>CAUYUJ010006228.1:0-55156 GCA_963575745.1 Prorocentrum cordatum | reverse complement strand
GTGGGGGGCCTCTTGAAGGCCTCTTGGGGCGGTTTGAGCGCCTCTTGACCCTTCTGGAAGCGATCTTTGGCGGTCTTGAAGCGATCCTGGGGTTCTCTCGGCGCTCCTGGAGCCCTCTGGGGCGGGCTGGAACGCGCGGGGGCCGCCGGAAGGGCGCCCCGGGAGAGGGCCGCACCCTATATACAAGGGAGGTTCCGGCCCGGGGCCCGGGGCCCGGGATCTCCCATATATGTATTTATATATATTATCAATAATATATATCAATATTTATATATAATATATATTATATATGTGTGTGTGTATTCTGCACGGGGGCCAGTATATATTCGCATTCACCGCCTGCGGAAGGCATGTTGACCTTAAAGGGGGGAACATTTTGAGTCCCGAAGCGGTGCGGTGACGGACCGTGCGGTGACCTCGAAATCCCCCCAGACCTCACCGCATGGTCCGTCACCGCACGGTTTTGGTACCCCGGACGCCCCTGTCGCCCGAGACGTCCTCGGAGAACGACCCGAGTCCCAAAACCGTGCGGTGACCCCGAATCCCCACCGGCTCACCGCACGGTGAGGTCACCGCACCGTTTGGGGACCCCCGAGAATAGGCTGAGGGGGGATAAGCTCAGGAGGAGGCGAGGAGGAGGAGGAGAAAGCCCAGCCTCGGACAGATGCGCACCTGCTTAAAATGTACACACAATCCCTCGGAGGTTTGCGGCAACTTCTTGGATCGGTGCTGTAATCCTCTCCCCTGGTGCGCGCAGCCAGGAGCAGCGCCAAAGAGGACCAGCCAATGGGGACCAATGCCGACCCAAGAAAACCGCGAGGACCCCCGTTTGCTCACGCTTGCACTTCACGGTCGAAAGCCGAACCCTGAGAGCCTCTGAAACGACGCCAGGACGAGGATAACATCGGGTAAGCATAGATCAATCATCTCTGATACCTGTCGGAGCTGGACGATGTCTCGTGCGCCGCGGCCTTCTCAGAGCGTTTCAGAAGGCCCTCAGAACATTCCAGAACACTCTGGAACGGATTTATCCTCGACCTAACACCGTCAAAACCTCCCGTCTCACCCTCCATCGCTCTGGCTGAACATGACCGAGGCCGTCCGCGGCGACGACATTCTTGGAGACCGCCTGGACCGCCAGCGGCACCGAAACCAGCCGACACCGAACCGAGCGAGCGCAGCAAAGAAGGGCGTAGCAACAAAGCAGCAACACGGCTCAGCAGAACCGACGCGGCGGGCACCCTCGACGACTGCAGCGGTCGCAACCTGCGCCAGCGGCCTGAACCAGCGGCGGGGGCCTCCGCCGAGCCGCCCGCCGAGGTGCGCACAGAGAGCCCGTCGGCACGCCGAACACAAGGACCACCCTCCATCGCTCCGGCTGGGCATTCCGAGCAAGCCGGAGCGGGCAGGCTGACCCTACGGACGGGCGCTCCGAGGTCGTGGAACGGCGGTTCGCTTTTTGCTGTGGCCCTCGTGGGTGGGATGCGCCTCCATGCAACTCGTTTCTGTGATGGTTCGCTTTTCCGTGCCAGCACGTGGGTGGGTTCCGCGTCCACATTCACGGCGCCTGCAGCCGGAACTCTTCGGCCCAGAGCCCCATTGGATGCAAGGCGGCTCTGCGCGCATCGCCCGACGGGAGGTCTGGAGCTTTCCCCAAGGCCAGCTTTACATCCCGCGCCGCCTTTGGACTGTCACGGGGCACCCAGGCACCCAAAGGCCGCACATGCCCCCCAAACCGATCAGCGTGATCTCTCGCAGGACGCATGGGGACAAGGTTTGGGTTTCGTAGTTCGGGTCTCCAACGGTTGTCCAGGACGATCTGGGCACCCAGGCTGCTGGGAATTTTCCCTGGTTTTGAAAATCTCCGAGAACCGTCGAAACGGCCGAAAACCGCCCGATCCTCGTGGAGGTGGCCTCCGCACACAAACGGTGTTCCAAGTTCCTAACAGCCAGAACTTCAAGTTCAAGCGAGCAGAAAGGAATTAAAACTCGAGCTGGAGGAAAGTTCGATCGCGGCCGACGCGGTCAGTTTCCTCGCTACAAAAAAGCCTGCCCCGCACTCGCAATGGGGGGTCGGAAGAGCCCCCCCCTACTGTGCCGGGGCCGCGACAAAGGCGTATCCACCCTAGCGGGACGGGACACCGACGCGCCGCGTCCCGAACGGCACATCGACGAAGAATCGCATGTTCGCCGAGATACAAGTCGAAAGCCGGATTCAAAAGCTGGGAGGGGGAGGGGAGGAGCGCAAAACCTTCGAAAAAACCCGTCCTGCGGCTAAATCCGCTTCCCTTCCTGGCGGGTATACCCGAACCAGCAAAGAAGCCACAACAGACCACGGACTACCGGAGAGCCCAGCACGGGCGCGAGCGGACCGTCTGGCGATCGCTTTGGCGCGAGCTCGGGTCATGCTCTCGAGACTGTCAAGGCCCTGGCAATCCTGTATACGTCAGGGCCCTGGCGGTACGGTGCCGGAGTGGAAAGGGAGAGGGGGGAAAGAAGGAGGGGGAGGAGGATGAGGAGGAGGATGAGGAGGAGGAGGAGGAGGAGGAGGAGGAGGAGTGGGAGGACGAAGCGGCGGGGCGAGGTCCATACCACAAGCTGATGCTGTGGCTCGCTTCAAAAAATCGTTTTCCCAAACCCCCATCCAGAAGGGTCCTTGGCGGGGCTCTGGGACCCCCCATGTTGCTAATGATTTGCTGATCGCCTCGGCGCGGTCGACACTCACTTCGCGCGCCGGATGCGGGCCTGGATCTGCCTTTCCCGGTTGCTCGGTGGTGCCGTGCCGAAGACCTCCTGTTCCTTAGAGGCCCAGTCCTTGATGACCAGGCCGATCGCTTTGCTGAAGTCCTCGAGCGCCACTGGGATCACGGTGACGCGGCATCGATGCCCCCGCTCTTTCGTCTCGTACCTGCGGGACTCCAAGATGTCTCTCAGCTTGCTGGGGTCGTCGAACACCATCAGAACTTTCTCGATCAGCTCGCGCTGCTCGCTGGCGGCGTCCAGCGCGTTCTTCTTCGCAAGGAGGGCCGCCCCTTGTTGCCGCGGACGACATTGTCGTAATTGCCCAATGCCTCCTGCATCGCGTCGCAGCACGTCTCCCAGTCGGATTCGGCGCGAAGAGCGCGCGGAAGAGGTTCGCAAAATCAGGTCGTCGCGCTTCTCGACTGGTTCTGGCCCCTACCTGTCCTGCCGGGCCTGCTTGGCCTGCCGGGTCGCGCCCCGGCCGAGGCGCGAATCGAGAATCGAGCCTGAGCGACTGCGTATGCAGCTTTGCAGGAGATCGCAAATCTCGAATGGCTCGCGTCGGAAACAACGACGTCGGCACTGTGGCAGCTACGCCCCCCCAGGACAATAGCTCCGCCCCAGCGAAGCCGCAAGGTGGTTGACAGCAGTCGGGCGAGACGCGAACGCGCGTCGACTGATACTGCGCTGATTCGTTATCGTGACCGCGCTCGCTGTGGACGTCTGGCCTGGCCGCGAACATCGATCCTCGATCTCGCTCGATGCGCCCGCAGCGCCCGCCGGGGGGCGAATCGCATGCCGCATGCGCCCTCGCTCTCGCCAGGCAGCTCGCAACCGATGATCGGGTCGGCGGTCGGTCGGCGACGCGAGCGGCCCCCTCGGGCCCCCCTGAGCCCGCCGCCGGCATCGTCGCCGCCAACGTCGCCGCGCGCAAGATTCGAAGACCAATCGCCTGAAAACGCGCAGCATGGTCAGGGCCCAGAAACACACGCAAGGGAACAGAGGTGCATTCCTCCGCAGAGGCTGCGTGATCGCCCAACGCGATCAGAGAACGAATATTATCGACAAGCTGCCGAGTCTGCCAATTAGCAATCGGAAGAAGTCCGCTGGCCTCGCCAACAGTAGTCTCACCCTGGATACACACGAAGACTGCCAGAAACCACTGCTGATAGACTGATGCCAGCGCAGCCAGTCCATGCGTAGCTCGGCGGTCAGCGAACTTCAGGGACTTCTACACCTCGGAATGGCACGGAGCCACTATATTGCGACTGACATTGGCGGGCCGACGCGCAAGGGGGGCCTGCTGCGCCAAGCGACTCGGAAGGCCATCGATGGCCTGGAGATCCGCGCAAGCAAACACACAAGAGCAAGCTGCAGCTAGCGAAATACCAAGGGCCATGGCACGGATCACAGCGGCGGCGAAATCAGGGTCGGCGGCGCGGCGAAATATTTGAAACAGGTCGCAATTCTTCGCGGCGGCCCACACGTTGCGGACGCGCAAAATATGGAACACGCGCAATAAATGTCGCCGACCTCCTGAGGCGGCGGGCGGCCGGAAGTGCGAGGCCAAGGTAAACGCCCCGCGAGAGGCACGCTCGCTGCACAATACGTCGCGCGCCATCCCCACGGTAGGGAACCACGATTTCCAAATTGCCCAGGCGCTGCACGACGGAGGGAGGGGCCTCCGCGTCAGCCCGCCGTTTGACAATGAGCGATTGGCCAAGTAACTAAATGCGAAGCCCGTCGGCATGCATAGACGGAGCTCTCAAAAGTGCCGGCCAGGCGCGTCGCCTTCGCATCGTCGGCGAATGTGGAAGTAACAGCGCGCCCATCAAATCGGAGCGAGTCCGTGGCCGGCGTCGCTGTAACCCGTGCTTCGCCAAAGAGTTTCAAGTAGAAGTCGACGTTCACGTTCATGGCGCCGATGGACCAAGTAAGAACCGCGCGGTGCCCGTCGGGCGCAGGACGACGACGCGAACGATCGCGAAGTCCAGCTCAGCATAAACAAATGCTCAATCAAACTGCTGGTTAGCGGAGACGCGGTGCAGATAGAAACGCAACTCCTGCGCGTGCTCGCGTGCGCGGGCAGCTGAACGCGCCCCCCACATCGGAAAACATCTCGCTGACTCCCCGCCCCGCCGCCCGAAGCCGCGCGGCGACGCAAACGGGCGCGCGGACGGCCTCCTCCCTGCGACGCTTGAAGGCAAAACCGGACGCGTAAAACCGGTTGGTGGAATGGCGGCATCGTTCCCGTAAGCCTGCCATTTCTGCACTAGGAAAGGCGCTAAACAGGTGCGAATCCCAGACGGCGCCCCAGCCCGCGGCACCCTGCTTTTTCGGGATCTCGACAAGCCACGAAGCGCGCCAGCGGAGCGGTGTAGCGCGCTGGCAGCACACGTTGGCCAACAAAAATACGAAGGCGTCCGCAGTGCAAGGGGCCTCCGAATCCTCGACCTGAATGCCCCCTAGGCGCAGCGGCCACGCACCCGAGCTTCGGGGAACAACAGCATGCGCAACAAATCGTTCAAGATTTCCCATGGCGGCCCGCTCGGACGTTGACGGACTCGACAAACTCCGCGACGCAACAGCCCCTAAACACACGTAGCCAAATCTTCCCCATCATCAATAGACCTGTCCAATGTCCGCGGACGCCTCGCGAGCTCGGCGTCGAATGGCGTAGGTGTCACTCCGCCTTCCTGAGCCGGCAGGGAAGCCCGAGCAACCTTCTCGGCAGACATTGCTTTGAAGCCTGCAATCTGGAAACACTGGCGCTTGCGAGGGCCCTCAGTCAACTTGCGCGAGAGGCGCCAGTCTTCAGCGAAGCGGCGTTCGGTCCAAACCTCCTCACACTCAGCGAGAAAATCGCCCCGCCGTTGCCGCGCCCCCGCGCGGAATAGAAGGCGCGTGGTGCGGCATATCTGTCATACGGCAAGCCGTCGCATGGTCGTCAATGTGCGCGAGGTGCAGAGATCCCGACAAGTCCCCACGGAAACACCGCAATGGATGAAAAGTGGGATCCTGCCGCCGAGAGTGGCCAGAAATGAAAAAGAACCTGTGTTCTCGGTCGGGGACCTTCCGCCTAAGCAAATTATCACAAGCTGTTGCGCCGCACAATGGCCCTCCCGACGCCACAATCTAGCCGCTTGCTCTGCATCATATCAATAACCGTGTCCAATCAGCAACGGCGTAATAAGGCAAAACGCACACAACACAGATGTCGCGAATGAGAGTATCATATGCATCAAGGCCTTCTCGTGCAGCAGCCTCGGTGATATGATTCCAACGCTGCGCGAAGGTCGCCTCGACGCTAAGGTATGCCGAGGTACACCTGTCAATGCTAAGCATCAGTCCACAACGCAAAACACCAGCAGATCATCCCGAGTACGAATATCAGGTATGCGTTGCGGGGGAACCCCAGCCTGCGTCCAGACGTCGACATGCTGGATTCGTTGCTCCGCCTCGGCACCGATGGGCATGTGATCTACGACAGCTTTGGAGCCGCCATGTCCGAAAGATGACAGGCCGCCTGGGTAAAACGTATTTGCCAGCCAGAGGTCGGGACCAAGCTGCTTCGAGCAAACGCCACCCACTGATATTGATGGGAGCGGGATCGTGGCCACCTCACGCAGGGTGCTGGGTATCCTGACAGAGTCGTAGTCCACAGCCGTCCGTGACATAATCGAATCCAAGATGAACGCTAGCGTCGAGAAGCCAGACTTCCGTAGTCCGGGCAGCACCGCAATCACGACGCTGCTTGCCTAGCCAACGGACAGTGGCCTCACTGCAGGCCTTGACGGGCGCCGCAGCCAGTAGTACCAGCAGGTCGTAGTTCTGTCGCCGCAGGTGGAATCCTCCACAACGCCCCTGCAAAGAACGAGGAGGGGTGAGCACACGTCGATGACAAGAACGAGGAAAGAGACAACGTCGTGAAACAATCGAGCACCCAACTGTGAGATTTGTGCATTGACCACGCGCAGCAGGAAAATGCACAACATCGTAGGTATCGTCCACTCTGTCAACCTTGGAGGCCAAGCCCGTGAAGCGTAGTTGGATGCCGTTCAGCCACAGAATGTCCATCCCGCTCATGACTTCAGTGATCTCAACGAGCCAGCCCCGTGCAGCAACGACAAACAATTATACTACACGATCGAGAATGCCATCCAGGAAACAGGGGGCATGTATCGCCAGGTACGGAAGGCCAGTAGTCGGAATATTACACAGAGGGGCGGAGTCCTGCTTGAACCAGAACGGCCCTTAAACATACGATGCGCGAAAATGTACACTTATGAGACTCCGGCAAGAACAGGGGGTCTAGGGGTGCGATCCAGACCGCGAAGGCACGGGGGCGGATATGGTCGTGGCAATGTGGGCAAGCGGAGCGAGGGAGCAGAGGGAAAGAATCGAACAATTGTACAGACCCACCCCCCTCCTCCTCATTCCCCCCTCCTCCTCTGACCGGTTTCATCCCCAGATATCCGACGCTTCGATTTCCCAATGCGCGGCCCGAGCAAGGACCTGACCACATTCCCAGGGATGATGTTTCGTCCCCCTCCCTGGGCAGGCTGAAACTTCTTCGAGGGGGGGGAGGGAACGAGGTGGATCTCCATGCCAAGTCTGGAGGCGTCGCGAAACCCCTCCAGCCGACCGAGGAACTATTGCCAAGCGAGTTGTCCTGAAAAGGGCCGTGGGGGGCCTGCGTGAAACAAAGAGAAGGGTACCAGTCAGAACCAAAAGGAGGGAGCAGCCCAGGCAGCGCTCAGAAGTTTCCGTATTGGAGCCCCCTCGGAGCCACACAGCCGCTCCTCCTCCCTGAGAGAGGCGGGGCGGGCGGTCACCACGCCCCAGATCATGGCTTTCATCGCGCCGGCGATGCCGGAGATCAGCAGGATGAGCTCCTCAACGGCGGGGGCCAGGAAGGGTGCGGGCGGCTGTCGGGGGCGGCCGAGAGGGGGGCGTCCAAGAGGGGGTGGCGCACATCATGGCCGGCAGCACGTGCGCGGCCCAGGGGGGGGGGCGGGGACGCATCGGACTACCAGGCGCCATCGACTCTGGGGAGATCTCATGGCCTCTGCCGTGCTATCCCCCCCAGCCATCCCCTCCCGTCTTGGCCGCCCCCGAGGCTGGCGGAGGAGCGAAACGGATCCGGGCCCAGGGGGCAGGGCAGAGGGGCACCACCTGCGCGAGGAGCCAGGGGGGGTCCTTCCACTGGTGGGGCCCCCCCTCGCCGCTGGAGGCGTCCCCTGTCCGCAGCTCGAGGAGGCATCGTGGACCTCCTCGCTGGAGGCGGCCCCCCTGGTGGTAGCGGCGTCGCTCCGATCGTCCGAGTGCCGCATCTGGTGTCGAAGAGAAGCGGGGGGAGTGGCGGCGCTATCACGCACGGATATGAAGTTGACAAACAGGCGAGGGAGTCGACCTCACCCGAAGGACAGAGATCATCGATATCCGGCCCAATATGATTACGGGCGGCCGTGCGGCTGCACGCCCATCACCAGGAAGGCGTTCACATCCGACTCGGCAAACCTCCCCCTCGTATGCATGGCGTCGCATTATGGTCCCTCATTGTTTTGTGATTCTCTCGCACTCTCTCTCTCACATCCTCCCCCTGGAATCATACAAATATGGGCATGTACACGCACCAGCCCCAATCACCACCTCCTCGTATCGCGCCCTGACGTTGGATGGCAACTCGTGGGAGCCATCCAAGACATGTTGCTGGTTCTTGCGAATCAACGCTAACTGACGCTCGTCGACGCTGCATCGACGCTCGACGCTAGATTGGCGATTTGTCATCGACGACCAGACGCAAACAAACGCTAACGCTACTGCACTCTCAGGGCGAAGCTTCGAGGACACGCAAGGCTCCCACGAACTGCTGCCGAGCTATTGCAGCCCCCCGCCGACCGCAGCGCCAGCACTGGCCCGCGGCCCATCGCGGCCCCGAGTCAACAGCCGCCCCTCCTTGCGCAAGCGCCCCGACGCAGATTCCCTGGCCGGCCGCCCCTGCAGCTCAGCGCCCAGCGTCCAGCGGCAGCGCGCGCGTGGAGTCCCAACGGCGGCCGCCCTCGCGGTGCTCGGCGTCGGGTTCCCTAATCCCGCGCGCAACGCTGATGGGCCGACCTTCCACCACCATTACCATAGGTAGGGGAGGAGGGAGGAGCAGGAGGAGGACCTCCCCTTCCTCCCTTCTCCCCCGTCCTACCCATGTTTGTGGTGGAATATTGGCCCATCAAACGCCCCGTGCCTAGGCCGCCACGCGCTGCGGCCGCCCTAGCGGCCCGATATCTCCAGCGGCTTGCCCAAGCGGCTCGGCGCGCCGCTATCGCCAGGGCGCCGCGGCCCGGCGAGGGAGCGCGGCGGCATCCAAAAGGGCTGGGCGTCGGACCCTCACTCGTCTTCCCCTCCTCCTCTCCTCCTCTCCTCAAGCCCCGTCCCCGAGCGCGATCATCGATCCATCCCCCTCCTCCTCTCCTCCCTCCTCGCCTCAAATCCATCCTCCCCTCCTCCTCGCTTCTCCTCCTTCCCTCTTGCTCTTCCTCCTCCTCCTCCCCCTCTTCCTCATCCCTCCTCCCCTCCTTCTCATCCTTTCGCTCCTCCTCTTCCTCCTCCTCCTCCTCCTCCTCGGTCCCGTCGTCTTTGGACCTCTCACAGGCCGGCGGCAATCCGTCCCGAGGGGGGAGTTGAGAGGCCTCGAGCTGGCCATTCGGTTGACTCTTGGGGATCTTGCACATACTACTGACAACAACAAGGTCGCTAGGGGCTGGTATGAGCGGCTCTATGAGCGTCCTTACGGTGCTCTAGCATCGATTTGGAGAGAGATCGGTGTGCTGTTGAAGGCTCGCATCGGTCCGGTTGTGGTTCTTAAAGTGACTTCGCATGTCGCCCCGTCGGACAGTGTGTATCGTCGCTACCCCAGCTGGATGATTGCAGGTAACGAGGCCGCCGATGAGCTTGCAAGAATCGCCGCCCAGAATTCCAGGGTTGCTGAATCACATCGGTGTCGAGTTGCGGAGGCAGAGGGTATGGCTAGGTTGGTTCGCAGACGGCTGATGAGGTCCACGCTTGCTGCGGTGGAGGCTTCCGTCCAGGTTCGTCGGGCTGAAAAATACGTCTGCGCGCCCTCCTGCCGCTGCTGCTGTTCTGCCCCCGCCTGCTCCCCCCCCCTCCTGCCGCCGTCGCCCTCTTCTCCTCCGTCCACCAGCTGGACGACTCTGGGCTGTAAGTCCTCGTCAACGGCGGCGGCTGGGACGGCCTGGCTCGCCACGCCGTGCACGGAGCTCGAGGCGGCGGGACGGGCACGCGAGCCTCCGCGGGGGTTCCGAGTTCATGTTGGGGGGGGGCTTCGATCCTAGCTCGCACAATATGGTGTTTCCCCAGGATTCTGGTGTTTGGATTTGCGGGAGTTGCGGGTTCTTTGGGAAACTCGTCATGCGCGGGTTAGCCCGACCCTGCGATCCCCAGCGTGTTTCCAAGAAGCGGCGAGAGTGTTTGGGCCGTTTCGAGAGGGGCCTAAGGCCGAAGTCCAAACTCTAATGTTTTATCTTCGGTATGACTACGTCATTGATCCCATTCCAATGCATTCCTCCTCCACTCCCCCCCCCGTCCTACATCCTCTCCTCCCCCCCATCCAACCCTCCCCCCCGCCCCTTCGCGGTAGGGGCCCATCCTTGGTATTGCGCATGAGGCGGAGCAGGCGCAGCACGCGCCCCAGCCTCTCGCAGGCGGGGCGAGGAGGAGAAGGAGGAGGAAGAGCGAGGAGGAGGAGGAGGCGGAGGAGAAGGAGGAGGAGAAGGCGGAGGAGGAGGATGATCGAGGAGCATGGTACACCTTCCCCGCGGAAAGCAGCCCCACAACGCACCCCACCTGTACAATGCCGACGAAGAAAGACGATGAGGAAAACAAGGGAGACGACGAGTACGAATATCAGGTAGCTCTGGCCGCGGTGAGCATGAGTCACGATTGGTTTAGAGCGTATCGAAGACAAGGGCACCTCCCCAAATGGTCCTTGTCCGAAGTGGGGCTCCTAAGCCCCGTTTTGATCCTGGCATCGATGACGGATTCAAAAACGGCGGAGCAGAAAGTATCGCTGCTCTTCGACAGGGTTGGCAATTATCCAGAGCTCGGCAAAATCTCCCTCTGGAGAGCACATCAGCGAGGTGTTCAAGCAGCGGAAGGGCTGCCCTCCTCGTCTTCGCCGCTGCCATCGTCGTCGCCCCCGGCGAAGCAGATAACTTCCGCCCCCTCGCAAAGAAGTGCCCGTCGGACAAGCGAAGCCAGGTCCCCAAGGCGGAGGGCCGAGGCCAACAAGACCGCGACCCTCGAGCGGCGCCGCCTCGCGAGCCCAGTGCAGCAGACAGCGCGCACTGCGAGGCCTCGACACAACATCGCTTGCCCCTGGGGACAGGCAAACAAATGCACTGCGCTGCGATGCGCAGGCTTGCTTCCGTTCGGAAGCAGCGCGTCGCGTGTACTCATTGTTGTGCTGATCCATGGCGCGGTCGCGCGCCGCCCCCCCCCAGAGCGTGTGATTCAAACAAATGTCGAGCCCTGCGAGGGCCAAATCTCGGACCATCGGAAGGGGGGGGGGAAGCACATCACCGTTTCGCCACGAGCTGCCGACTCCAGACCACTGGGGGCGTTCAACCCTTGAGAGCCCGCGCTGGGGTCGCCGCCACGTCGACACCTCACGAACCGGCCGCAGGTATGCTCGTCAATGCAAAGGCCAGCTCATAGCAAGAGGCCAAGACAATGCATCTGCTTGGTACCAAAGACCAGCGTGTTTCGGCGGTGGACATACCTCCCTTTAGTAAACCTCCCCTTAGTGAAAACGGGCTGGGACCGCAACCGACGGACCTGGACCCGCAAAAATGACGGCCGCGATGCCGTCTCGCGAACAGAAAACGGCCAATTCCTCAATCGACGTGTCAGGGTAGGAGGTCCCTCCAACCCCCGAGGTTTTGCATCTCGCACTCACAACTCTAGAGCAGAATCACAAGAGGGAGGGACCGGCTCCGGAGGGAACGCCGAGCTGGCTTCGGCGATACAGGGCGATAGGCTTACAGTCGGGCGTGTCCCCCTACAGGGGGATTTTCGACGAAAAAGAAAACAAATACCACAAAAATGCTCCAAAATGGTCAAACAATACTCAAAAAATAGTCGCCTGTGGAGGGACAGGCCCGACTTCACGATAGGCCCCCGATTGCGAACAAAAAGCACGTTCCGGGTTGGCCATCAGGCCCTTATCGGCAACGAGTGGGCGCGCGGGGGGGTCGATGCATGCCCCCCTGAGCCCATTCCTCCCCTTGAAGTTGCCCCTGAAACCTGATGTCTCGACCATGTTCCCAAAAAGCAGCGCCCAGGCGTGTATCTACCCCCAGAGCAGCCCCCGAACCCCGGCGGTTTGCCCAAGGGCGGCCCACCATCCCCGGGTCGGGCGAAAGGGGGGATAGCAAAGGGGGGGTTTGAGAATCAGCTCGCGTAGCTGATTCTCCCGGCGCCTCCCGGCGCCGGGAGGCGCCCATGTATCGAGGAATGGGCCCCTCGGTGAGGCCTAAACCAGCTGCATGCAACAAACTTCGCCCCCCCCCCCCTCTCCCAATCCCCCCTTTCGCCCGGCCCGACATCCCCCCGATGTGGTCCGACGAGCACCGGGTGCACGGCGACTCGAGTCGCCGTGCACCCCCGGTGCTCGGCGACCGAGTCGCCGAGCACCCCCGGCGCTCGGCGACTCGACTCGGGGAGTGGAGCGGATCCGCTCCACTCCCCGACTTCCGACTCGAGTCGCCGCGCACCCCCCGGTGCTCGGCGACTCGACTCGGGGAGTGGAGCGACTCCGCTCCACTCCCCGACTTCCGGCTGGACCAGAAGTCCACAAGGGGCCCACTTCGGGGGTTACCACGAGCAGGGAGAGGGGGCGCCCACCCTCGACGTGGGGGGGCGTCGGAAGAGCTCCCCCCAGCGGTGGACGTCTCCCCGCGTTTTCCCCTCGTTTTGCTCGGGGGAGCTCGGGGACTGGCCAGATCTGGAAGGTGGAGGGAGGAGGAGGGGGAGAAGGAGAGGGTGGAGGACGAGGAGGAGGAGGAGGAGGAGGAAGAGCAGCAGGAGGAGGAGGAGCAGGACGAGGAGGAGGAGGAGGAGGAGGAGGAGGAGGAGGAGGAGGGAGAGGGGGAGGAGGAGGATTTTTTTGACATCCACTGCCTCAGACCCCAACTAAATGGGGCAATGCCTGACTTCAACAGACGACTGGCAATCGTCTGAGGGCGCTCCATGGCGCGGCAGCGCCACTGTCGGGGCCGTGCCCC
The DNA here is from genome assembly GCA_963575745.1 of Prorocentrum cordatum. Taxonomy (NCBI): domain Eukaryota; class Dinophyceae; order Prorocentrales; family Prorocentraceae; genus Prorocentrum; species Prorocentrum cordatum. Next base: position 42,116 of record CAUYUJ010006228.1, on the reverse strand, counting down.
CGTGGCGTGCCCTGAGCGCGACCAGGGAGCGCAAGGAGACCGTGCTCCGCGCACCCTGGTCGGGGTAGGGGGCGCCGGAGCACGTGCTCCGACGCCCAACCTACCCACCACCTACTCCATAGGTGGCCGCGGTTGCGGACCCCGGGACCCCCAGGACCGAAACCAAAAAGGGGACCACGACACGACGCGACACGACGGGGGGACGAAACGAACGACGCGACACGAACGACACGACACGGACGAACGACACGACAGAGACGAGCCGCCGGTCCCGCCCCAGGGCGGCGAGCGCTGGAGGGAACCAGCACCGCCCTGGGGGAGGCCACGGGACCTGGCGACCCCCCCGGGGGAAGGAAACCGCACTTTGGCGGCGTCCCCCGGGGTGCGGGGGATTTTCGCCCCTCGGGCCCGGCGCTCCCCGCCTGCGCCAGGAGGACCCTAGGGTCCCGAGGGGGAGGAGGAGGAGGAGGAGGAGGAGGAGGAGGAGGAGGAGGAGGAGGAGGGCGGAGAAACACGAGCCACCAACACCGACAACCCACCGGGGCTGGACCCGCTCCTGGGCGGTGGCACGCCGGAGCGTCGTCCGGTGCAAGGGGGACACTCGCGCTCGGGCGCGCCACAAGCCCAGGGGTCGGCCTCCCCCGGATGAGTTCTCGGTGGTGGTGGTGGGCCCTGCCTTCTCCTCCTCCTCCTCCCTCCTCCTCCTCCTCCTCCTCCTCCTCCTCCTCCTCCTCCTTCTCGGTGGTAGAGGTCTCTGTCTTGGCCGTGGTGGGCCCTGTCTCAGTTGTACCCGTCCCCTGGTTTGGCCTTTCTCCGATGCCATTGTCTGTTGATGCCTCTGGCGCCGCTGTTTTGTGTTGTCGCTTCACCCGGTGGGGGCCTGGATCAGATCAGAACTTTTGACCAGATCCGATCCGTTCACGAACCAATTACGAACGTCCTTTGGACCCCCAGACTGCGCAAGCCGTTCCGATAATTCGTTATTCTTAACCGTTTCGGCAAACCATCTTCAATTGTTGCCACTCTGAAGACACAATTTCTCAACGGTACAACGAAACGGGCTGCCATTGCTAAACTCCACTGAGGCGCGCAACCGCCCAGGGGTAGGCTATCCCCGATGGGTTCTCGGTGGCGGTGGTTCCTGTTTCTCCTCTGAGCTCCAAGAACAACATCATCTGAGCGACGAAAAGACACGAGTCTTACCCGAGATGGCATAGCGACCTCACGCAGTGGCTTCCGCGGGCCGCCAGCGCGGCATGCTACACTGGAAACAGGAGGCGCTTACGCGCGACATTATGCGGGCAACGTACGCGGGAATATCCGCGCAGTCGAACCCATGTGAACGACAACGACGTCGATGCCCACGACGACGACGATGACGACGGCGGCGGCAAGGGCAACGGCAGCAAACGGCTCGCTCAGCGGGGGCGCCGCAGCAGCTTGAAGAGGCGGACGAGCGTCAGGAACCGGATGCTCGCGCCGCTTCCTGGCGCAGCGGGAGTGAGAAAGGAGAACAGGAACAGAAACAGGAAGTCCGAAGAACCTACAGTCTGAGCAAGATACCTAGAACTACGGCAAAGGCCGGACAAAAAAACCTGAAGGGGGCTTGCGGGCTCGGGGCAGGGTGGCTCTCGGGGCTACGCCAGGGAGGGAGGAGGACTTGGAGTGGGAAGGGGACGGAGGAGGCAGGACGGACGCGAGGCGGAAAGAAGGAGAAGGGAACAGGGAGCGAGCCGTTGGAGGGCGCAGGGGAGAGACAGAGAAAGAGAGAAAGAGAGAGAAAGAAAGAGAGAAAGAGAGAAAGAGAGATAAATAACGACAATGATGCTGAGAGGGAGGGAGGGAGACAGAGAAAGAGAGAGAGAGATGTAAATGCATATGCACACAAATAGGGAGAAAGAGAGAGAGAGGGAGAGAGAGAGAGAGAAAGCAACAAAGAGACACATTACTCAATAGAGAAAGAGAGACGCACACAACAACAACAACAACAACAACAGCAGCAACAACAACAACAGCAACAACAACAGCAACCACAGCAACAACAACACCAACAACAGCCATATCAATACCAACAACAACGTCAACGACAACACCAACAACCACAGCAACAACAACAGCAACAGCAGCAACAACAACAACAGCAGCAACAACAAGAGAGAGAGAGAGATAGAGAGAGAGAGAGAGAAGGAGACGAGGAGGGAGGAAAGGGGGGGAGGAACCTCACCAGCCTGGCGAACGGGGAAGGAGAGGAGGAGGGGCAGCGCTGCTGGTGTCGGGGGCGGGGGAGTCTACGCTGCAGGGGTCGGAAGTGGTGGAGAGGAGGAGGAGGACGAGGACGAGATCGAGGACGAGGACGAGGAGGAGGAGAAGGAGGAGGAGGAGGAGGAGGAGGAGGAAGAGGAGGATCCTTGGCTTGGGTGGCCTGGCCCGTCGCCAGGGTGGGCGATCCTCCGCCCTTCGGGCCTCCGGCGCGCCACCCTGGCGGGCAGGCCCTGGGCCCCTGCCCGGCCACAGTGGGGAAGGGGGCGGGAGAGAGGGCGCGAAGGGTTTGGACGCCCGAAATGGGTACTGAAAGAATGGGCACTGTGCCCAACAACAAATGCTGTCCCAAGCCAACAGCGGCCGCTGTTGGGGAGGCGACCTTCTGTCTCGAATGGACACGGGCTGCGGCGGCGCGGACAGCGAGTCCTGTTCAAAATGAACAGGACTTGTTGTTGGGCATTGTACCCATTCTTTCAGTACCCATTTCGGGCGTCCAGAAAGGGGAGGAGAGAAAAGGGTCGAACCTCCGGGGCGCGCAGGGAGGGCTCCTATAGCTCATCTCCGACACAAGCTCCGGGGGCCGAGTCGCTCCTTTCCCGCGTGTGTGCCCAGGGTTTTCGTGCGGTCGCCCGTTCCGCTGCCCGACGCGCGAAGAAGAGCAAGCACTGTGAATGCCACGGCAACGGACACCCTAACAATCCGATCATTGAATTTAACATGTGTTTAAAGTGTCGGAAACATGTTCTAAACATGTTCCAAACATGTTTAAATCATGTGTGAGGCATGTTTAAGTCATGATTTGGACATCTGGAAATGATTCAGCAGCATGCTTCCTCTCCAGTGATCGTCCTCCACAACACGAGAGGCGCCCAGCAGGGCTCACCCCACGCAGGCGCACGGACGGCCAACGAGGCGCGCAGAGTCGCCCGAGCGGGCTCCATGGTGGCTCCCCAACTGAGTTTGGACTTAGACTTGTGGAGGACGATCAAATGGAGAGGGAGCATGTCTTAAACATGCTTCCTCTCCATGCCTAAAACATGGGTTAAACATGTTGCAAACATGTAAACCACATGTTCACACCATGTGTAGAACATTTTCTTACATTTTAAACACACTTTAAATTCCATGATCGCACTGTTAGGGTGTCCATTGTCGTGGCATCCACAAGCTTAGACAGGCCACAGGGATGGCCATGGAAGCCCACAGGGCTCCAAACTTGCCCCAGCACGCCCACCATCGCTCCGATGCGGCCCACGAGGCATCCGAGACGGGCCAAGAGGACCTTAAACTGGTTTTCCGAAACAGCCCGGAAAGGCCAAAATGATTGCTTCCCCATCGGATTCTCTTTGCTTTCCGCGTGGTCTCCCGCTCCGCTTCCCGACACGCGGAGACGGCGCACGAAGCATGCAGGAAGGCCCCAACGCGCCCCAAGGCGGCGCCAAGCCAGCCCAAGAGGCGCCAGAGCGCCTAAACGCGCTGCAGAGCGACTCATTGCAACACATGAACATATACATAAACTACACTTTAAAAACCAACCAATACATATCTATACGCACGCAACTGTCTATGAAAATGTGCCTCCGTAGACACGTATGTACACATACTCATACGCAATACCCATGTACGCTATACACACATATTTACATGTATACCTATGTGTATATATATATATGTATATACAGATGTGTGTGAAACATGCATGTGTAGATCTGTCTCTACATGAGAAAGCGTGATCCACCGCCGCTTCACTGTTGAAAGTTCCGTCCCCTATTCCTCCGGAGCCCGGGTCTCCCCCCCCCTCCGAAAATCCCCCCCCTTGCTCGAACCTCCCCCCCCCCTCCCTTCCCCCGGCAAACCTCCCTTCCCCCTAACCCCTCCACGCCCTCCCCCTCCGGAAAACCAGGGTTTCTACCGGTTCGAGCCCCCTCTCCCCCTCGAACCTCTCCCCCCCCCACCCACCGCCGTCCTCACCACCGTCCTCACCGCAATCCCCAGCACCACCGTCCCCACCACCACTGTCCCATTGTCCCCACTGTTCCCACCACTGTCCCCACTGTCCCCACCAGTGCCCCACCACTGTCCCACTGTCCCCACCACTGTTCCCACCACGGTCCCAATCTCCCCACTGTCCCCACTGTCCCCACCACTGTCCCACTGTCCCACTGTCCCCGCTGTCCCCACCACTGTCCGACTGTCCCACTGTCCCGCGCAAGGTGAGGAGGATGACTGCGGTCAGGATCAAGCAAAATAATGCGACGAAGACGACGACGACGAAGATCAGCATGCAGGAAAGTCTACGCAGCCTCTCGTTAGTGCTTATCTCAGAGACGGACACGCCCAAGGCGACATCAAGCTCACCTGAAGATGAGGGAAGGTGTGCCCTCGGAAGATGAGGGAATCGCTGCGATCGGGACCAAGATTAGCGGATGCCAACTCTAGGGATGTGGAATTGAAGCAGGCTGGTAAGGATCCTGGAGGACGGAGTCATGCCAGGATCTCGCCGTTTTCGGGCCTTGGGACCGTCAAAAAGCGGCTCAGGATGAAGAGCGGTTCCCAGGGAAGGCCCCCCAGGCGGGACTTCATTTCTCTCAAGGCCGAATTCCTCTCACGGGGAGGAAGAACGGGCCAGACACGGGTCCTGTCGCTGGCAAGATCCACACGTCGATGATCCCGATTAGGACCAGCGCAGCGTCAAACACGTTCCACGGGACGAAGATCCACTGCCCCCTGCATGGCGGAGGCTCCTTCTTCTCCTCCTCCTCCTCCTCCTTCTCCTCCTCCATCGTATCCCGACCCCCCCCCCGTTCCACCTGATCGTCCTGCCCAGGCCTCCGACGCCATGATTTCTGTTCCCAGAAGCCCATGCGAACCCTTGAAGGTCTGGACATTTGACCTGGGACGGGCCGTTCATCCCGAGCCGTTTGTTTTGAGGGCCCGGCGAGACGGCAAGGGCAAGTGGGCAAACACCTGTTCTGCAGCGACAATGGGTTATGGCGTCTGGCGTTCGGGTCATGCCTCGGGCGTTCGGCACCCCGTCGGGAGGTCTTGGGCACCCCCAGGACGCTCGTGGCGAAACGCAGCTACTGACATCCCGAGGCTGGAAAACCGCCGGGAGTCTGCGAACGCGTCCGAAACCTTTCGTCGTGTTGCTTCCTTCAGGTCTGAAAACGGCGGCGGCGGCGACAGCGACGACGGCGGTGGCGGCGGGGCGGGCCGGGCGGGGGCGCCCCACCGCGGGTCTGGCTACGGCGAGCCTCGGAAACGAAGGAACTCCCCCGACCCGAATCTCAGGAACTGTCTCCTGGACCCAAGAAGGTGTGTGATTGTACGGCAGGTTCGGGATGTGACGACGTCTTCGTTGGCTTCTGACACCGCTTTGACAAGTCAAAATTTAGCGGAAAGGCGGTGTCTCTTAGCGCGGGTTGTTGGATGTCGGCGGCCTTCGGAACATTTGCTTGGCGACGTTCAACCTTGAACGCCAGCAATGGGTTAGCCGCCGCGTCGAGACGATACGAACCTACCGCACATCGATGAGCAGGATATGCTGTCTTGGCTCAGCCAGGAGCCAAGGAGAGCGTGAACACAGATCACGAGCCCAATCTTGTCCTGGCAGGGAGCCCTTGGATGCATCATGGGCGCCAGGCCGTAACTTGCTGAACGTCATCACGCCAGCGGCTGAGGATCAAAGCTTTTAGACGTCCTTGGGGCGAGAATGAAGGGTCCAATATCGAAGTATTGGGATGTTATTACGCCGGCGATCGGGAATCGACTACCGAAACTTTCAAACATGTGCTGATACCTTCATATGTTTCATCTCCGGGGTCCTCAACTCTCCTATGTAATCACTGAGCACCGAGCACTCCCACACATGTGCACCGTCAAGGGTGCTTCGGGTGAAGCAATGCAGCGCCAAAAATCTGGACAAGTCGCACGGCGCGTTCATGTCTCCTTTGCGGGCGTTGCGCAGTCCAGTCCAATTGGATCCCGATACTAGGCGACCCATGCTTCAACATTTCTGCAATACCCACGTCATCACACCCAATTTGTAGCACATGGAACATCCTATTTCGTCAATCCATGTGGAAGTGGGTTTTCCCGCTCTGCGCCTTGAATCAAACATTGGGTCAACATGTGGACACACGTATGTACTTGCCATACCCACTCGTGTAAACTACCTTCGCTTCATTTCCGTACCCACTTCCACCTTCTCCGACGCGCTGTAGGTATCAAATCAATTATGTGTGTTTTCGCCAAGGTCACCTTTACCGTACGAGTTGCTCGTTTGATCCAATCCACCCGTGGCTCAAAGTAGTCTGTTGCACCCCCGTTGTGGATCGCTGGTGCAAGATCTGAGGGCACACTGTCTACTCACAAACCGTCGTCGTGATGGTTGCCGTCGTACTGGCTGTGTGGCATTGTTTGCTTGTGGTTCTGCTGGTGAACATGCAGCCGCTGAGGTTCACCGCGGCACTAGCACGATCATTCGAAGTCCCTGTTGTTGAATTCGCCAGAGTCAATACTCTCGTTCGCAGGCGAACGTCCACGCTTCGCAACCGTAACGGGTACTGGGCATCATGGTCCCGCTAAAAAGGCGGAGTCTGTCTGATTGTGAATTTTGTCGGCGTAGGCAGTTCCTGCTTGAGGGCGTGACGCTTTCGCGACGCCGTAGAGATGCGGTGTTCTAGTTTGGTTGCGTGGGGCGCGCTGTACTGTAGTTGCCGTCGGAAATACTTCGTGGTCGCGCAGGGAGGTAAGACCTCGATCGTCACGCCGGAATGTATAACAGAAAAACGACCTGGTTTGCCTCGTGGAGATCTGTGACCATTGTGCGTGATCGTCGCTTTGACGGGGTGACAGTCCAAGCATGCCTTGACGGCTAGGGTGGTCACATCGAACAACATGTAAGCGAGATGATTCCGCGACCTTGCAAACAAAAGAACGTCGCTCGAAACAAAAACAGCTGGTGGGCCGGCAATTCGTGTGCCACTGCAGTTTGAAACAACATGTTGGGGATTCCCATTCGCTTTTGGTCCCATGCTGCTTTCTGAGACGCGGTGGGAAAGCAGGAGCTGAAATCGACTGTCTGGTTCGTCCCTCTTGATACATTGAACAGCCAGCTGGTCCAGTCTGTGTGAACTAACGCAGCTTGATCATTGTACAACTTTGAGAACCATCGAATGTATGGTATATGGTCTGAGCGTATTCTGCTCTCCCAATGGCTCCCACATGCTTGCCCGAATGCTGTCGAACGCTTTCTTTCAGTCCACTGCGGACGACCACATGGGAATTTGCCATTCGTCAGCAATTACTTGCAGTGTGGCCATCTCAAATCGTTGGTTTGTGGTGCTGCGGAAAAATCGGCAGTCTGCTTGGTGAGTGTTTCTGTTGACGCCGAGGGCTGGACGTAGACGATTATAGAGAAGTCGCTAGAAAAGGCTTGACAAAAAATGGTTTGCGATTGACCGGAAATTCGTTGGTTGCTTGGGATTCCTGTTTCTGTGCAAAACGTGAGTTGCTGCGTGTCGTCATCTAGTCGGCGTCGGGCAACCAGGCGAGATGATTTTGTCGCGCATGTCGAAAGGCACGGGTCGAGGCGCATCACCCTTGATTTCATTATTTGCGCGGCTGGACCAGAAAAAAAAAGTGGCTATGTTGGCACGTAAATGTCGTAAGGCCGCCTCCGTGTCGTCACGCGTAATCGGTGGGATTTTGTTTTGTCGCTCGCGCGTGCTGACGTGGCTCCCCAAGTTGCCGCTGCACGCGCCTTCGTTGTGCAAATCCTCGCAGAATGCCGGAAATACTTGTCATGGAGTTATGATTATTATCGGTCGCGCTGTGTCTTGCTGTCCTCGTCTGTCATGCTCATGATGTTTTTTTTTTTTTTCATACATATATATATATATATATATATCATTTGTTGTATGGAAAAAACAACGATGTCTATTCGATCTCGGAAACTCCGCACCCCGCGCGGCGGGGAGTGAGAGTGGGCGGAAACCCCACATATAATTACCTCGCAACCGAAGAAGCACAGGAATAAATAGGGGAATCGGAGCGAGTAGCCGTGCAAGAACCCGCAAACAGCGAGGCACACGAGCCGTTGGCGGCGCCCGGGGGCCCAGTTGCACCACAACCGTCGGGGGCCCAATTGTACCAGCATCGTCCTACGTGACACGAGCTCGTCGCTCTCAGCAATGAAGCCATTGGCCACAATGACAATGTCATCAACAACACGCTGCGCTTCCATTATGGTCACGTCAGGCGGGACGTCGTGAATTGCCAGGTCGATTCTGGGAACCAAGGATTCGGCACACTCAAGCATCGAAGGCTCAGCGTGCCCCATCGTGTCGCGCATGAAGCCGATCAAAGTCCGAATCTCGCCAGACAAGCGCTGCAATGTATCCAACATTGGTTGGGTGCTCATCCGTGAATCCGTCAAAGACTGCAAAAACCTGCTGCCGCTATCGCTCACCAGCAATATTCCCCAAGCATTCTTGCACTTTAAAGGGCAATCCACGAGCGGTGTTAGCTTCGCAATCAACATCCCTGGGCTCATCCGCAACGTTGCTGCACACGGAGCCATGCGGTACGTTCTGGTAATCGGGTGGGGCAGCACTGGGGGACGAAGCGTCCACCTCGGTGTGTGCCACAGGCTGACAAAAACTGCTTGCAGATGGCGATTTGACAACAAACGAGCAAAAATATTCACCAGAAGATTTCCCATGCTCATGGTCAACCGTGACGAAGCAGTCCGTCCCTACAGTTAAGGTCTGCACCATGTACATTATGAGATTCTTCTGCATGTTGTTCAAAGACTGATCGGTCATCACAATGTGAACCACAACTTTCTCAGCATGACTATTGACACGACAGCGGCATTGGCGTCCGAACGACAACTGATGCAGAATCCACTCGAGCCGTGCTTTGGAGACCATGCCAACGCGAAGCAAAGCGAGGAGAAGGGGCAGGGCGGAAACGCAAGTGCGTCCAGGAGGCCTATGGGACCAGCAAGAATGGCTCATGCTCATAATGCTCATAATGGATGTTCGCTTGCTGACATATTTACCCGCTGATGCGCTTCAGACCCTGCACTCTGAAACGATTCGCTCGAGTGTTCTTCTTAGAGCTGCTCTCTTAAATCTCTTTCCAGATGCATTTGTTGAGCTCGTCCCGTGATGCTGTCGTGGGTGTATTGCGCCGTTGTTGAAGCGATATCGTCAAGTGTGTCGCGTGTTAGGTGTTTGCTCCAAAAACAAAAAAACATCACGCATTGTTACCTAAATTTGTTCGCGCTGTTACCACATACCCGTGCCGTGCAGAGGTGCGCTGGGTTGGCCGGAGAGTGCACGCTCATAATGCGTCGTGTCTTTGGGTGGCCATTCTGGTCGAGGTCGTCGTCTGTGTTGTTGTTGCTGCTGTTGCGGTTGTTGAACTCCCACGACTGGGAACAACAAAGCAAATAATTACTGTCGATCCCCCTTCTGGCGACCTGTGTATTTTGAAAATCGAAGTGCTCCTCCCGGGGCTCGCACCCTATTTATTAAAAAGGGAGATTATTGAGACTCAGATTGTGCCCCTGGCCCCCGACTTCCAACAACGGCTACAGCCTGATACTCCCTCACAGTAAATTCCCAAATCGCGCTCTCGCGCGGGACATCCTCACCCTTGATACAAGAATCCTGCTCTCGCGTGGGACTACCTCGCAATTGATTCAGATGCCGCGCCCTCGACACTTAGGAACCTCGCTCTCGGTTCGGACTTATCACGATTTACTGGGTACTCCAGAGTTCGTAATAAAAGGGAGGGGGTCTGGACCCTCCAAGACAAGCAATTTCAGACCTCCCCCGTGGGAGCACCCTCCAAAACACCGTCCCCAGACCCCCCCAGGCCCTCCAAGATAGCCTGGAAGAGACCCCCCCCGAAATGAGACCCCCCTCCCTTTATTACGAAATCTGGAGTACTCGCGCTATCGCTCGAGACATCCTCGCGACTCATGCAATACACACTGTTCAACAAAACACCTGTTCGACCTTGCGTCCTCGGCCCGCCTTCCCGACCCGCCCGCCAGAGGCCAGCCGCACGATCTGCTCGTCTGGTTCTGCCACGTGCTTTCTGCTCCCAGCCCCCCTCCTGCTACATCACTCCCGGGCTCCATCCTCCTCCCTCCTCTTGTATGTTTCTTCCGTCCGTCCTCTCGTCCCATGATTACGGGCTGCACGAAATAAGCGCTGCAGGTGATGAAGATAAACCCCCAAGGTTGTATGATCGAAGGCGAAGAGGGCGGACACCGAAGGTTTGGGATGTACGCGTTGAACGATGGCACGCCCACAGGTAAGAGCAAACAGTCTTTAAACGATTGCCTTTATAGCTCAACAATTATTATCGTTGACCCCCTGAAAGCGCGTTTTGGAGCTCTCGCCTAAGCGCCGCCTGCATTATTATTTGAAAATGAGCCGCACACTCAGGCGTTCAAGGGTTCCACCCAAGCCGGCCACCACCACCACCCACAACAATCACTTTAAGACTTTCCGCTCCTCCTATCTGCTCACGTGCCAACCAATACGTATATCCCAAACCATGGGTACCCGCCCTCGTCGTCTTTGATCGTACTCCCCTGGGGGTCTATCTCCCTTACCCGCAATGTGCATTTAGTGCAGCCCCTAATGCAAGGGAAGGGAAGACGGGTGGAAGGGGGAGGGAGAAGAATGGAGCACAAGAGACATTAGAAGGAGGGGGCAAGGAGCAGAAAACAAGTGGTAGAACCAGACGGGCAAATCGGGTGGGCAGACCCATAGCGGGCAGGTCGGGGAGGTGGGCCCAGGCGACCGGGTCGAGCAGGCGGGTTGCTGAAGCGTGGGTCCTGCATGACTCGCGAGGGAGTCTCGAGCGATAGCTCGATTCACAAGTAAATCGTAAGAAAAGCCAGGGCGAGAGCATGATTCCTGAGCGCCGAGGGCGCATCGTCTGAATTCGCCGGCCCAACGGGCCAGAGGCGTGCTAAGATCTCCGGTAACTGGTTAACAATTTTCTAGTTCGCGCGCGCGGGGCGGCCCCTGGGGGTCCCCGGACGAAAAGTACCCCGACCAGGTCCCGGCCGGTCCCCGGCCGGGTCCCGGCCGGGTCCCGGCCGGGTCCCGGCCGGGTCCCGGCCGGGTCCCGGCCGGGTCCCCCCGAGCGCTCCATGAGCGCACCAACAGGGCTCCGAGACGTCCCCGAGAGCCCCAAGAAAGGCCAAGAGGCCCCCAAGAGGCCCCCAAGATGGTACACGAGGGGTCCGACATGCCACAAGATCGCTCCAAGACGCCCAAGATAGCCCCCAGACGCCCCAAGAGGCCTCCAAGAGCACTCCCAATAGGGCCCCCGGAGGCAAAAATCATTGTTTTTCCATAGGTTTTTGAGAGATTTTGGAGCTTCCACCTTTTCGGCTTCCCGACGCCCCAAGACGGCCCAAGAGGCCCCCAAGATCGCCCCAAGAGGGCCCAAGAGGCACCCAAGAGGGCCCCAAGATGGCCCAAGAGGGCTCGAAGACGGCCCAAGAAGCCTCCAAAACGGTCCAAGAGGGCCCCAAGAACGCCCCCAAAGGGGCCCCAGAGAGGGAACACGAAACAACATTTCGAGCCCTCGGCCCTAAGAAGCCCCTACGAGGCCCCTAAGAGGCCCCAAGAGGCCCCCACGGGGCCCTCAGGAGGCCCCCAAGAGTCCCCCAAGCGGCCCCAGGAGGCCCCCCAAATGCCCCCCCGAGCGCCCCAGGAGTCCCCCAAGCGGCCCCAGGAACCCCCAAAGCGCCGCATTGACACCAGGCCCTCGGGCAAACGGCAGACATGAGACTGTATGGGCCGGCGGAATGAGCGAAGCGATTAAATAAACTCCGAAGATGTCCCACGCGAGAGCGCGGTTCGTATACAAATTTTGAGGAAGTCCCGCGCGAGAGCGCGATGTGGGAATTTACTGTGAGGAAATATCAAGAGGCAACCGTTGTTGTTGTTGTAAACCGAAGGCCGACAGCCTAATTTGAGCCCCGTGACTTTCCCGGATAAAGAAACAGTGATCGAACCCTGGGAGGGGCACTTCAACTGAACAAATACAATGGTCACCGGAGGGGGGCGATCAACAATAATTATCCTTCAGAACTGAGAATTCAACAACCATCAAGTTAAGACTGTTCGCTCTTACCAGCTCGCGTGCCATTCAACACGTATATCCCAAACCCTCTGTACCCGCCCTCTTCGTCTTCGACCGTCTCCCCTTGGGGGTATATCTTTGTTACCTGCAACGTGAACTCCGTGTAGCCCCTGAGGCGGGGGAAGAGATGAAGGATGAAGGAAGGGACAAGGGGGAGAGAGGAGGATGGAACACGAACGAGAGAGATTAGCAGGAAGGGGGCCTAGGAGGAGAAAACACGTGGCAAAACCAGACGGGCAGATCGGGAAGTTAGACCCTTCCAGGCTGCAGGAAGCCTGTCCCAGTAAAAAACACAGCGAGCCCGGGGATTGGCTCTTCAGTTCGAAAACACGCATGTTACGCGAATGCGTGTCCTGCATAATTCGCCAGGAAGTCTCAGGCGACAGCGCGATCCTTAAGTAAATTAATAAAATCCCAGACAAGAGCGCGATTCCTGAATGGCGAGGGCGTGGCGCCTGAATCAATTCTGAGGAAGTCACCGGCGAGAGCGCGAACCTTCGGTAAATTGCAAGGGGTCCCTAGCGAGAGCGCGTTTACTCAGTAGACTGCGAGCAAATATCAGACGGGAACCGTTGTTGTAGTAGTCCGGGAACCAGGGGCGCAGTGTGAGCAGGAAGAGTAGTTTCCATGGCAGAAAACATGGTGCGAGCCCCTGGATGGGCACTTCAATTGAACAAACAAATATGTTAACGGAGGGGGGGCATCAACAACAATTTCTCGTCAGGAATAAAACATAAAAGAACGAAAAAGACATTGGAAACGACAACAGCCTTAAGAAGTTTATGACTGGCCGCTCTCATCTGATCGTGTGACACTCAGCACGTATATCCCAAAATCTCGATACCTGCCCCCTTCGTCTTCGACCGTCCCCCTTGGGGGTATATCTTTTCTAACCTGCAATGGTATTTCGTGCAGCCCTCATGGCTGGGGAAGAGAGAACGGATGGAAGGAAGGGACAAGGACGAGGGAGGAGGATGGAGCACGACAAAGAGTAGCAGGAGGGGGGCTAGAAACAGAAAGCACGTGGCAGAACCAAATGGGGCGGGTAGGCCCTACTAGGCTTGTAGTCACGTAACGTATGGAAACGTGCGATTCCAGGATTCCGAGGAAAATGTTCGAAATATGTTCTGGGTGTGTTTTTGGAGATGTTCGAAATATGTTCGGAAAAATGCTTGAAAATGTTCGGAAATCGTGCCCCCCCCCCGGCCACGGCGCACACGTGGGGCTGGGCATTAGGCATTGGCCCCGGGAAACTCGCTGCGCGCTTGAGCAGTAGCTATGCCATCTACGCTATGCCTGCGGGGAGGCGCGAGGCCGTGGGGGGTTATTGCGTTGATATACTTTACGCATTGAAACTTCTGCATAACAGCGGGCAAAGACATCGCGATAACGATGAATGAAAGCGACCGCGTCGAGGAGAAGACGTGGCAGGAGAGGCGCCATTGCAGCAACAACGATAAACCTTTCATGACATACTTATGATGCTGCCCCCAGGCTCAGGCAATGAGCGAACCATCCGTATTCAGCGAAGCGGTCCCACGAATTAGACCGTCGTGGCCCTGAACTCAGCATCGGTCAGAGCTATGGCAGCGATGCTCGGCGGGGCCCACGGCTCCCGCTCAGGCGGAAGGTTGCGAAACCAACCAATCTGCAAACGCCCCAGGCCTCTCATGCCCCTCGATGTCACGCGGGCTGCTGGATCTCCAGGCCTCTGGGGTTCGGGGCTGATTTCTCACGACAAGCCCGGGCGCGAGCAGCATCGGCAGGAGGTCGAGGGCGCGGGCAGCAGGCGAAAACAAGATTGGGGCACGCACCACGAGAGGAAACAAACGCAGCAAGCACGAAGGGGGAATGATGAGGACGACACCACCACAGCCTCACGGAAGTTGTTCTGGAGAACGCAATCCGCTCTGTTGCCCGGGAACTTTTTTGCGCGCGTTGGCCAACATTATGACTGACACCCAACGCGAGGACATTGGCGTCCTTCGGGGGCCCCCTCCCCTGACCCACGGGCCCCCCATCCCCCATCCCCTTGGTCCTGGCCACCCCTACCTTCGCCATCTCACTGGGCAAACGGCCTCGGGGAAAGTGCTCGGCATGGTTCGGGGAGGGGGTGCTTCCGAACCCAGCGCTCTCTTCCCACATCCCGCGGCGCCAAACGAAAAGGCGCCCTGGCTCAAGGGCCGAATCGAACCGGGCTCTTGGAGCCACGACATCCACATCTCAATTCTCTTCGTCGTCATTCAGATACCAGGTGCCAGGTACCATCCGCTCGCAGGCCCCACGGCTGCTGAAACGCGAATCGCATTCGCAAAATGCAATGGGGGTCGGCTGCGACGCCAGGACCGACGCGCCGCGCATGGAACACAAGGAAGGAGAATGAGGATGAGGAAGGAGGAAGGCTGGGCTCTGACTGCACGCGACTGCCAAAGAAACCCAGCGAGGCGAGAGAGCGCGCGAAAAAGAACGGTCGAGAAGGAGGAGTCGCGAAGAGAGAGAGAGAGAGAGAGAGAGAGAGAGAGAGAGAGAGAGAGAGAGAAAGAGAAAGAGAGAGAGAGAGAAAAAAAAATAAACAAAGCAAGAAAGAGAGCGATAGATAGAGGATAGAGTCAGATAGAGAGAGGATCGAGAGAGAGGGAAAACAAAAACATGAGAGGGAGAGAGAGAGAGAGAGAGAGAGATAGAGATACAGATAGAGAAACAAATAGGTAACAAAAAACAGCAATCGAACAAAAAGCAAACAATAGAGAGAGAGGGAGATAGAGAAAGAGAGAGAGAGAGAGAGAGAGAGAGAGAGAAACAAAAAAAAAAAAGAAGGAGAGAGAGAGAGAGAGAGAGATAAAAGCAAAAAACGAGAAAGAGACAGGACGCGAGGCGGAAGGGACTGCGACTTCACAGCCACTGAACTGAATGGCTGGCCTCTCCCCGCGGCGGGACGCGCGACGCTGGCGCGCCGCTGCCCCCAAACAGAGCTCCGCATGGCACCGACGCCTTGCCTGCAGAAGCGCCGCTGCGGGGTTCAGAACCCTGAGTCCGGGGGCCCATGCCATGGAGCGGGGCGCGCTCGAGCGTTGTTTTGGGACCTTGGAAGGTAAGTCGGGCAATCTCTAGTGTCTGTGGCAATTTCACTACAACCGTGCATAACTCGGAGAAGCAATGCATCGGGCAGGGCTACCGGGCGGGGCACTCAGGCAGGCTCAGGGCCCCGCCCCCACACGTTTGCTCCGCCCCCCTCGGCGCGGAAAGAAGGAAACGCTAGTCACTAGCTGCCGAGAGAAGCTGGCGCGAGATTCAAGCCGAGGCATCCGAGCGGGGGTGCCCCAAACGGGCCCCAACACACTCCGAGGCCTTTGGCGTGCCATCGAACGGGGCACGGGGAAGTGCACGCGTCGTCTTTCTTGAAGCCCTCCGGCGAACCCGAGGGAAGCGTTCGTCCAAACCGCGATTGGGATATGTTATCTCGGGGCCTTTTGGCGCCGCCAGAGGGGCCTTCCTTGGCCGCCGCAAAGCCAGGCCGTCGTCGAAAGATCTGCCTCATCTCGCGGCCGCCCAGGACGGCTCAGGAGACCCCTCGAATATGACCCAAGACGACCCCAGACAACTGGAGGGGACGCGAGCCAAAAAGCCCCCGAGGGCCAGCGGCGGCGTGCGGAGGGGGCGGAAGCCCTGAAACCCCATGTGTCCAGAGCGGAGGGGGCGGAAGCCCTAAAGCGCCATCATAGCGGCGGAGTGCGGGGGAGGCGGGCGCCCTAGCCCCATGGGGCCAGGGCGAAGGGCGGAGGTGGCGGAAACTCCGAAACACCAAAAGGGGCCAACGACAATGCAAGACTCACCGCGCGAGGCCGCGAGCGCGCGCACGGCGTGCGCGCGTCGCACGCTGCTCCTACAAGCATGGGAAAGGAACATGTTAACTTCGAAATCCAATCGGCCACCGTTAAAGGTTCAATTTAGTTTCCAAGCCAACATGGCGACTTTCCCACTGCGGACAATTCAAGACTCACCACGCGCGGCCGCGCGCGCGCACGCGCGTCGCACGCTGCTCGCATTCAAATTGATGGAACTGTATGAACAGCCATGTTAACTTCGAAATCCAATCTGTCGCCGCTAGGGGTTCACTTCAGTTTCCAGGCCGACATAGCGAATCCTCACCGTGGACAATATAATACCCACCACGCGCGGCTGCGCGCGCGTACGCGCGTCGCATGCTGCTCCTATGGACATGTAGGGAAAAACCATGTTAACTTCGAAATCCAATCGGTCGCCGCTCAGGGTTCACTTTAGTTTCCAAGCAAACATGGCTACTTTCCCATTGTGGACAATACAAGATTCACCACGCGCGGCCGCGCGCGTCGCACGCTGCTCCTAGTGATGAACATGTAGGAGAAGCCATGTTATCTTCGAAATCCAAACGGTCGCCGCTAAGGGTTCACTTTAGTTTCCGAACCAACATGGCGACTTTCACATGGTGGACGATACAAGGCTCACCACGCGCGGCCGCGCGCGCGCACGCGCGTCGCGCGCTGCTTCTAAGGATGAACACGCCTGAAAGCCATGTTAACTTGGAAATCCAATCGGGCGCCGCTAAAGGTTCACTTGAACTACCCAGCCAAGATGAAGACTTTCCAACGGTGGGCAAAACTAAATATCACCACGCGCCGACGCGCGCGCACGCGCGTCGCACGCTGCTCCTATGCCCGATTGATGAACAGGTCAATGTAAGACTGTAAGAAAAGCCATGCTAACTTCGAAATACATACAATCGGTCACCGCTAGTAGCTAGTCAGCTAGCAGCTAGCAGCTAATATGGTAGTTAGTAGCCACTGAGGGCGCACTTTGATTTCCAAGCCAACACGGCGCCTTTCACATTGTGGACAGCACAAGACTCAGTTACCACGCACGGCCGCGCGCGCGTGCGCGCGTCGCACGATGCTCCGATTGAGAAACATGTAGGAACAAAAACCATGTTAACTTCGAAATCCAATTGGCCACCGTTAAGGGTTCACTTTAGTTTCCAAGCCAACATGGCTACTTTCTCATTGTGGACAATACAAGATACAAGACTCACCACGCGCGGCCGCGCGCGCGTCGCACGCTGCTCCACTTGCTGAACATGTAGAAGAAGCCATGTTAACTTCGAAATTCAATCGGGCACCACTAGGGCCCACTAGGGGTTCACTTTTAGCTCCCAAGCCAATATGGCGACTTTCCCATAGTGGACAACAACAAGAATCACCGCGCGCGCGCGTGCGCGCGTCGCGCGCTGCTTCTATGAATGAACATGTAGGAAACGCGATGCCGCTATGTCTATGTTAACTTCGGGATCCAATCGGTCACCGCTAACGGTTCAAGTTAATCCCCAAGCCATAATGGCGACCTTCCCATTGCCACTGTGGACGACACAAGACTCACCACCCGCGGCCGCGGGCGCGCTGGCCCGCGTCGCACGCTGCTCCGATAGATGAACACGTAGGAAAAATGCGAACTTCGAAATTCAATCGGCCGCCGCTAAGCCGCTAAGGCTAAGGGCTCGCTTTGATCGCCGAGCTGCCAAGCCAGCATGGCACTGCCAGATTGCAAGCGCGATTGCCAGATTGCAAGCGCTGCGCGCGCGCGCGCGCGCGTACGAGCGTCGCACGCTGCTCTGATTGGTGAACATGTAGGTAGGACCCATGTTAACTTCGAAATCCGATCGGCAACCGCTAAAGGTTCACTTGTTCCCACAGCAACACGACAACTATCCCATTGTGGACAGCCACTACAAACTACAATGGTACAGGGCTCACCGCGAGCAGCCGCGCGCGCGCACGGCGCACGCGCGTCGCACACTGCTCCTATGTCCTATGTCCGGTGGCATTGGATGGATGTACAATGCACGACACGCCATGCGCACTTCGAAATCCAACCAGTCACAGCCGAATGTTCACTTTAGTAACGTCAGTTCCCTGACCAACATGGCGACTGTCTTATTGCAGGAAATACAGAAGCCACCACGCGCGGGCGCGAGCACGCACCGTTGCGCGCTGCAACAATGGGCGGGCGTGCAAGAAACACAAGTTAAGTTGGAAATCCAAAGCGCCACTGGTATGGGTTCACTTTGCACTTTACCTCCCAAGCCAACTTGGCGACTGCCCCATTGCGGGCAACGCAGAACCCGCCAGCTGCGGGGCGCGGAGGGGCGGAAGCCCCCCCTAAAGCCCCCCAGGGCCAGCGATGGGGGCGGAAAGGAGCGGAAGCCTTAATAAAGCCGACTTGGGCCAGCGCAAGAGAGGAGGGGGCGGAAAACCTAAGGCCCTAAAGACGCCCTAGGGCCCTAGGGCCAGCGGGGGGGCGGCAGGGGCGGAAGCCCTAAAGCCCCATAGGGCCGGCGAGGGGGCGGGGGGGGCAGAAACCTCAAAGCCCCATGCCATAAGGCCATAGGGCCTATAGGGCGCGGCGGGGCGCGGAGGAGGCGGAAGCCCTAAAGCCCCCATAAGGCCCTAAGGGCCAACGGGGGGGGCGGAAGGAGCAGAAACCCAAAAAGCCCCACGGGGCCAGCGGCGGGGCGCGGACGGGGGCGGAAGCCCTTTAAGCCTTTAAGCCTTCAAGCCCCCTAGGGCAGCGAGGGGGCGGAAGGGGCGGGAACATGGTAGTGGACAGCCCAGGATGCGCCTTGGCCGCGGCGCATCTATGGGCTGGTGGGAAGGCACATCTATCATCAAGAATATATGGCTATGGGCCGAGGGGTATGCCGAGGATTTCTGCTGGGGCCCTCCTCTCTGTGGCGCGAGCCTGCCCTTCTGGGGCTCTGCTTCGGGCGCCCCCCGAGGCCCGCCGCAGCCCCGAAGAGGGTTCAACAGGGCCCCCCCTGAGGGTTCCGAAAGGGGCCCCAAGAGGCCACCCACATTGCGCTCTGCGACGTTAACACAAAAATTCGGTGGGCTTGCGCAAGGGATGCGCCGACGCGATCTGCGCGATGGGCGCGCCGAAACGATCCGCACGAGGGTCGTGCAGAGACGGCCCTAGGCCCTGGGCCCTGGGCCCTGGGCCCTGGGCCCTAGGCCCTAGGCCCTAGGCCCTAGTAACCCTAGGCCCTAGTACCTAGTACCTAGTTTAGTAGGCCCTAGGCCCTAGGCCCTAAACTCTAGACCCCAGGCGCCTTGGGACCTCAGGCGTCTTGGATATCTTTGGCGCATGCTGAGCATGCGCGCCTGGACTTCGCACGGGGCGGGGCACGGGCCTGAGTGGCCGCCCCGCCCCGTAGGCCCGAAATGGCAACCCCACAGCGGGCCTTGCCAGGCGCCCCGCAGCGCTCGGAAACAGCCTTCGACCCGTAGGCCTTCGACCGCCCGAATGAGGGGCCCCTCCGCCGCCAAGGGGCGCTGTGCCAGGGCGGTTTGCCGCGCTGAGCAATATCTGCGGACAGCGTGGCGCCTTGCCCTGGCGCAGGTGTTCTCGCTGATGGCTGCCGCAATGGGGAGGCGGCACCTTCGCGCCCCCCAGCTCTCTCGCACGATTATCTCGCACCATGCGCCTCAAGCTTCAAGATATCCAAGACTCAAGACGCCCAAGGCCCCGAGACGCCTACGGCGGCATACGGCATACGGCCTACGGCCTACGGCCTACGGCCCTGAGACACCCAGGGCCCAAGACGCCCAATGACCCAAGATGCCTAAGGCCCTAAGGCCCCAAGGTACCCAGGGCGCCATGCAAGGCCCCAAGACTCCTAGGCCCCAAAACGCCTAAGACCCCGAAGTACACAAGACGCCTAAGGCCCCAAGACGCCTGGGGCCCAAAGACGCGCAAGGCCCCAACATACCCAAGGCCCAAGACGCCTAAGGCCTAAGGTCCCAAGACGAATGCGTCGAACGCGCACCCCTCACGCGGACCGATGTGGAACTCCCCCCCAAGAGACCCAGGACCGATCTCCCGTGCCCATGGGAGACGCGGGCTGCGCACAGACTCGCACCGACCGATTCGGATACCCCGGGCCCCCCCGAGAGACCCCAGTAGGCCTAACGGTCCTAACGGTTGGAGCCCGGGGTCCCTCGGGGCCCAAGAAGCGCCCCAGACTGCCCCAAGACGGCCCAGGAATGCTGTCCAGCAAGTATTTTTTTGAGAAGGCGCCCAACAAAAACTTCCCACGGCTGCCCAAAAGATGCCCGCAGAGGCCCCAGGAGTCAAGTCAAGGGGTCCCGAGGGAGCCCCAAGACTGGCCCAGGGGACTCGGAGAGAGCCCCGAGGCCCGAGACGGCCCCAGAGGCTCCCAAGAGGCCCCCAAAACGGCCCAAAAGAGGGCGCCAAGGCCAAGACTCAAGACGGCCCGAGGCGCCCAAGACTCCAGCAGGGCCCCAAGACGGCCCCAGCAGGGCCACATAACAATAATAACATACCATTTACGAAGTTAGTGGATGGACATCGGCTCAGACCCACAATAGACTCAATAGACTCAATAGACAATAGACCTAGGCGCAGTGTTGGGGTGGGCTGGGAAGAGCCCTCATCATGCCCACTCTTGTACGACTCCAGATTACATTGATGACACCTCTAGGTCCTAGGTCCCTAGGCCCTTTTCGTCTGGGGCCGAGGGCGACGCGACGCCGTCGGCCAAGTTCCGAAGCTAAGCTAGGCAGCTAGGCTCCGAGCACCCCGAGATGCTGAGCCACGGCGGCGAAAACCCAACCTGCGACGCTGATGAGTAAAAACACTCACGCTGCAGGCCGCGCCGGCCTCCTCCTGGGCAGGGCGCCGTGCCGCCGTGATAAAACTCGTAAAAGTAGCTGTTGGGCCCCAATTGGGCCTCCCGCCACCGCGAACTCGAGGACCTCCCCGAGGTCCTCGTCCTCGTCCTCATGATCCTCATCAAGCCTTGAGCACCTCTTCCATTTTGCTGAAGAGCTGCTTGCAGAACAACTTCGCGGCGTCCTTCCTTGTGATGCGAGTGAACTCACGCGTGAACCCTGAATCCGATCCTTCTTGTGTTTCGAACCTATCAAAGCGTGGCAGCACAAACACTCGTGCTTCGTGATGTTGGCGCGCAAGATGGCCTCTGCGCTGGAGGCCAAGGCTGCGTCGACCTCGCCTGCCTTCTCCCCCGTCAAGAAGGTCTTCCACTTGGTCTTGTCCGAGGTGAGAACACCATGCTCCTCAGGAAAGAGGCCGGATGGGGAACGACAAATCAAGCGAACCGGGCCAAGGCCCTCGAATTTTTCAGCGCATCCCAAATCAGAACCCCAAGCGAACACCTAAGCACGAGGGCCCTGGTCGGAACAGCGATTGAGGCCCAGCTGGCCTCAGACTTTCGGGCACGGGGAGGGGCGATGCGGCAAGGGTCGCTGCGCCAAGAATCAATGACTTTTAAAAAACAAGCCCTGCTCCTGTTCTTTTTTCGGGGGGGGGGGCTGGAAACAAACGGCCATGCCCAGCTCAGGTAGCTGGCGCTGCTTGCCAACGCGCAACTACGCATGACCTCGCATGGGATCGAAACGAAAACGCAAACTCGAACAACGCTGCCGATCCAAGCTCTGCAAGGTGTTTCTCGGGAAATGTCTCACTACTACTTTGGTACTTTGGTGGGCTCGGCCCTGCCTGGCCCTCACCCGGTAGGCCCTGCCTACCGGGTAGGGGGTAAGGTAGGGCCGGGTAGGGCCTTAGGGTAGGGTGGGGGGTAGGGTAGGCCGGGTAGGCCCGGGTAGGGCCTACTACCCACTACCCAACCCTGCCCAGGCCCTACCCTACCCTACCCTGCCCTACCCCCTACCCCCCTACGGGCCCTGCCCTACCAAGCCCTACCGCCCTACCAGCCCTGTGCCCCCTCCCCCTCACCTCCTTGCCGCCACCTCCTCCAGCCTCAGCCTCCGCCAACCCTCATTCGTCTCATCCCCCTCCTTGCCCATGCGTCCTTGTCGCACTTCTGCAGCAAGCGGTCCAACTCTTTCGTGTCGACCTTGCCGAGGGAGCCCTGGAAGTGCGTCAAGATGTCCGCGCCCACGGCCTTCTCATTGAAGCTCGCGTACCAGAGAGCCTCAGCGCCCGCCCCCCCCGCCTTGGATTTCAGCAACTTCGCGGTCTCAACCACATGGGCCACTGCGGCGTCGCACTTGAGAACGGCAAACTCAGACAAGGCACCGCAGAAGCCGGGCATCAACGGTTCGAAACGTGCAACCAGTTGGTCCATGATCTGGTTGCTGGTGGGCATGTCCGCAAAAACGGGTTTCTGGCTGATGACGGCGGAGAGCTTCTTGTACGCGGTCAGCATAGCGCTCGAGATCTCTGGGCCTTTCCCACTCAAGTCTTTCATAACATCAGGCTTCGAGCTGTACTCAATGCAGACGGCAGTAGAGAGTGCAATTTTGCCACACTCGGCCAACGCCTCGCTCTGCGTCTTGCGGGTCTCCCAGTAGGTCTTCATAGCGGTGTCTGTGACGGTCAGCAGCTTGAGCATGTCTGAGACTTCCTTCGCCTGCGCCCAGGGGACCTCAGCGACAGACAACCAATTGAGAGCCCGCCAAGCTGCATCGACCATCTTGTCCTGGATGGCCTCCTCCTTGTTCTTGCTCGCCTGGCCCTTCACTGCGTCGTACATGCTCTTGAAGTCGCTGTACTGCTTGATATCCTGCGAGATCGAGGATGCGAGCATCTCCTCGGCAGACCTGTGCACCCATGCTTCATGCATCTCCTTGATCCTCATCTGGATGGGCTTCGTGTCGTTCGTGGTGGTCAAGCACTCTGAAGCCTTCAACACAACCTGAATCCACGCCCTGTTCTCTTCGCTGAACTGAATCTGGTCCCAAGACCCCTGACTCGAAGCGTTATCCAACACAGACAACACGTGCCGTTGCAAAGATGCTGTCGCGTTCTCACGGAGGGCGTTGGAGGTCCAGCTCGGGGCCCCTTGGATCCACTGCTGCAGGAAGGGGATGAGATCCATCTTCTTCTTCTCGAAATCGATGTGGAGATCAGTCTGGGCTGACAACTCAACCATCTGCTTGCAACACTCGAGAAGCTGAAGCCCCATTGTCGCCTCAGCACCGACGACCCTCTTGTACTCATCCAGGCGGTGCTTCCAGAAGCCTTCCTTGGAGCGGAGTCGGATCTTGAGGAGCTTCGCAGTGCGGACTGAATTGCATATAACATCGAAAGACACCGTGGCAACACCCTCTTGCTCGGCAGGCTTCCGGGTCGATGGGGGGGCCAGGAAGTCGACGTCTTCGAGCTCGGACTGGAAAACACAAGGAAACGAACAGGTGAGCGCTGCCACGCCCCGGATCGCCCGCAGGAAAAGATTCAGCAATTGCGTGAACGACTCATCTAAGAGCACATTATTGTCTTCCCGGATGTAGAACTCATGGAACGTCTGGGCGAGCTCGAAGAAGTCGCAAGGCATTTCGGATGTCAGAGTATTGTGGTCCTCAAGCTCGCTCATCAAAGACAGGAACCCATCGTTGAATAATGTGCCCCACCAATACTCCATTTGTGATTCATCGTCCTGGAGATGCGCCACCAAGGCAGACCACATCGGGTTGGCATAATCCCAATCAGAAGCTGGTTTGGGCGGGGGGACTGTCCAACACCCAGAGACATCATCGAACGCAGTGATCGCTCGGGGCCACATGCACTTGACCCACGCTTCGAAGTTCCGCTCCATCAACTGGGCATGGCCCCACAACTTGTGAAACAGCATGGCGTTCTTTGGGGGCAACACATGGCCTTCCTCATGGAGGATCTCCAAATCAAGGATGACATCAGCAATCGGGTTGAACTTGACCATCGACTCGACCATGCAATTTGTGGCTGAGATGCAGACCTTAATCTCATGCTCAATGGTCTCAGCATCTGTCTTGCGGTTGGCTGCCTTCAGTTTCTTCATGCGCTCTCTCGCCTGAGCAGGTGACACTTGTCGGCGCTTGCCCTCTGCCCTGCTTGGCCCAAGTGATTCTACAATCAAACCCAACGAACCCCCAAGGCATGCGTAGTCCGTCGCCGTAGTCTACTGGATGATGGGCCTTGTCAGACAAAGCCCATCAGCCAATAAACTACGCATGGCTCTCGCTCGGGGGGCGCGCCTCCCCCCGGGGCCTTGGGGGGCGCTGGCGCGGGCGGATGGGGGCTGAGGCGTCGGGGCCTCTCGGATGGAATAACTGGATGGTTCCAATGTCTGAATGTCTCAGGTCTGACTCTAGATCCTGGACCCGAAAGCCCAACGGATGGCCTGCAAGATGGCTCCAATATCCCCCCATGCCGCCTCAATCGGCCCCCTTGCTATCAAAGAACTACAAACCTCAAGTGGAAAAAAAATGAAACAACCAAAAAAAACACCGGAACTAAAACCGCACCGAGTGCCATAACCTCACGCAACATCAAAACTAACAAAGAGCCAGTGACGCCCTGGCAAAATATAACGCAATGCACTCTGCCTCGGGACTTGATGCGCACCATTGCGCAACGGGCAATAGCTGCTCGACTGCGCGCCAACGGCGGGGGTCGGAAGCCCGAAAGCCCCCATAGGGCCTAGGGCCGTCGGCGGGCGGAGGGGGCAGAAGCCCGAAAGCCCCATTGAAAGCCCACATGGGCCAGCGATGGGGGCGGGCGGGGCGGAAGCCCTAAAGCCCCATGGGGCCAGAGGCGGGGCGCGGAGGTGGCGGAAGCCCCGAAACCCCGCGTGGCCAGCGAGGGGGCGGGAAGGAGCGGAAGCCCCAAGGCCCCACATAGGGCGCATAGGGCCAGCGACGGATAGGGGCTGAAGCCTGAAGCCCACTTGGACCAAGCGGCGGGGGGCGGAGGGGGCGGAAGCCCTAAAGGCCCTAAAGCCCTACAAAGGGTCAACGATGGGGGCGGAAAGGGCGGAAGCCCCAAAGCCCAATTGGGCCGGCGGCGGGGGGCGGGGGGGGCGGAAGCCCAGGCCCTAGAACCCCATAGGGCCAGCGACGGGGGCGGAAGCCTGCAAGCCCCACGAGGCCAGCGGCTGAGTGCGGAAGGGGCGCGAGCCCTAAAATTAGCCCTGCAGGGCCAGCGGCGGCGCGCGGAAGGGGCGGAAGCCCTGAAGCCCCATGTGTCCAGCGCGGGGGGGGCGGAAACCCTAGAGCGCCATCGTAGAGCCAGCGGCGGAGTGCGGAGGAGGTGGGCGCCCCCCTAGCCGTAGCCCCATGGGGCCAGGGCGAGGGGCGGAGGTGGCGGAAACCCCGAAACCCCAAGGGGCCAACGACAATGCAAGACTCACCGCGCGCGGCCGCGAGCGCGCGTACGGCGCGCGCGTCGCACGCTGCGCCTACAAGCATGGGGAAACAATCCAATCGGCCACCGTTAAGGGTTCACTTTAGTTTCCAAGCCAACATGGCGACTTTCCCACTGCGGACAATTGAAGACTCACCACGCGCGGCCGCGCGCGCGCACGCGCGTCGCACGCTGCTCGCATTCAAATTTATGAGATTGTATGAACAGCCATGTTAACTTCGAAATCAATTCTGTCGCCGCGAAGGGTTCACTTCAGTTTCCAGGCCAACATGGCGACTTCTCACTGTGGACAATGTCCAATGTAATACCCACCACGCGCGGCTGCGCGCGCGTACGCGCGTCGCACGCTGCGCCCATGAACATGTCGGGGAAACCATGTTAACTTCGAAATCAAATCGGCCACCGCTAAGGGTTCACTTTAGTTTCCAAGCCAACATGGCTACTTACCCGTACCCATTGTTGACAACACAAGATTCAGCACGCGCGGACGCGCGCGCACGCGCGTCGGACGCTGCTCCTATTGATGAACACGTAGGAGAAGCCATGTTAACTTCGAAATCCAATCGGTCGCCGCTCAGGGTTCACTTTAGTTCTCAAACCAACATGGCGACTTTCACATTGCGGACAATACAAGGCCCACCACGCGCGGCCGCGCGCGCGCGTACGCGCATCGCGCGCTGCTTCTAAAGATGAACACGTCAGAAAGCAATGTTAACTTGGAAATCCAATCGGGCACCGCTAAAGCGCTAAAGGTTCACTTGGCTTACCCAGCCAAGATGAAGACTTGCCAGCGGTGGGCAAAACTCAATATCACCACGCGCGGCCGCGCGCGCACGCGCGTCGCACGCTGCCCCCATGCCCGATGGATGAACAGGTCAATGTAAGACTGACACTGTAAAGCCATGCTAACTTCGAAATACATACAACCGGTCACCGCTAGCTAGTAGCTAGTGAGCTAGGCTAGGTAGCCCCTGAGGGCACACTTTGGTTTCCAAACCAACACGGCGCCTTTCACATTGTGGACAACACAAGACTCACTTACCACGCACGGCTGCGCGCGCGCACGCGCGTCGCACGATGCTCCAATGGAGAAATATATATATTAACAAAAACCATGTTAACTTCGAAATCCAGTCGGCCACCGTTAAGGGTTCACTTTAGTTTCCAAGCCAACATGGCTATTTTCCCATTGTGGACAATACAAGACTCACCACGCGCGGCCGCGCGCGCACGCGCGTCGCACGCTGCTCCAATTTCATGAACATGCAGGAGAAGCCATGTTAACTTCGAAATTCAATCGGGCACCACTAGGGCTAGGGGCTCACTTTTAGCTTCCAAACCAACATGGCGACTCTCCCATAGTGGACGACAGCAAGAATCACCACGCGCGCGTACGCGCGTCGCGCGCTGCTTCTATGAATGAACATGTAAGAAAGGCGATGCCGCTATGTCTATGTTACCTTCGGGATCCAATCGGTCACCGCTAACGGTTCAAGTTAATTCCCAAGCCAACATAGCGACATAGCGACTCTCCCATTGCCACTGTGGACAACACGACAACACAAGACTCACCACCCGCGGCCGCGGGCGCGCGGGCGCGCGTCCCACGCTGCTCCTATAGATGAACACGTAGGAAAAAAGCCATGCGAACTCCGAAATTCAATCGGCCGCCGCTAAGGCGCTAAGGCTAAGGGCTCGCTTTGATCGCCGAGCTGCCAAGCCAGCATGGCATTGCCAGATTGCAAGCGCGATTGCCAGATTGCAAGCGCTGCGCGCGCGTACGACGCACGAGCGTCGCACGCTGCTCTTATTGGTGAACATGTAGGTAGGGCCCATGTTAACTTCGAAATCCAATCGGCAACCACTACGGGTTCACTTTAGTTTCCACAACAACACGACAACTGTCCCATTGTGGACAATACAAACTACAATGGTACAGGGCCCACCGCGCGCAGCCGCGTGCGCGCGCGTATGGCGCACGCGCGTCGCACACTGGTCCTATGTCCGGTGGCATTGGATGGATGTACAAATGCACGACAAACCATGCGCAATTCAAAATCCAACCAGTCACCGCTAAGTGTTCACTTTAGTAACTTTAGTTCCCTGACCAACTTGGCGACTGCCTTATTACGGGGAATACAGAAGCCACCACGCGCGAGCGCGAGCGCGCGCGTCGGAGCGTTGCGCGCTGCAACAATGGGCGGGCGCGCAAAAAACACAACTTATGTTGGAAATCCAAAGCGCCACTGGTATGGGTTCACTTTTCACTCCACTTCCCAAGCCAACTTGGCGACTGCCCCATTGCGGGCAACGCAGAAACCGCCAGCGGCGGGGCGCGGAGGGGCGGAAGCCCCGGCCCTAGCCCCAAAGCCCCCAGGGCCAGCGAGGGGGGCGGAAAGGGAGCGGAGAGAGGCGGGGCCAGCGAAAGAGAGGAGGGGGCGGAAACCCAAAAATTTCCCCCTAAGGCCAGCGGCGGGGGGCGGAGGGGGCGGAAGCCCTAAAGCCCTAAAGCGCCAAAGGGCCGGCGAGGGGGCGGAAGGGGCAGGGACCTCAAAGCCCCACGCCACTAGTCACTAGTCACTAGTCACTAGTCAGGCCCTAGGCCATAGGGCGCGGCGGGGCGCAGAGGGGGCCCAACGGGGGGGCGGAAGGGGCAGAAACCCTAAAAACCCCACGGGGCCAACGGCGGGGCGCGGAGGGGGCGGAAGCCCTTTAAGCTTTAAGCTTTCAAGCCCCCTAGGGCTAGGGCAGCGAGGGGGCGGAAGGGGCGGAAACATGGTAGTGGACAATTTCGAGCCCCTACAGTGGCCCTACAGACGGCCCAGGACGCGCCGCGGCCGCGGCGAATCTATGGGCTGGGTGGGAAGGCACATCTATGATTTAGAATCTATGGCTATGGGTCGAGGGGTGTGCCGGGGATTCCTGCTGGGGTCCTCCTCTCTGTGGCGCGAGCCTGCCCTCCTGGGGCTCTCTGGGGCCTGCGTCGGGGACCCCCCAGGGCCCGCCGCAGTCCCGAAGAGGGTTCAACAGGGCCCCCCCTGGGGGGTCCGAAGGGGGCCCCAAGAGGCCACCCACATTGCGCGCTGCGACGTTAACCAAAAAATGGCAGGCTTGCGCAAGGGATGCGCCGACGCGATCTGCGCGATGGGCGTGCCGAAACGATCCGCGCGAGGGGCGTGCAGAGCCCTGGGCCCTAGGCCCTAGACCCCATACCCTATAGTATTATAGGGCCCTATAGGCCCTATACCCTATAAGCCCCTTGGGACCTTAGGCGTCTTGGATATCTTTGGTACATGCTGAGCATGTGCGCCTGGACTTCGCACGGGGTGGGGCACGGGCCTCGAGCGGCCGCCCCGCCCCGTAGGCCCAGAATGGCAACCCCACAACGGGCCTTGCCAGGCGCCCCGCAGCGCTCGGAAACAGCCTTCGACCCGCAGGCCTTCGACCGCCCGAATGAGGGGCCCCTCCGCCGCCAAGGGACGCTGTGCCAGGGCGGTTAGCCACGCTGAGCAATATCTGCGGACAGCGTGGCGCCTTGCCCTGGCGCAGGTGTTCTCGCTGATGGCTGCCGCAATGGGGGGGCGGTACCTTCGCGCCCCCCAGCTCTCTCGCACGATTATCTCGCACCATGCGGCTCAAGCTTCAAGATACCCAAGACGCCCACGGCCCCGAGACGCACGGCCTACGGCCTACGGCCTACGGCCTACGGCCCTGAGACACCCAGGGCCCAAGACGCCCAATGACACAAGATGCCTCAGGCCCCAAGGTACCCAGGACGCCAAGGCCCCACAACGCCTAGGGCCTAAGGCCTAAGGCCCCGAAGTACACGAAGACGCCCAAGGCTCTAAGGTCCCAAGACGCCTAAGGCCCAAAGACGCGCAAGGCCCCAACATACCCAAGACACCTAAGGCCTACGGTCCCAAGACGAATGCGTCGAACGCGCACCCCTCACGCGGACCGATGTGGAACTCCCCCCCAAGAGACCCAGGACCGATCTCCTGTGCCCATGGGAGATGCGGGCTGCGCACGGACTCACACCGACCGATTCGGATGCCCCGGGGACCCCCGAGAGACCCCAGGCCCTAGGCTAACGGCTAACGGCTAACGGTTAGAACCCGGGCCCCCTCGGTGCCCAAGAGGCCCAAGAGGCGCCCCAGACTGCCCCAAGACGGCCCAGGAATGCTGTCCAGCAAATGTTTTTTTGAGAAGGCTCCCAACAAAAAACTTCCCACGGCTGCCCAAAAGATGCCCGAAGAGGCCCCAAGAGTCAAGAGGTCCCGAGAGGGCCCCAAGACTGGCCCAGGGCCAGGGGACTCCGAGAGAGCCCCGAGACGGCCCCAAGAAGGCCCCAGAGGCTCCCAAGAGGCCCCGCCCAAGAACACGCAAAGGTCAAGACTCAAGACAGCCCAAGAAGCGC
Source organism: Prorocentrum cordatum (assembly GCA_963575745.1). NCBI lineage: Eukaryota > Dinophyceae > Prorocentrales > Prorocentraceae > Prorocentrum > Prorocentrum cordatum. The sequence goes on along the minus strand of CAUYUJ010006228.1, from coordinate 12,046 downwards.
CCAAGATGGCCCAAAAGGGCCCCAAGACCCAAGACGGCCCCAGCAGGGGAACCAAGAACCCGAAAGTCGAACCTTTCGCCCCAAGACGCTCCCAGGAGGCCCCCACAGAGGCCCCCTAAGCCCCAAGCCCCCAAGACGCCCCCCTAAGGGATTTAATTAAATCAGGACCCCCGAGAAGGCTCAAATAAGCATAATACACAGCGATCGGTAACGTAAAATGATTAAATGCTCTTCACACCAAGGCTCCCCAGAGCGCACGGAGACGTAAACGCGCTGATAAGACCCAGGCTCCCAGCAGAGAGCGATGATGCAACGCGTTCCTGACACCAAGGCCCAGCCAACGCTCAGGAACGGGCAGCAAGGCAACAAGAGCGGACGTAACAAGCTCTCAACGCCAAAGCTCCTGGTACGAACGGTGGTGTGAGTAATTTCGGTTAATTTGTTTGAGGCGCTCTGTCCGTTTCCGTGCCAGGCCAGGTCTTCTAATCAGCCTCGCAGGATGGGGCGGCCTGAGACTTCGGCTGCCTGACATGCCTCCTATCCTATCCAAATCCTAGGTCCTATCTAGTCCTAGCTGTCCTAGTTACTAGTCGCCAGTCCTAGGTCCTAGGTCCTAGGTCCAAGGTCCTGGCTCCTCCAAGTCCTCCTAACATGGGCCATCCCCCATTGCCATCCGCCTCGCTCCTCCATCTGCGCTCCTCCACGCTGGATCCCAACTCCCTGCCCCCCTGTTTCATGGGCCATGAGCCATGCCATGGCTCATGAGACATTGCCCTCCCTCCTTGCTCATTTCCCTGCTGTTGCTGACCTTGCTGCGACAAATTTCGATCGACAAATCACCGCTGCAATCTGGCGCCCAGGGTTGATATTCTCTTTGAGGATCTGGTCGATGCTCACCCCGACGCCCTCGTCGAGGGCCTTGGTGGGCGGCGACTGGCGGTGCTGGCTGCCGTGTCCGATCTTGCTGGGGGTGCTGAAGGTGCTCTTGCCAGCGAGGGTGATGGCGCATGAAGGCGCTGCGCTCGCAGCCCCGCCAGAAGCCATGGACAAGCTGTCGAGGGCGTCCTCCTCGCCCTCAAACTTACCAAGTCGCTGACGGCGGGCAGGTGGAGCACCGTCGGCTGCGGCAGCTGCAGGCCGCCGGGGCGCTTTCGGCACTGCTGGAGGCTTGGTGGCCGATGCTCTGGCCAATCCCTGCGCCTTGGGCCCTGGTGCTGCTTTGGGCCCCCGGGCTGACTGGGCAGGCTTCGCTGATGGCGGAGGCGCCGCAGCTGCTGCGCTGGCAACTGACAACCTGCTCCGAGATACAATCCCGCCGCCCTCGTTACTGTTATTGCCAGCGCCTGTGTTGAGCTGAGTCTCCTGACCAGCCTGAACCATTGCCTTGTAGTCGGAGGCCAGTGCGACGAAGTGATCGTACCCCTCGATCTTGCTCATGTTCTTGGCCATCAGCGGCTTCGGCCGGTTGTCGCGCTGCGTCTGGTCATGGAAGCACCAGATCTGGCGAGCGTGGTCATCGTGAAGGGTGTCTTCCTCCTTCAGCACTCGCGTATCCAATATACAAGAGGTGGTAGACCTGCAAGACACGATAGTGTGAGGCAACTTATGATCCCTAGCAGCGTCAAGCGTCATCAATATTCCACTGAGCTTGACCCCCTCCCAATCGTAGAGCTCCTGGACGTGCGGTTGCACCTGTGGGCATTCAAGCGGGGCCTTGAAGTGAGCGCAGAAGGTGGCGTCCTTGATGAAAGCGATGTCTTGGTGCATGCTAAAATCCCGGGTGTGCCGAAGGACGACGCGCTGAGGGCACCAATTCGGCTGCTTCAGCTTCTTGAGAACAGAGCGCCCCCCCTGGAACTGACTCTTGAAAGTCTCATCAGAATGGTACAACTCGATGATCTTATCCTGGTTGCCACGGCAAATGAACGCCTCAGAGACCTCCCCGCACACTCTGCAAACCCATCCGATGGGCGTAGTGATAGCGTCACCAGTATCACGGTCCTGCCAGAGAACGCAAACCTCGAACCACTCAACCTTGTTGCTCGACTCGCCGCAGATTTTACATACCCTCACCATGACCCTCTTCAAAGCAGCCTGCTTGGACTCAGAGATCACGACTTTGGGAGCAGAGCGCGCTGTGCTGGCGGCAGGCGCTGGAGCTTCATCAACCTCGCGCCACTCTGAAGGGGCTGGGGCCTGCTGCTGCTGCTGAGAGGCCTCGCCATCGCTCTCGAAGAGCTCATCTAGCATCATCGTATCCTCATCGACTGGGCGCTGACTCTCAGCGGCGACCTCCTCGACATCAACGCTGCCCATCCCGAGGGGCTGTGCAGGAGGTGAAGTTCGCGGCGTGGCGCGCTGGCCGGGCCTGGCTGGCCCTCCTGGGGGCTGCCTCCAACCCCAAATGTTTGGCCCGAACGGCTCGCGGCAGCATAGGCATAAGCCTTAGGGCCTAGGGCCTAAGGGGCGTCGAAGCTTCGCGCTGTAATCACCCAAACAATGCTCGCACTTGGAGACCCTGGCTGATTCGGCGCGTATCTGGCCTGACCGAGGACTCATTCTGCATTATGTCACGAGGGGCCAGCCTAGACTCTAGACTCTAGACTCTAGACCCTAGACTCTAGACTCTAGACTCTGAGCCTAGGGCTACTATGTTTTTTTTTTTTTTTTTTTTTTTTTTTAAAAAAAAAAAGGCCTAGGGCCTAGATTAGAGCCGACATAGAACGTGATACATAGACATAGTACATAGTACATAGTGGCATGAAGCCTAAGACAATGAACTAAGACTAAGGACTAAGACCTGGACCTACAAGGATATCATTGCTGACTGCGCCCACGATCATCACTGTCGGGGGCCCGCGCTGGGGCATCTCGCTGTCCACATGGCACATGGGGGTGCGAGTGCAGGAGGGCAGGGTAGCTCCAGCGAGTCTGCGACCCTATGCGAGGTCATTCCACCCCTGGTCAACGCACATACTTGCTGCACCGCGTTCATCGCCCCACTCTGGCCCGCTTTCCTTAACTGTGCGATGGAATTAAGACTACGACTAGGACCAAGTAGAACCCTTTGGGCGTGAGCTTACTTGCATGCGCGCAGCGAGACAACATGGAAAACCCTGCGAGCTGGGGTTGCCCAGTGGGGCCCAGAGAAACATCGGGCAGTCCGAATCCACCGCCATCCTGCCTAAACCTGACCCCTGGGACCCCTGGGAAAACACGGCACATCGTTTCGCATGAGACGCATGCCCTGGAACCTCAAAGACTCAAAGAGACCCCCTGACCTCGGCGCCCCTGCGGGTCAGAGGAAGAAGGAGGAGGAACAAGAAGAGGAGGACATCAGCAGATTCAGTAAATGAGGAGAAGGAAGAAGTGGAGGATGAAAAAGATGAGAAAAAGGAAGAAGGGGAGGAGGAAGAAAAAGAAGACGAATTTGAATATAGATCCGGAAGAGGAGAGGATGAGGATGAGAAAATGCTTCGGTGCCGTGGTGGGCTCTCTCATTCCAGCCTCATGCGGCCTGGTGCCCGGGAGACCTCAAGGACATTGGACCAACGTGTATTTTTCTGAACGAACCTGGCTTGCGACAGGAAGGATGCCCGGCACCCGGTATACCCTGCTGCAGGGCTGTCGCAATAAGAAATAAACTGTTGCAATAAACCCCTGCAACTGCCCATGGAAAAGAAATGCCACGTCTCCCGTGCCCGCCCAATAACGTCTGGCGGCTAGCGTGCTGGCTCTTGCCACCAAGGCATGGTGGGGCAGAGGTAGAATGGGTACAAGATGGCAGCAATGCAAGGGAGCGAGAAACCCTCCCCGCTCAACTTTCGAAGCTGGTTGCTCGAGAAGTGGCTCAAATCAGTTATTGCAGGCCAACCTTGCAAACGCATCATGTCTGAACCGCTCAGCACATAGTCCATCTCAAAAGAATACAGCATCGATGAGGTCAACATTGTGCCTGTACCCTCCTTCCAAGGAGACCTCGCCACAGACTGGCTGATGTTGGCGAACCAGCCTTTCCGACCTGCTGCAACCATGTCGGCGGGGGCGTCCAAGCCCAGGTCCGTGGACTTCCTCCTGTTGTTCTTCCTCATTGTCGACATGCGGGCTGCCCAAGCGCAATCAAGGATGTCGTGGATATTGGGGCGACATGGAACGCCGCGCAAGAGGATGCCCGGCATGGTAGACCACCCATTGTATGTATCACTGATGCCCAACTTGTGGCGGGCCATGACTGAATCGGACTGCCACAGAGCGAACGCCTTCTTGTTGCGGTTCCGGGCGCCCTCCTCCTCCTCGACGACCTCCTCCTACGAAGGGTGTCCAATTGAATATTTGGTGGGTCCAACGGTTGGAGGCATGGCATGGGCCCCAATGGCCCACTGGCAATCCTCTAAAATCTAAAACCCTAAGTCCTAACATGACAGACGTGATGGCGCTGGGCCGATACTCTGATACTCCCTGGACGGGGGGGCATTTACTGAGATGTCCTGCTGATCCGCGAAGCGGTGTCTGGCTGCAATCGCTTCCGAGGGCTTGGCCCAAGGCCTTGGGCCAAGGGCTATAGCGGCTAGGGCTAGGGCTAGGGCGGCTAGGGCCTAGCCGCTATACGCTATAGTATAGTATATACATAGCCGCAGCCTGGCCCCACCCCCTGCTAATCATGGCCTCAGCATCCATCACCAATATCCTCCATGTGCGCTGCATTGGCCCGGCGAAGCCCAAAGATAATTAAGGGAGGGGGTGTTTGGTAATCATTGTACAAGTGCAACATCGCGATGGAGCCTGTTTTGGGTTGTCTTCGGGTGGTTTTCGGGCGTCTGGGGCTGCGCTGGAACGGTTACGATGTGCAGTGTAGTTACTACCTACGCACTACCACTATCACAACGAGGGCAACTGCGCCCCCCAGGGATGTTGCACCCAAAAGGGGGGGTACGTGCAACGCTTTTTCCCGATTCCCGAACGCGCGCGGGGGCGCCAACCCAGAGGGGGGACGGCGCCTGCAACGGCAACGGCCTGGCCCCAGCACGACCAGCGCCAGCCCGACGCCCAACATACCAGCCTGCACACTGACACATGACATACATACATACATACCACCACGACCTACACCACGAATAGCAGATAGCACCAGCGCCACCAGCAACACGACCAGCGCGAGTTACTACCTACAAGCATCTCGGCGCACCGCCTGCGCCATGCCAAGGTGGGGGTGAATGCAGTGCGGTGCCTGCTGATGGGCGGCCAGTGTCAACCGGTAACTGGTGGAGACGCACGCCGCAAGCCCTTCCTACCGTTGCTCGGCGCCCCGACGGGGGGGGGGTGATGCTGCCGGGGCCGAGCAGGCCTTGGACCCCAGGCCCTCTTGGCCACGTGCGAGGGGCGTGCCAAAATTGGTGCGGTAGCCGCATGCGAACGCTGGCATGCGGGCCTTCGGTGGAACTCCCTGCGGGGCAACGAAACGCGTGAGGGGTGCGCCAAAATAAATGAAGTGGCTGCATGCGAACGCTGACACTTGGGCCTTCGGCGGGGCTCCCCCCTATGGCCCCTATGCCCTATGGCCGTATGGGGCCACGAAACGCGCGAGGGGTGGGCGAAAATGGTTGACTGGTTCGGAGGCCAGAGGCAGGGGTCGGAGGAGGAAGGGGAGGGAGGAAGGGAAGAGGGGAGAGGGGGCGAACGCGGGTGGCTGTGAGTGTGGCCCAGCCTCAGCCCAGGCAAGCTGGCTCCTGTCATGCAAGGCTGAGACTCGGGCTGGGCTGCTTACCTGGCTTACCTCAATCTGGGCAGCCAGGACTGCTAGGATGCTAGGACCTAAGAGACTGTCAAGGTAGGCGCGGTGCCCAAAACCTTACTCCGGGCGCAAGCTGAAGCCAAGCTGGCCAGGCCAGGCCCCAGCAGCTGGCCACGCTCTGGGGAACCCAACGCCCAGAGCGATCCCAGGCCAAGCTTAGAATCTTAGAAGGCCCCAGGCCACTAGGCCCAATCCCCCACGCCCTCGGCCCTCGGCCCTCGGCCCAGGCCTCATGCCATGGCCTCGGCCTAGAGTCTAGAGGGCCTAGGGCCTATAGAGCCTAGGCTATATGACACCAAGGACCTAAGTTTAGGCCCTATGGCCCTATGGCCCTGCGCCCAAGGCCCTGGGTTCCAGGCCCTATGGCCCTAGGCCCCCTAGGCCCTAGGCTCTCCTCTCTAGACTCTAGACTTAGGCTCTAGGCCCTAGGCCCTAGGCTTAAGCCCCAAGCCTAAGCGCTAGATCCTGGGCTGCAGCCCTGCAAGCCTAATATGACTATGACTATCTATCTATGATGCCCCAGGCCGCAGGCCAAGCCAAGCTCAAGCAACTGGCCGTGCTCGGCGTGAGCCCGAGGCCCAAGGCCCTGGCCCAAGGCGATCCCAGGCCAAGCTTAAAGGCCCTAGGCCACGAGGCCCCAAGCACTCATGCCCTTGGCCCCAGGCCAAGGCCTGATGTCACGGCCTCGGCCCAGGCAGGGCCTAAGGCCGACCTAGGACCTAGGCCTATGGCATGGCCTAGGGCCCTAGGGCCTAGGGCCTAGGGCCTATGGCCCTATGGCCCCAAGGGCAGGCCATGGGCCATGGGCCCCAGGTCCTATCCTATCGGCCCTAGGCCATGAGCCCAGGCCCTTGGCCCTAGGCCCCAGGCAGCCCTGCAAGCCTGACCCCGACGCCCCAAGCCGCTGGCCCTGGGGCCAATGGATGAGGGCGTAAGGCATAAGATTGGTCCCAGGCAAGGTCCTGGTCCTAGGCCCTAGGCCCTAGGCCCTAGGGGCCCTAGGCCCTAGGCTAGACCCCAGGGTCTGGGGCCTGGTGCCGCGGCCCCGGGCCCTGGGCCCGAGGCCCTAACGAGGCCGAAGGCCGCAGGGCGTGGGCCTGCGCCCCAAACCAATGGGGCCTCACCCCCAAATCCGCCATGCGAAAACGGCCACCCCCCCCCCCCCCTTTGAGAGCTGCGCTGGGTTGTGGCACAGCCTCAGCCCAGGCAGGCTAGCGGCTAGCGGCTAGCGGCTAGCTGTCTCATGCTAGGCCGCGGCTAGGGCTGGGCTGCTTACCTCAAGCTAGCAAGGCAGCGAGGCGACTGTCAAGGCAGGCGCGGCGCCCAGAACTTACTCTGGGTACAAGCCGAGGCCAAGCTGGCCAGGCCAGGCTCAAGCAACTGGCCACGCTCGGGGAAAGCCCAAGGCGACCTCAGGCCAAGCTCAATAGGCCCTAGGCCCTAGGCCCTGGGCCTAGGCCCTGGGCCTAGGCCCTAGGGCCCTATAGGGCCTAGGCCTAGGCCCTCACGCCCTCGGCCCCAAGCCTGGGCCTGAGACCATGGCCTTGGTCTGTGGCCTTGAGCACCGAGGACGTAAGTTTAGGCCCGAAGGCCCTAAGGCTTAAGGCCCTAAGGCCCTAAGGCGCCGAGCTCGGGGCCCTGGGTCCCAGGCTCCTCCAGGCTCTCGTCGAGAGTCCAGGCCCTAAGCCCTCAGCCCTGCGCCCTGCGCCGCAGCCCTGCGAGCCTAAGCCGATGCCCCAAGCCGCAGGCCAGGCCAGGATCAAGCAGCTGGCCACGCTTGGGGCGAGCCCAAGGCCCAAGGCGGCCTCAGGCCAAGCTAAGTAGGTCCTAGGCCCTAGGCCACTAGAGTCACTAGGCACTAGGCCTAGGCCCTAAGGCCCTAATGTACTATGGCTTAGGCCCTAGGCCCCAGGCCTAGGCCCTCGGCCTGAGGCCATGGCCTCGGCCTAGAGCCCAAGGGCCCCTGGCCCAGGCCCTATCGGCCCTGGGTCCTAGGTCCCAAGCCCTGAGCCCTAGTCCCTAGGCCCTAGGCCGAAGCCCTGCAAGCCTAATCCCGCCGCCCCAGGTCGCAGGGCCTGGGGCTTGGCCCCAGGCCCCAGACCTGGCCCGAAGGCCTTAGGCCTTAGGCCCTAGGCCCTAGGCCCTAGGCCAGGCCCCAGGGCGCTGGCCCGGTGCCCCAGGCCACAGCCCCCCAAGCCCGGTCGCAGAAAATGTTCGGCGGCGCGCGCGGCCTGGAAAATGTTCGCCGGAAATGTTCGGCGGCGCGTTTCTCCCCGGGCAACTTACTCGCTCGCTGCGCGTGACCCTGGAAAATGTTCGGAGAAAATGTTCGGTTGCTTGAAAATGTTCGAAAAATGTTAGAAAAATGTTCGAAAAATGTTCGAAAAATGTTCGGGCCTTTGAAAATGTTCGAAAAATGTTCGAAACATGTTCGGAACCATGATCGGAAAATGTTCGAAAAATGTTTGAAAAATGTTCGGGGGCAAACGCTCGCCGCCGAAAATGTTCGGAACGGGTCGGCTCGCCGGGACGAGTCGTCTGCGCGGCGCGCAGCAGGCCGCGCGCCCGGGGCCGCGCGGCCGGGGGCCGCGCGTTGCGGCGCGCCCCAGGGCTGCGCGCCCTGCGGCGCGCCGCCAAAAGCCTCTGCGAGCCACCAGCACCAAGCCATGGGCGCTGAGGCCAACGGTCTTGGCCTCCCTGGTGAACGCAGAGACTTCAGCAGCGGAGGGCGAGAGAGAGCAGGAACAATGGGCGTGGCCCACCCGATGGGCCACGCCCATCGTTGACTCAACGATGGGCCCCCTGGTGGGTCACGCTGTTGCGAACAATGTGCAAGAAACAAATCACAAAAGAGCGGCTGTTGGCATAGGCATAGGCACGGCTGGGTGGCGCCAGCGCGCCTGCAGCTGCGCCGTGACCTCGCACCTGCGGGCAGCATCGAGTTCCTGCTGCTGCCCCTTCCCATGCTACTGCTATAGCTGCTATGGTTTACATGTTTACATGCCATGATGTAACTCTGATAAGATGCATGGCGCAAAAAAGCCCGCCACAGAAAACGCGCGTTCGGAAGCACATCGCTAAAATTACAACGCGTGAAACGTAAAGTTGAGATTACAAAAAAAAACTGGCGCAACATGATTTCCAACTTGCATATCATAATCTGTAGTTACTGTAGTTGCGCTAGCGGTGCAGGTGCTGAACATACGCGGCGCGAGTGACTCAAAACATCGATGATAATTGCGCGTGCGATTCAGGTATTAATATATTGAACATTTTAATACTTTAATACTGGCAAATGTCCTGGGAAAATGACGTGAGTTTCGTTTTGGTTTTGGGGGGTCGTTCTGCGAGACAGCTGGTTTGCATGGTAGCTGCTATTGAAACTGCGAAACGGGATGTTTGATACCAGGGTAAACTTTATCAGTTAAGCCATGCGTGTGTTCAAGACTGTACGCGCACAAACAATGTGGCCCACCGGTGCCCTATACTATAGGCCTAGGCTATAGGCTAGACTCTAGACCCTCGCACGCATGTCCCATGCAGCCCCTTGGCCGCACCCCTCACGCGGGCGCTCGATGCGGGCCCGTGAGCTCCATGAGAGGTTCTCACCGCCTCCCCCACCCCCATCTCTTGCGAAACCCATCCCCGATAGACAGATCATGCCAATGCGGAGCTCTGATAATATGTTCCAAGTGGTTCAAGAGTCTCCCAATGCCCACAGCCCAAAGACTCCGACCTGCAAGCAAGACTCGACGGACGGGCTGGCCGCAAGCCTATCATGAGATATTATTGCCCCGATCTCCTGTTCAAAGTCCCCCATGATCGCTGTCGACGGCCAGAAACGCATTTTCATCATAGAAGATCGTCGATGGTGCACTGGCGGCACTGGAGTTGGAATAACTACTTTCGGTGTCCCATTGCTGCAGCTCGCTGGGGGTGTCATCAACGGGGGGGGGGGGAACGATTGCAACGATTCGGATGATAGCTGAAAGCCGTAGCTACTTGTTAACTGTTAACCAACATCCATGGCATCACGCCATTACGCCGTATGCCATATGCCATATGACATACGACACCAACGCACTACTCTTGCATCGTTTCCCCCCCGCACCCCTGCGCGCGCGCGCGGTGGGGCACCCCTGGGAAATGACCAGATTTGCCAGGCCCCAGGGCGCGCCAAAACTGAGGCACTGGTTCCCATCTTGAGCCGGGAAACCTTCTGGCGCAAGTGCCCCCCCCCGCCTTCTACTCTACTTCTACTTTCGACTGAGACTTCTTAGAAGACTTACCTGGTACCTGGTGGTTGCCTGGGCCTGGGCCACACGCCCCCCTCGCCCCTGGCCGCCGAGCTGCTCAAGAGTTCTCAAGCAGCAAGCCCAACATACGACGCACGGGCCACGGTGAGTGCGGCGGCGACAATGGGGGGGCCTTCAATGCTCAACGCCTTCAACAACCCATGCGACGCCTGCTACATCGATGGCCACTGCGATGAAGATGCGGCCCCACCCTGACCCCTGCCACACGCACCCCATCGCCCATCTGACAGGGCCAACGGCGAAGGCGGAGGGATCTGACACCACGCGGATGGGGGGGGCGCGCTTCACTGGGAAGGTCTGGCACGCGAACAGTGAGCCAACATGGGCAAGGCGGATGATCGACATCACATGGGAGGGGGACAAGGTCAGGAATCCAGAGCTCCAATTATCTCCGAGGGCGGCTCGACTTTCGCATGTGCTCTAAACTCTAGAATCTAGAAACAAACCTGAACGCAAAGCTGCGAGCAACGTCCTGCCGGGCTGCAACGTCCTCCTCCCGCAACCTCGCGGGGAGAATGTTGGACACGGAGGTCGGCGGCTGCAGCGTGCGAAGGTTGATGATGCTGTCGACCCTCTGCGAGATCCACTGCAGCGACCTCTCGCCGCCCAGCATGTCGTCTATGCCCAAGATGTACAGCCTTGCGCGGAGGCGGGTGGGAGCCGGCGGTGACCAATCCTGGTCCTGGTCCTGCTCTTTCCTGTTTACTCTCCGTTTTGACATCATATCCAATCGGGCCACTCCCCAGGCCCCCCTAGGCCCTACGTCACTTCCTCCTCCTCCTGCTCACCTGCCTCCTCCAGCCTCTCCCTCCTCATCCACCCCCCTCATCCCTCCCTCCCTGCTTATCCTCTGTCCTCCTTCCTCCTATCCTCTTCCTCCGGGCCCTCGCCCCCCCCCCCTCCCCCTCGCCTGCCTCCTCGTCTCAAGTGCTGATGTCTCGGGCGGGGGGGCTCTGAGCTGGACATCGGCATCAAGGAGATAGAACTGAACACTGAACGAAAGCCACAAACAAAAACCCGCGGCTGAAAACATCGCAAGGGAGGGGGGGGGGGGGGGCGGACCGAATCTGAGAACAACCGCAACTGAGCGGCAAAAAAAACATCAGGCGGCCTTGGCCACGCAAGCTCTGAACCGCCAGGGACTTCATTCAAGAAGCCAAACCTCAGAGACTCGTATTCTATTCAACCGACTCCTGGGCGTTGAAGGACCACGGCCCATGCTCAGGCCTGAAAGGCCTTGGCATGCGGCTAGAGTCGGCTAGAGCGGCTAGCGGCTAGCGGCTAGCGGCGGCTAGCGGCTAGCGGCTAAACGGCTATGCTTATAGCTGCTATAGCTGCTATGGCTATGGCATATGGCCATGGCCTCCGGAATGGCCAACGACGATTTTTTACTGGATGGGGGTCAGTGAGGTTGTCCGAACTACGTTCGATCCCGATTGGGGAGCGGCGGGCCTCTTGCGATCCATCTCGCTCCAAACGGAAGCGCCCATGAGGAACACTTGGATGCTGTAGCCCAAGTCCGCGCACATCTGGCAGAAACACTCCAAGTAGCTCTGGCCGCCAGTCTGGCCGGCCTTTGTCTTCCTCGCCCTGAACTCCTCAATCTCCTCCACGCAAAAGGCGTGCGGTCTATCGTTGCGAAGATGAGAAAACCAATCCTCGAAGACAGTACTGAATTTGCCGTGCTGCTCGGGCCTAATGCCCGACTGGCTGTTGAAGTAGTTGGAGAATGGCTGGCATGGAAGGCCCACAGTTGTCATGTGCGGCCTCTGGCGAGGTGGGCAGCAAATGCCATGGGCCTCGCAAGTAGAATACTCTGGGTTCGTTGCGTCTGCCATGCTCTGGTACAGATGCCCGTCCTGCAAGTCTGCCCTGAACACCTGCTTCAAGAAACGACGCGCCAGAGGTTTTGTATCATTGAAGCTCTGCGTGGTGGTGT
>CAUYUJ010006227.1:0-55174 GCA_963575745.1 Prorocentrum cordatum | reverse complement strand
CCCCCCCCCCCCCCCCCCCCCTGTCCCAAGCCCCACTCGCCCCGACCCGAGCCAGGGGCGCCCCCAGCGGCCAGGCCGGAGTCAGCTGCACGAAGCAGCGGTCGTCCCCCCCCCCGTCCCAAGCCCCACACGCCCCGACCCGAGCGAGAGCCAGGGGCGGCGGACCCGAGGCAGGGCTGAAGCAGGACTCGACCTGAGCAGTGTTTTGCGTTGTTCGTGTAACGAAAAAGCGCAAACAAAACTGTTGTTTTCGTTTTCCTCGTGTTGTCTTCGGTCCGCCTTTGCTGCAAAACGAAATCAGAACGAAACCGGTCCACGATACCGCTAAAACACCTTTTAGGTCGAGCCCTGGGCTGCAGAGGCGCCAGCCGCGCCCAGCAGAGCGGTTGCCACAGGCCAGCAGCGCCCGCGTCCAGTGGCTCGGGTGTTGCCATGCGTTGCCCGAGGTGCCCCTGGCCCAAGGCAAGGTGCCCCCGAGACTTCCAGGGACACTCCCACGGCCGCTTGAGCAAACCCCCCTCGAGGCCCACAGGGTCCAAGGGGATCTAGGAGCGACAGATCGGAGACGCCCTGGGCCAGGAGCACCTGCAGCAGCCCCCGCGCGGTGGCGGCAGTGAAGAGCGGGCCCGCGATCCTTCACGTGAGGCTTCAGCGCCGTGAAATAATCCTTGTGGAAGCTGGACGGCACTGTGAACAAAACAACGTCGCAGTTCCTCGCGGCCGACGGGTCCTTCGTGATGTGGTCTGGCCAGGACCGAACCTTCTTGTCCGAGCCCTGGAAGCTGCACTCCATGCCCGTGTCCTTCACGGCCTTCTCCCATCTCGAGGGGAGCAGAAAGAGGGGGAGGGACTGGCTCAGGGGGTATTCGTCCATCTGGAATCGAAGACGCACCGCCTACATTTAGTCGGGCGTGTCCCCCTACAGGGGGATCTGCGACGAAAAAAAACTGTAAAGATAGTCCGAAATGGTCAAAAAAATACGGAACAAATTCCCCATACTATGTTTTTGCTATTTTTGAATCTTCCCCCTGAGGCCCGACTTGAGCCAAGCCTACACACTGGCGGCAGGCCCCCGATGGTGAAAAACGGCAAGCTCCTGGGCACGGGGGGCACCCGGGCACGGGGGGCACCCGGACCCCGACTGGCCGTCGATCCGGCCCCCCGGGGCTCACCCTCGGACCAAAACCTGCTCAAAGACTGTCTCTGGACCCCTCGCGGGGTCCACCCTGGCAAGGTTTTGGAGCCAGCCCCGGCCGCGGGGACGAGAGGGGCCCCCCCGAAGGCCACAGAAGAAGCGAGTTGCGAGGACACGGCCAGAGAGGACGAAGCTCGAGGCCGCGAGTGTCATCGAGCAGACGACGCCAACTCCTGCGAAGCCGCATGGAAACGGAGGAGGAGGAGGAGTTGGAGGAGGAGGAGGAGGAGGAGGAGGAGGAGGAGGAGGAGGAGTGAGGAGGAGGAGGAGTGAGGAGAAGTGAGGAGGAGAGGAGGAGGAGGAGTAGGAGGAGGAGGAGGAGGCGGAGGAGGAGGAGGAGGAGAGGAGGAGGAGTGAGGAGGAGGAGGAGGAGGAGGAGGAGGAGGAGGAGGAGGAGGAGGAGGAGGGGCCAGACCTGCGGACTGAGACTGCCTGCGGGGGGCGTCTGGCCCGTCGGGCGGAGACGAGCCCGCGTTGGCACGGGACCGCCAGCGACACGCAAGAGCGACCCTGGGTTTAGGTCGGGCCTGTCCCCCTACAGGGGGATTTTGGACGACAAATAAAAAATACGGAAAAAAACATCAACAGATGCCCAAAAATACTCAAGAAAGTCCCCCGACTATATTTTGATTATTTTTGAATGTTCCCCCTGTAGAGGGACAGGCCCGAGTTAACCCTGGCTGGGTGAGGGTGACCTCTGGTGCGCGGCTTCCTGGGGGCGGGGGGGGGCAAAAGCACCAGCGCGCATGACGCCGCTGCCGCCTCTCTAGAGGAACAAAGAGACGGCATAAGCATAAACTTGTGGCAGTCCGCGCGGATGCCTTGGATCTGAGCTGGATCCCGCTCCCTGGCGCGCAGAGCGCGCTCCAGGGGCGGCGCCGGAGGCGCCGCCAGGGCGCTCCAGCGCAGATCCAAGAACACCGCGCGGACCGCCAAAAGTGCATGTTTATGCCCTTGGTCGCGTCTTCGATTCTCGGCGCATGGGAGTGTGGAGACGACGGCAGCTCAAGCGTCGGTCCCCGGGGGCCCCTCCTGGGCTCCGAGCGCACCAGCTCTCCGCGAGCCGCGCCCCCGCCGCGGCGCCGAGGGAGCCCCCACCCCGAAGGCCGACGCTGCCGCTGCCTCCGCCCGCGCTCCTCTGTGCAGGGCTCCAGCTAGACAGTGCTTCCCGTTCTCGGTTTGTCCTCGCTTCCCTCCGTCCTGTCTTCGCTCTGCCCTTGCTGCGAAGCGAGATCAGAGCGAAGGCGGCCCGCGGACTCGCCCACACACCGGTCAGTTCGAGCCCTGCCTGTGTGCCTCGGCGCCCCCGGCACCTCTCGGCCTCGTCCCCGTGGAGGGACAGGGCCGTCACCTTGTACCTGGAGCCGAACAGGCAGGAGACGACCTCGGGGGAGCGCGGAGGGCGGCAGAAGAGGCACTAAAACCTGTGGACCCAGACCCCCGACGTCATGATTTTTTCATGACGTCGACCCCGAGCGGTCTGGACCCATTCCCCAGGACCGGTTTTCCATCCTGAGCCGTTCTTTGACGGTCCCGAGGGCCGGTAAGGGCCCCCAGAGGCCGAAAATCATGAAAAACCTCCCGCCGTGATTTTTTCATGACTCGAGGGGGTCCGGGGAGGCCCGTGCGGAGCTCCAAGGAGTCGGAGGAGGAGGAGGAGGAGGAGGAGGAGGAGGAGGAGGAGGAGGAGGAGGAGGAGGAGCTGCTTCTCCCCCGAGGCCTGCGCGGCGTTGCCGCCGCCGCAGACCAGGACGGACACCATCGGCCCGCCGCGGCTCCGGGCGGCGCGGCGCCCCCCCCCCCGCCGCCACCGCGGCGGCGGGGAGTGCGGCGGGGAGGCGGGGCGGGGGAGGTGCGGAGCGCGGGCCGCGGAAGCGCCTGAGCTCGGCGAGGAGCCTCTTTTCTCCTTCCCGCCTCCCTCCTCCTTCCCCCGCCCTTCCCTCGTGCTCCTCCACCACCCCTTTGCCCCCATAATCGCTCTCTCTCTCTCTCTCTCTCTCTCTCTCTTTCTCTCTCTCTCTCTCTCTCTCTCTCTGCTCTCTCTCTCTTTCTCTCTCTCTCTTCTCTCTCTCCTCTCTCTCTCTCATTCCCCCTCGACCTCCCTCCGCCTCCCTGCCTCCCCCCTCCCTACCTCTCTCACTCTTCCCTATGCCCTCCTCCTCCTCCTCCTCCTTCTCCTCCTCCTCCTTTTCCTCCTCTTCCTCCTCCTCCTTCTCTTCCTCACCCTCCTCGTCTTAGTACGATTAGTATTACTAGTGGTGGTACTCTGTTTACTGATATAATAAATCTTATTATGAATTAAATTAATCGTAATATTATCATTAATTATGCCATTAATATTGTTATTGCTCTTATTCATAATATTAAGATTACCCGTAGTAAGATCAGAAGTAGCAGTATAATTCGTAATATTAAATGTATGTGTCTGTATAGGTTTCTTTGTCGTAGCATTCGTAATGGTATTAGTATTGCTCGGAATTGTACTACTATGCTTTCTTATTCGGTGTATTACTAATGATAACAATTGTCTTACTACTCGCATTAATATTCGTATGATTGATACTAATACTAGTACGCTATGTTTTATTACCCGTCTTCTTATTATTATTACGATTGTTATGTGTTATTGTGTTCCTCTTTCTTCCTCATCCTTCTCCTCCTCGTCCTCCTCTTCCTCCTTCTCCTCCTCCCTGCCTCAGTGTTCTCTCTCTCTCTCTCTCGCTCGCCATTGGCAGCATTGCCTCAGATCACCAGTGCTGACCTGGAGCGGGACACCTCCAGGGATCGACAAACCTCACATAACAGCAAGTCACACATTAGAGAGATACGCTCGTCCAGGTCCACCGAAACGTCTCTTCGGGTGGAGCCCATGTACACACTGCTGGAAGGGCACACGCTGTGAGATTCGATGTGGAAGATGACTGATTTGAGGGAACGGGTGCAACACCCGTCCAATTATCCCCGAGAACGCCTGGTCCACTGGGGGAGCCCAAATGGGATAACATGCTGGAACGGTTCCGGGGTGATTTTTCATCTGGGACGCCCCGAATTTCTGCCTGGGGGCCCAACCGAGAAAGAAGGCTCCCCCTAAAGCAGCTACAGCTGGAAAATTGTAAATTTGGGCTCGGGCACACCCTCCCTCGATTAGAGGGCCTCTGGTGCTGCGAGAAATCCCACATGAAAAAAACACCACCACCACCACCATCATGTTCTTCGTCTCCATCATCATCATCATCATCATCATCATCATCATCATCATCATCATCATCATCATCATCATCATCATCACCATCACCATCACCATCACCATCACCATCACCATCACCATCACCATCACCATCACCATCACCATCACCATCACCATCACCATCACCATCACCATCACCATCACCATCACCATCACCATCACCATCCTCATCATCCTCATCCTCATCCTCATCATCCTCATCCTCATCATCATCACTAGAGCAACAGCAACATCATCATCAGCAGCAGCAGCAGCATCAAAATAATCATCAGCATTATCATCAAACTCATCATCATCACCATCATCAGCAGCGGCAGCAGCATCGACATGAACCTCCTGCTCCTCTTCCTCATCATCATCATATACATCATCATCGCCATTATCATCACCATCATCACCATCCTCATCATCATCATCATCATCATCATCATCATCATCATCATCATCATCATCATCGTCAACATCCTCGTCGTCATCCGCCGCAGAAGCCGCATCACCATATCCATCTTCATCTCCACCCGCATCATCCACACCATCATCAACATCATCACCATCATCGTCATCGTCATCATCATCATGACCGCCATCACGATCATAATCAGAATCATTAGCATCGTCGTCATCAAAATAATCATCACCAACACCACCACCATCTGCATCCTCATCAGCAGCATCGTCATCGTCGCCATCATCATCATCATCACCATCATCCTCACCATCATTACCATTACCATCATCATCATCATAATCATTATCACCATCATCAACAACGTCATCATCAACAATGTCATCATCAGCAGCAGCACCAATACAATCATCATAATCATCATCAACTTCATCATCACCACCATGAGCATCATCATCCTCAGGCATCACCATTTCCAGCATCATCATCATCATCATCATCATCAGCATCATCATCATCATCATCATCATCATCGTCATCACCATCCTCATCATCATCATCACCATCCTCTCATCACCATCATCGTCATCATCATCATCCGCTGCAGAAGCAGCATCATCATATCCATCGTCAGCTTCACCCTCATCATCATCACCATCATCATCACCACCACCATCGTCATCGTCGTCATCATCGTCATCGTCGTCATCATCACCACCACCACCACGATCATCACCATCCTCATCATCGTCGTCATCCAGGTCATCATCACCACCACCACCACCACCATCTGCATCATCATCATCATCATCATCAGCAGCAGCAGCAGCATCGTCATCGTCGTGGTCGTTGTCATCATCATCAGCAGCAGCAGCATCACCACTATCATTACCCAACCAGAAAATGTCCACCCCGACGCGCGTCGCGTCGGAGCCCTCAGCTGCGAGGATGTTTCAGACGATATTGGCCAGACCACCTCCGGTTAGGGCACCTCAGTGTCCACAGTTGCGAAGATGGCTCAGGCTAAACTGGCCAGACAACCAGTTGCGCGACCTCTCGGGGCATCTCCGACCTCAGAAGCGCGAGGGAGTCTCGGGCGAAACAGGCAGGACCACTTCAGGTCAGGGCATGTGGGAGCTAAGCGTTGCAAGTTGCCAGGATGTCTCAGGCCAAACTGGCCTGACAACCTGTTGCGTGGCATCTCGAAGCCTGAATCACCATCTATCAGAATTATCAGCATCATCATCAGAATCAGCATCATCATAATCATCATCAGCATCATCATCATCATCATCATCATCATGATCATCATCATCACCATCATCGTCATCATCGTCATCATCATCATCATCATCGTCATCGTCATCGCCATCGTCATCAGCATCAGCATCAGCATCAGCATCATCAGTATCATCATCGTGATCGTCATCGCCATCGTCATCGTCATCATCAGCATCATCATCACCATCATCATCATGATCGTTATCGTCAGCGACACCATCACCATCACCATCATCAACGTCACCATCATCAACAATATGATCATCCCTCATCCTCATCCTCATCCTCATGCTCATCATCATGATCACCGTCATCGTAACCATCTCCATCACCATCATCCTCATCATCATCATGATCACCGTCACCATCACCATCTCCATCACCATCCTCCTCATCATCAGCATCAGCATCAGCATCATCATCATCATCCTCATGCTCATCGTCATCATCAACATCATCATCACAATCAACACCACCCTGACCATCATTCTCATCATCATTAGCATCAGCATCAGCATCATCATCATCGTCATCACCATCGTCATCATCATCATCATCATCATAATCATCATCATCATCATCATCATCCTCATGCTCATCGTCATCATCAACATCAACATCATCACCATCATTATCATCACCATCATCACCACCACCACCATCATCATCACCACCATCATCATCAATATAAAAAAATACCCCAATGCGACCCTACCTAGAAGTTGGAGCCCCTAGGAAAGCAGCATTAGTTGTTATGCTATGTCATGCTATGCTGCGCTATGCTCTGCTATGCTATGCTATGCTGTGCTATGCTATGATATGCTATGCTATGCTATGCTATGCTATGCTATGTCATGCTGCGCTGTGCTATGCTAAGCTATGCTATGATATGCTATGCTAAGCTGCGCTATGCTATGCTATGCTATGCTATGCTATGCTATGTTATCGTATGCTATGCTATGCTATGCTATGCTATGCTATGTTGCGCTATGCTATGCTATGCTCTGCTATGCTTGGCTATGTTATGCTATCCTATGCTATGCTAATGCAGCGCTGCGCTATGCTAAGCTATGCTAAGCTAAGCTAAGCTGACCCTCTAGGCAGAGCCTAGGTAGGGAATTACACCCATGCTAATTACCCGAACAGAAAACTAAACTGGCAACGCGGTTGGCACACACGAGCTTTGCTTTGCCTTTCCTTTGCTTTGCTTTTGCTTTTGCTTTGCTTTGTTTCGCGTTGCTTGTGCTTTGTTTTGCTGTCGCTGCTGTTGCTTTGCCTTTGCTTTGCTGCTGTGCTATGTTATGCTCTGCTATGCTATGCTATGCTATGCTGCGCTGTGCTATGCTGTGCTGTGCTGTGCTGCGCTATGCTATGCTATGCTATGCTATGCTATGCTGCGCTATGCTATGCTATGCTATGCTATGCTAGATATGCTGTGCTGCGCTATGCTGTGCTACGCTCTGCTATGCTATGCTGCGCTGTGCTATGCTAAAGCTCGGGGAAACTAAGATGAAGGTAAGCTAAGCTAAGATAAACCTGAACTAAGATGGAACTAAGCTAAGCTAAGATGAAACAAGCTAAGCTACGATGAGATAAGCAACGCTAAGCTAAGCGGACGTCACTGGGGGAACCACGGGGCGGATGCCGGGGGAACCGCCCGGGGCGATTTACACTGCCCGGCCCTTTAAGAGAACAGGGTAAGAACCCTTCTAGGCAGAGCCTAGGTAGGGAATACTATCATTATCCAACCTGACAGGGTCAGGAAATGTCCGCCCCGACGTGCTGCGAGGATGTTTCAGGCGATATTGGAGAGACTACCTCCGGTCAGGGCGTCTCCGAATCCACAGTTGCGAGGGTGGCTCAGGCTAAACTGGCCGGACAACGTGTTGCGTGGCCTCTCGGGGCATCTCCGACCTCAGAAGCGCGAGGGAGTCTCGGGCAAAACAGGCAGGACCACATCAGGACAGGGCATGTGGGAGCTAAGCGTTGCAAGTTGCCAGGATGTCTCAGGTCAAACTTGCCTGACAACCTGTTGCGTGGCATCTCGAAGTTAGGATCATCATCATCATCATCATCATCATCATCATCATCATCAGCACCACCATCATCAGCATCACCATCAACACCATCATCACCATCATCATCATCATCATCACCATCATCATCATGATAATAATAAGAATCCTTATCATAATCATCACCATCATCATGACCACCACTACAGCTACCACCACCACCATCATCAGCATCAGCAGCATCATCAGCATCAGCATCAGCATCAGTATCATCATCATCATCATCATCATCATCATCATCATCATCATCATCATCATCATCATCATCATCCACCATCACCATCACCATCATTATCATCATCATCATCACCAGCATCATCACCATCATGTTCGTCTTCATAATCCCCATCATCATCATCATCATCATAATCATCATCATCATCATCATAATCAGCATCACCATCACCATCACCATCATCAGCATCATCAGCATCATCATCGTCGTCGACGCCGTCGTCGTCGTCGGTAGCGTCGTCGTCATTATCATCATCATCATCATCATCATCATCATCATCATCATCATCATCATCATCATCATCATCATCATCATCATCATCATCATCATCGTCGTCATGATCATCATGGGAGCCGCTCGAGGAGCGGAAGGCCAAAAAGCCAAGGAGGAGGAGGAGGAGGAGGAAGCGACAGGAAAGAGAACGAGGAGAGGCCGAAAAGTCGCGGAAGAAGAGGATAAGGCCCCGCAGAAGCCCAACCTGGCCTCCAAATGCTCGGAAAAGAACCCAAGATCTACCAAAGACGGCCCAACATACCCTCTGGACACCAGGAACCTGAAGTCGCCGGACAACTGGAGCGAACCCCGAGAGGGCATCTCAGGACCGTCGCCCCGACAAAAAACACAAACGCCTAACCTAAACGAACGCAGGAAGGCAACCCCTTGACCCCTGCTTGAGAAAGTTCCCAAGCCATGAATTCAACTGTACGGGGAACCTCCTTTGGGGTCGGCGGCAGAGGCGGCAGCCTTTAGATCGTCCCGATTCCTAAGCAAAACGTGCATTCTTCGGCTGCTCGCAATTGTTGTCCTGACAGCGCCACAACTGCCCAACGGGCCCCCAAGATCGTCCCAAGATAGCCCATGAGGCCACCGAGAGGGCCCCAAAACGGCCCAAGAGGGCCCCAAGACGGACCCAAGACGGACGGCCCCAGGGGCGCCCAAGACGGTCCAGGAGAGCCCCAACAGGGCGCCAAGAAGGGCCCAAGAGGGGGAATTCGAACTCACACTTGGAGTCTTTTCCCCAAGAGCCCCCCGAGACCGTGGAGGGGTCCCCAAGAGGCCCACGGAAGCCCCTAAGAAGGCACCCAACAGGCCCCTAAGAGGCCCTGGCAAGCCTCCCCGACGCCCTCAAGAGCCGTCCAAGAGGCCCCTGAGAGGCATCCCAAGGGACACTCGTAACCATCCAAGTCTCCTCACCCAGCCTAGGCAAGGTGTCAGGTGGGCCAGAGGGCCACTAGACAACGCCCACGATCGTGGCCCAGGGATCGGCGGATGGCGTAAGCCACTCGAACCGATCCCTCCTCCAAAAGATGCCCTCCAAGACCACCAGCAGGCCACCAAAGAGGCCCCCCAGGGCTCAGAATACCCCCCCAAGAGGACCCAAAGAAGCCCCAGGAGGTCCCAAATTGCCGCCAAGAGGACCCCAAAAGGCCTCTCAAAAGACCCCAAGACGCCTCCCAAAGAGGCGTCTTGTCCACGACTCTGGCCCTGGGTGCCCAAAGAAGCCATCGAGAGGCCTCCTCCTCCTCCTCCTCCTCCTCCTCCTCCTCCTCCTGCTTCTCCTCCTCCTCCTCCTCCTCCTCCTCCTCCTCCATCTCCTCATCATCATCATCATCATCATCATCATCATCATCATCATCATCATCATCATCATCATCATCATCATCATCATCAGCATCATCATCATCATCATCATCATCATCAGCAGCAGCAGCAGCATCAGCATCAGCATCAGCATCAGCAGCAGCAGCATCATCATCATCATCATCATCATCAGCAGCAGCAGCAGCATCATCAATATCATCGTCATCATCATCATCATCAGCAGCATCATCAACATCATCATCATCATCATCATCATCATGATCATCAGCAGCATCACCATCACCATCACCATCACCATCATCTTCATCAGCATCACCATCATCATCATCATCATCAGCATCATCAGCATCATCATCACTATCACCATCACCATCATCATCATAATCCTCAGAATCATCAGCAGC
Source organism: Prorocentrum cordatum (assembly GCA_963575745.1). Classification (NCBI taxonomy): domain Eukaryota; class Dinophyceae; order Prorocentrales; family Prorocentraceae; genus Prorocentrum; species Prorocentrum cordatum. The sequence continues at coordinate 44,729 of CAUYUJ010006227.1, read as the reverse complement.
ATCATCATCGTCGTCGTCGACATACTCATCATCATCATCAGCAGCATCATCATCATCAGCATCAGCATCAGCATCAGCATCGTCATCGTCATCGTCATCGTCATCGTCGTCATCATCATCATCGTTGTCATCATCATCAGCATCATCATCATCATCCACCTCCTCCTCCGCATCCTCTTTCTTCTTCTCGCTGGTCACGAGCACGCCAACAGAGCGACAATGAAACAATATGGGCCGGCGGAATGAGCGAAGCGATTGCATGAATTGAGTGCGGCGGGAGCATGCCTGGACCATACCCTTCGCAAGGCAGACTCTCCTACATGTTCGGGAGAAAGCTGCGACATCAGCAATCCATGGGCAACACAATAAGCTCAAACCAGAACTTGCTTGAATCAGAATTGGCTTGGTCGGGCAAGCACTAGCCAGAACTGGCTGCTCCGCCCAGCCGCGCCCAGTCTGGGAAATCCGAAGGGCCGCGAAACACAGCTCATCCGTGAGGCCATACGGAGCCAGCACGTCCTGCCGCCATCCGGGCGTGACTGCTACGGCTTTGTCCCCGATGAGATCGGACCTAAATGACCCGTAGTCCTCCGAGATCTCTGCACATGCCTGGATGTCGCGCGTTGCGAGGATGACGCGCCCTGTCACCCACTCGTCTGGCGCCTCCGAAGCACCCTGGACATCTTCCACCGACAAGACGGCGTCAGTGTCACTGTCGGTATAGCCGTGGTTTGTGAACCTCGCATCGTCCAGCTGCGAGAACGTCTTCGTGACGAAGTCGCCTGCTTTCTACTCATCTGGTGCGAGTTCACCCAATCCTTCGACAGAAAAGACTTCACTCTGTTCTCCTGTGCGTACGGGTGGCCGTCAACGACGTCCCGCCAATTCTCAGCGGTGACCTCAATAAAACTCTCGTCGTGCCAACGCCGGATCATCTATCCTCGTCGAATGGGCCTCAGGGTGAAGACACCAGTCCCATAGGCCTGCTGCGACTTGGCAAGCACGTACGGGATCAGGCAGCCCAGGTAGGCACTGTTGTTCCTGGACGATACCAGGCCCGGGCACTCCGCCTGCAGAGGCCGCTCTGATAACGGCTCAAAGTACTGGATCACGGATGGGGGCCCTTTCACGGGCATCGGGCGCAGCCTCTGCATGGCCAGCCCCCTGAAGAAAGACAGGGTGCCCGGCCTAAAGAGGCGCAGAGAGACCTCCTGGTCTACCTGAGCAGCGGGCCTTTACCACCTCTAGAGAGACTAGAAACAACATTAACCACGCGCGAGCTACCCGAGTGCTTTGGTTCTAGCGCATGCCTGGAGGCGGTTCCCCAAGCGAGTGTGGCAGACGGATCAAAAAGCAGCAGGAACCAGAGTCCTTATCCCTGTCAAGAACACCATGGTCACCATCATCGTCATCGACGCTATTCACAACATCGTGATCATCATTAGCATCCTCATCATCAGCATCACCATGAGCAGCAGCGACATCATCACCATCATCATCATCATCATCATCATCAAGAGCATCATCATTGTCATCAGCATCGTCATCATCAGAATCAGCAGCAGCATCCTCATCGTCATCATCATCATCAGCAGCATCATCATCAGTAGCATCATCATCACCATCACCATCATCATATGAGCATCATCAGCAACATAAGCAGCATCATTCGCCACAAAATTAGAAGCATCATCATAATCATTATCATCGTCATCATCATAAGCATCATCAGCATCGTCCCCTGCATCGTCATCATAATCATCGTCAGCATCATAAGCATCATCATTATCAACACAATCATCATCAACAACATCAGTATCATCATTAACAACGTCATCATAGTCGCTCTTCAAATGATCATTATCAGTATCATTATGAACACCACCGTCATCGTCATCGTCAGCACCATCATCAGCAAAATCAGCATCATCATCACCACCATCATCATCATCATCGTCTTCGTCGACATCATTTTCATCGTCATCATCATCAACAACATCATCAGCATCATCAGTAGCAGTATCATCAGCATCTACACCGCCATCTTGGACATCCTCAGTGCCATGGTCGTCGTGCCGTCGGTCAGATGTTCCCAGAGAGGCCTCCAGGAAAGGACCATCGACGAGCAGAACATGTGAGCCAACATGGAGCCAAAACAGTGTTTTCGAGACATCTACAATATGTATATATATATATAGATGGTGCGAACGTTGTGATGCAACCTATGTGGAGCGAGATACGTAGAGCCATCGATGTGGTTCAACATATGAGGTGCAAGCTACATGGTGAAACGGTGATGCAACTTGCGTGGTGCAAGCTATGTGGTGCAATCTATGTGGTGCTGTCCACATCGGGTGGCGACGAGGCGGCGACGGGGCGGCGACGACGGCAACAAGGCGGCGGACCCAGCACTGGAGCCCAGGCGACGGGCTGCGACGAGGCGGCGACGGAGCGACGACGGGGCGGCAACGGCGACGACGAGGCGGCGGACCCAGCGCTGGAGCCCAGACGACTGGCGGCAGCAAAGCGGCGAAGGCGCGGCGACGGCGACACAAAGGCGGCGGACCCAGAAATGGAGCCCAGCTCCTTAGAGAAGAAATCGGAACCCCTCAATGAAAACAAGGTGGGGAAAACGGGATCCCAGAAGCTCGTGCGGACGTTGGCTGCCTGACGGCATCTGGGAAGCCTCCTCAGGGCGCCCTGGAGGCATGAGGGTTCGGAGCAGCTGGGCTGGGCCCCTGGAGTGCCTATCTCGAGCTTATATACATATACGTTTATATGTATATACGAGACTGTATTGGCGCTTCGCGCCATGCACCTTGGTCCTTGAAACTTGGCATGCAGGCGGAATGGGAGACGGGTCAAGCCGACAATTTAGCGATAACTCCTTGTTGCCGTTTCTGGCATCGCTGTTGTATTATGTTATCCGTTATCCTCCCTCCATGCTTCTTTTTCCCCATCCTCGCCATACCCTGCGCATTCTCCCCATCCTCCTCAGCTCTTTTTGCAGAGGCTCCTCCTTGGAGAGCCTCTGGGGGCCTCACAAAAATTGTTCAGGCTTTCTTAAGGCCTTCTGGAGGCCTCCTTGGGGACCTCTGGGGGCTTCCTCGGAACACCCTGCCTCCAACCGCGGTCTCCCTGAACGACTGGGTCACGATTTGGATGCTTCGGAGGGTGTCTTGGGGTCAATCTTGGGCCGCCATGGGGCTCTCTTAGACCATCTTGAAACCCTGTTGTGACGTCTTGGGGATCTCTTGGACTGCATGGAAGGCCTCTCGGATGGTTGTGGGGCGATGTTCGAGCCTCCCAGGCGGCTTCGGACGCCCAAAGACCGCCGTCTTGAAGCGTCGGGAAGCCGAGAAAAGAGGAGAACCCCTAAATTCACCAAAACCCGTAGAAAATCTATGAATTTTACCTCTTGGGGCCGTCTTGGGAGTGCTCTTGGAGACCTCTTGGGCTCTTGGGACGTTTTAGAGCGATCTTTGGGGGTATGACGGCTTCTTTGGGGTCGTCGTGGACCGTATTGGGGCTCTTTGGGGTCGTTTCGGGAGCGAGCTGAACGCCTGGGGCCCTCTAGGGCCGTCTTCGGACTTCTGAAGCTAAGCTGGCCCTGCAGCCTACCAGAGACGAGTATGCTGCGGAGATGCCTGACCTTGACATGGCCTCTTTGAAACTTCTACATACTTTCAAGACGAATGCGCGCGTCGCGACACCCCTGGAACGCGTCCCAGCGGCGCCCTTTCTGAGTGCCGGCATAACGAAGCCGAGCCCTCGTCGCGCCCCGGCGATGCGCCGTCGCTCCACGCAACAAGCCCTGAGGGCTCCGTCATCGAACCCTGCTGTTCGATGGCCGCTGGCTACCGCTCCGACTGGCGCCGAGGTCCGTTGGCCGCCCTAACACGCAGAAGGCATCGACACGCCGCCACTGTGCATTGTGAAAGAGAGAGAGAGAGAGAAAAAAAAAAAAAAAGGAGGACGAGAAAGAGGAGGAGGAGGAGGAGGGGGAGGAGAAGGAGGAGGAGCAAGAGGAGGAGGAGGATGAGGAGGAGCATGAGGACGAGGAGGAGCCAAAGAAGGAGGAGAGGCCTAACGTTCCGGCACCTCTTTCTGGCCCTTCGGGCCCTCTCGGGCTTCCCCTGGTTGGCCTGCCTGGCCGTTCAAAAACTTCTGAAGGGCCCCTTCCTAGACATCCGACGATGTGATGCTTCCAGTGCGCGGCCCCAGCAAGATCCCGACCCCTTCCCTGGGGCCAGCTTTCGCCTCCCAGCCACTTTCCTCTGCCCCGGGGCCCGAACATGGACCCAGAGGCCGAGATCGAGGAGGTAACCGGCCTCGAACGTATCCCGGCGAGCAAAAAGCGAGGACAACCTCAGGGATAGGCCCTCAGAAACTGAGGGAATCCTTAAGATCGGCATCGAGGTGAGGCGATGTCAAGCATAGGGATAGGGATATGTTTCAAACTGGTGAGGAGAAGCGCCGGGATGGCAAAAGCAGATCGTCGGAGATCTGGATCCGCGTCCTCAGCGGGCGTCCTCTGGCAGGGCCCGTCCGGCGGCCCCTGGGCCCACTGAGCGCCCTGCGGCGGCCGACGGACCGCGGCCTGCGCAACGCCTGGCGCCTCGGCGCCGCGCGGACGCGCCGCGACGCGCCTTCCTCCTCCGTCCTCCTCAGTCCTCTTCCGTCCTCCTCCGTCCTCCTCCTCCTCCTCCTCCTCCTCCTCCTCCTCCTCCTCCTCCTCCTCCTCCTCCTCCGTCCTCCTCCTCCTCCTCCGCCTCCTCCTCCTCCTCCTCCTCCTCCTCCTCCTCCTCCTCCTCCTCCTCCTCCTCCTCCATTCCTGTTCCTTCTGGATAACTTCTCCCTGTCCCATCCCGAAGCCAGTTTTTAGGGCGGGCTGGGCGTTTCGCCGAAGACTTCCTCACCAGTTGAAACGTAAATCTTAAAAATTGGCAACAGTTTCACAGATGGAGGGCGGGTCGTTTTCAAAATGTGGTTCTCGCATTAGCGCGGCGCACATTCGTTTTGAAAATCTGCAGAGTTTCACGGATTGGAGGCGGGTCGTTTTCAAAATGTGGCTCTCGCTTTAGCGCCGCGCACATTCGCATACAAAATTTGCAACAGTTTCACAAATAGAGGGCGGGTCGTTTTCAAAATGTGACTCTCGCCTTAGCGCAGCGCACACTCGTCTTAACAATTTTCAAGAGTTTCACGGATTGGAGGCAGGTGGTTTTCAAAATGTGGTTCTCGCCTTACCGCCGCGCACATTCGCTTTAAAGATTTACAGGAGTTTCACGGATTGAAGGCGGGTGGTTTTCAAAATGTGGTTCTCGCCTTAGCGCCGCGCGCATTCGTTTACAACATGTTCAAGAATTTCACGGATTCCCATCATCAAATTATAAGAAATGGTTTTCGTTGAGAGGTTCAGGATTGTGCGGGTGCAACAGTTACATTGACTCTTTGTGTTGAAACCCTAAGAATGGCGGCACAGGTGGCGCCATCTCTTCACTGGCCGAGCGGCGCACGTCGCCTGACGTTGCCGGGCCCGCATTGACGATAAGGTCTGGGAAGCGAAAACACGTTTTCAGCCTGGCCATGGCGATGATGTTCGCGATGGGGGCGTCGTTGCTAACTCGCGCGCCGAGGCCGCCCATCGCGTTCCCGTGAGAGGTGTTGGCAATATCCTTGGTTTCCCGCATCCTGGCGCGGTCAGCGATGGCGAAGTGTTCGAACTCCGCCTCCGCTCGGGCCTGCTCGCATGCAATCGGCCCCCCGCTGGCGTCGACAATGTATATGTGCTCCGTGATCATCCGGGGTGGCCCGCCGCGGCTCCGTCGCAAGGCTTCGCCGGGGCCCCGCTCCGCCGCGCCGTCGTGGAAGTCGCTGACGTCGCGCGCGTTCTCCGCGTAACCGCCCAAGCAGGCACACTTGTCGGCGCGGAACCTCGACGCTAGACATTGACCCGATTGGAAGAGGCATGCGTTGGCGGCAAGCTATTGTTCTCCATGCTTCGCATGGCGTCGCACCATGCGCACCCCGGCTTGCAAGAGGTCGGCCCGCGCGGCAGGATCTCCCATTACGTGGCACGCTGTAGTGGTCGGCGTGGCTGCTACCCTCAGCTGGCAGGCAATCATGGCTGCGCGCATCCGCGCGCGCTGATTGTGGTGCGGTCTATTATTATTTACGTGGTCGTTGGTATGATTCTCGCACTTTGATTAACGTGAATGTCGCGTCGGTAACGCGGCCTTCGCAGCCGAATCGGGCACAGCTCGTAGGCCGTCTCGGCCGCCTCTCTGACCCTCTCCAGATCGCGGGCGCGGTCTCTGAGCTTGGTTGGGCTGCCAGCGAAATAAGTTATGGTGGGTCGTGTCGGCGAGCTCCTTTGAGTCCAAGCGCGGTGCCGCGCGCGTTGCATAGACTACGTCGACGTGCTTCTGGTGAATCACGACTGGGAGGTCGCCCTCGTCTTCCTGTCCCATGCCGATCTCGCCGATGACCGCGATGGATGTTGCTGCGTCGAGGCTGGCGGTTGGTATGACAATGTAACCGACGCGTTCTTGTATTGCCGTTCATCGCACAGGTATACATCGGCCCTCTGCACTGCATAGCCGCGTTCACGGCGGGGCGAACGCCAGACCCGATCTCCTCGAGCCTTCCCTCCTAGTCCCCCATTGCATCGGCGACCCGCTCCCCAGTTGTAGCGCCGGCGTCGATCATGATAAGATCAATTCTGAACTCGTGAGTCCTGATGCTGACGTTGGAAAAGCGTCAGTCCTTCCCTCGTTCGGCCGCCCGCGGGTTGCGGGAGAAACTGCCACCACCCCCATGAGACCTGACGAAGTAATGCGCACGACGAGGAGCCTCGGGGCCTAACTGAATTAAGATCTTGAAGCGGTTGGGGCGCAGGTAATGTTTGGTGCAATTGGTTGCCGCGCACGGCAGGTCAGGGTTCACGAATGATAGGCATCCCAGATTGAAAATGTCGTGGACGCTCGAGGTCACGCGGAAACCGCGCATGTTTGTCGCACCTCTTGACTGTCCCGTGTATTGTATGCCGACTAACTGGATGTCCATGGACTTCACTTGGTGGCTGATGACATCGATCCTAATTACCTTTTCCCAACTGCCCCTTTCTAGTATGGGTCATTTCCTTCAAGCTGCGGACATCGAAGGCCATCAAATTGCTATTCACCGCTGCTTCTTTGCTGGTTTGTCTTGTTGGTCTGAAATGTTCAGGGGTAGCTGTTGCGGTTGGGGCAGTCGCCTCCATGCCCTGGTCAGTAAAATCGGTGTAGGCCCTCCGCGTGTCGTCGTCGGTCAGTTATTCACATCGCCGATGATGTTCTGCGTCACATGTTTCTGTCCCTTCTGGCTGTCGTTTTGTATGTAGCACCCCGCAATTGCGGATAAGAGTGAGGGGGCGGGCGCGGGCGACGCGGGCGTCGAGCTGGCGGACCTCGTGGCCTTCACCTTCCCTGCCGATGGCGCCCTCCTCCTCGTCCTCCTCCTCCTCCTCCTCCTCCTCCTCCTGCTCCTCCCCCTTCTCGTGATTTGCGTGCTCTGACAATTTCAGCGCGGAGGGGATCGCTGGTGGGCCACCCAGAACGAATGCCAAAACAGCCCGCCGCAGGCGCCGATTTTTTTGTTTGTTCAGTGAACGTAGTTTGGGTCGCGGGTGGGTCGCAGGGCCCTCCACCCCCACCTGGAAGGAATTAAACCAAAAATAATAATAAACATAATAATAATGATAATAATAAGAAAAATAATAATAGCATGGATAATAATAACATTAATCATAATAATAATAGTAGTAGAAATAATAATATATATATATATATATATTTTTTTTTTTTTAAAAAAAAAAAAAAAAAAAAAAAAAAAAAAAAAAAAAAAAAAAAAAATGACATACATATATATACTCTTTGAATATTTTGTTCAACAAAACGGTAATATATACATACACATATATATATATATATACGAAACGACAAAAAGGGGGGGAAAGAACAACAAAAAAAGTAGCACCGAAACTTTTGATTTGCACACTGAACGCGGTTTGGGTCGCCTGTCCTCCACCTGGAAGGAATGAAGAGAAAGAAAAAAACAAAAAACAAAAAAAAAAAAAAAAAAAAAAAAAAAAAAAAAAAAAAAAAAAAAAAAAAAAAAAAAAAAAAAAAAAAAAAAAAAAAAAAAACGCCGCAGGCGCCGAAGTTTTGGCTTGTTCAGTGAACGTAGTTTGGGTCGCGGGTGTCGCGGGCTCTCCACCTCCATCTGGAAGGAATTGAAAAACAGCCCACCGCAGGCGCCAAGAATTTGGATTTGTACACTGAACGCGGTTTGGGTCGCGAGTGGGTCGCAGGTTCTCCACCTCGAACGAATGCAAAAAAAAACCGCCGCAGGCGCCGAGAATTTTGGGTGGGTCGCGGGGTGGGTCGCGGGTGGGTCGCGGGTGGGTCGCGGTGGGTCGCGGGTGGGTCGCGGGCGCGGTTTGGGTCGCGGGTGGGTCGCAGGTTCTCCACCTGGAACGAATGCAAAAGAAACCCGCCGCAGGCGCCGAAAATTTTGGGTGGGTCGCGGGGTGGGTCGCGGGTGGGTCGCGGGTGGGTCGGGTGGGTCGCGGGGTGGGTCGCGGGTGGGTCGCGGGGTGGGTCGCGGGTGGGTCGCGGGTGGGTCGCCGGTGGGTCGCGGGTGGGTCGCCGGGGGGGGGTCTCGGGGTGGGTCGCGGGAGGGTCGCGGGGTGGGTCGCGGGTGGGTCGCGGGGTGGGTCGCGGGTGGGTCGCGGGTGGGTCGCGGGTTGGGTCGCGGGTGGGTCGCGGGGCGGGTCGCGGGCGGGACGACGACAACAAACAACAAACAACAAACAACAGACAACAGACAACAAACAACAAACAACAAACAACAAACCAACAAACAAACAAACAAACAAACAAACAAACAAACAAACAAACAAACAAACAAACAAACAAGCAAGCAAGCAAGCAAGCAAGCAAGCAAACAACAACGACAACAACAACAACAACAACAACAACAACAACAACAACAACAACAAGAGTCCGCATCGCGGAATTCCACTTCAGCCACGCACCCGGGGACAGTGAATGACCGTTCGGTTCAGCCCCCTCACTCTGATAATCACGGTGGTTTGACCTCTTCGCCACAGAATCCGCCAGCTCGTCCCAAGGGTGACCTGCGTGGGCATATACGTGGTGCGTTCAAAGGTCGGCGGCAGTAGATATCAGGTGGTGCATCTACTAAATCGTGGCTGCTGCGTGGTACGTACACACCCTCCTCTTCCATTCCTTTTTCCTTATAGATGACTTTCCCCTGTCGCACCCCGAGGCCAGTTTTTAGGGCGGGCCGAGCGTTTCGCCTGAGATATCCTCACCATTTACGACCCTGACCCTGAGAAAATGGCAACAGTTTCACAGATGGAGAGCGGGTCGTTTTCAAAATGTTGCTTCCGCCTCAGCGCTGCGCACATTCTTTCTAAAAATGTGCAAAAGCTTCACGGATTGAGGGCGAATCGTTTTCAAAATGTTGCTCTCGCCTTAGCGCCGCGCACATTCGCCGCAACAATTTGCAAGAGGTTCACGGATTGCGGGCGATTCCTTTTCAAATTGTGGTTCTCGCCTTAGCGCCGCGCATATTGAATGCTTGAATGTGCAGAACATTTCACGGATTCACATGATCAGCGCAATAGAAATGGTGTTTTAGAATGATTCCAGATTGATTCCCAAGCCTCCTTGGTTGAGAATTCGTTTTGAAGAGAGCACTGCGGTCTCCAGTCCTCCTCCTCCTCCTCCCGCCCCCCGGCTCCCGCTCCCCCCTTGTCTCTTCTTGCTTTGTGCGGACCTCGCCATCCCTAGGGGGCTGCGATCTGCGACACTGTCGCCACTTTCGAGGGCTGCTGGGGAGGCCGTCCCTGGGGGGGAGCTGCGATCTGCGACACTGTCGCCACTTTCGAGGGCTGCTGGTGGGTCCAGCGGGCTTGGGCACCGCGGGGACCTGAGCGAGACCTCGCCGTCCCTGGGGGGCTGCGATGTGCGACACTGTCGCCACTTTCGAGGGATGCTGGTGGGTCAAGGCACCGCGGGGACCCGAGCGAGACTTCAACGTCCCTGGGGGGCTGCGATCTGCGACACTGTCGCCACTTTCGAGGGCTGCTGGTGAGCCCTGCGGAATGAAGCACCGCGCGGACCTGAGCGAGACCTCGCCGTCCCTGGGGGGGCCGCGATCTGCGACACTGTCGCAACTTTCGGAGGCTGCAGGCGGGTCCTGCGGACTGAGGCACCGCGGGGACATGAGCGAGACCTCGCCGTCCCTGGGGGGCTGCGATCTGCGACGCCCTGGGGCTGCGATCTGCGACACTGTCGCCACTTTCGAGGGCTGCTGGTGGGTCCTGCGAACTGGGGCACCGCAGGGACCTGAGCGAGACCTCGCCGCCCCTGGGGGGCTGCGATCTGCGACACTGTCGCCGCTTTCGAATGCTGCTGGCGGGTCCTGCGGGCTTGGGCACCGCGGGGACCTGAGCGATACCTCGCCGTCCCTGGGAGGCTGCGATCTGTGACACTGTCGCCACTTTCGAAAGCTGCTGGTGGGTCCTGCGGACTGAGGCACCGCAGGGACCTGAACGAGACCTCGCCGTCCCTGGGGGGCTGCGATCTGCGACATCCTGGGGGGCCGCGATCTGCGACACTGTCGCCACTTTCGAGGGCTGCTGGTGGGTCCAGCGGGCTTGGGCACCGCGGGTACCTGAGCGAGACCTCGCCGTCCCTGGGAGGCTGCGATCTGCGACACTGTCGCCACTTTCGAGGGCTGCTGGTCGGTCCTGCGGGCTGGGGCACCGCGGGGACCTGAGCGAGACCTCGCCGTCCCTGGGGGGCTGCGATCTGCGACGCTGTCGCCATTTTCGAGGGCTGCTGGTGGGTCCTGTGGACTGAAACACCGCGGGGACCTGAGCGAGACCTCGCCGTCCCTGGGGGGGCTGCGATCTGCGACACTGTCGCCACTTTCGAGGGCTGCTGGTGAGTCCTGCGGACTGAGGCACCGCGGGGACCTGAGCGAGACCTCACCGTTCCTGGGGGGGCTGCGATCTGTGACACTGTCGCCACTTTCGAGGGATGCTGGTGGGTCCTGCGGCGTGAGGCACCGCGGGGACCTGAGCGAGACCTCGCCGTCCCTCGGGGGCTGCGATCTGCGACACCGTCGCCACTTTCGAAGGCTGCTGGTGGGTCCAGCGGGCTTGGGCACCGCGGGGACCTGAGCGAGACCTCGCCGTCCCTGGGGGGCTGCGATCTGCGACGCTGTCGCCATTTTCGAGGGCTGCTGGTGGGTCCAGCGGAATGAGGCACCGCGGGTATCTGAGTGAGACCTCGCCGTCCCTGGGGGGCTGCGATCTGCAGCACTGTCGCCACTTTCGAGGGCTGCTGTTAGGTCCAGCGGGCTTGGGCACCGCGGGGACCTGAGCGAGACCTCGCCGTCCCTGGGTGGGCTGCGATCTGCGACGCTGTCGCCATTTTCGAGGGCTGCTGGTGGGTCCAGCGGAGTGAGGCACCGCGGGGACCTGAGCGAGACCTCGCCGTCCCTGGGGGGGGCTGCGTTAGTAACCACTACGACGCCCTTATATCTTGATCGGGAGTCTGCGAGCCTTCCGATTGCTGTTCGCAAAACCACATGCGTCCATGTTACGTCATCGCCCCCGTTATAGCAATCCTGATGTACTTATGCCCCGCATTGCGCAACGGTTGGGTAGGTCGCCAGGATAATTTTAGCGCAACAGTTAAATCGATTCGCGGTGGAGCAGTCTCACGAATAGCATTTCTGGCACGAATTAAGATCGTCAAGACGCAACAGAGTTGATCCGTGTGTAATCCCGGGAACAAAGTTTTGGTATGATTCAGGGTCTTCAAACGGTTGTCTTCCAACGAGGCAGTTCCTTCAGTGGAAATGAAACATTGTAGGGGCCGATGAAGAGGGAGCTTGGAGGGAGGGTTTATTCCAACATCGTTGATGACTCTTGGGTTCTCACTGGTCTTCCTCCTCATCCTCCTCCTCCTCGAGAACCGCCGATGGCAGGGGCGGCCACGTCCGGGTGGGCCTTCCGAGAGAGCCTGCCCCGCCCAGCGCACCCGCTGGAGGCCGGAGCTCACTCGCGCCGCCCGCCCAGGAGGCCCTCACTTGGGGTTCCGCAGCACCTGGGGGCATCGTTTGACCGATCCCTATCACCTCTGGCATGGCTTTGGCCCCACCGGCCAGACTGCCCCGTCAAGTCGAGAAGGCGTACGCCCAGTGGCGCGTGAGCGGCACAGCGCGTTGCCCCGCTCCGCGACGCAGAGGGGGCGGATCGCCCAGTTGTGAAGCAGAGAACGCACGAGCCACGGGGCGGCACGGCGTCACGGGGCGTCATGGCGTCAAGGGGGGGACATCGGAGGGGGCCCCAGGACACACAAATAGATGCACACAAATTAAAGGATTTTTCCCATATTTTCCAATATTTTCTGGGTGTTCGTCTTCCCCCCCACTTCCCATATTTTCCCAGACTTTCCCTGGGAGTGGACGATTCATTGTGTCTGTGTGTGTTTTGTCCCCTCCTGAATATCGGAGGTTGGGGGGTGAGATCGAAGTGGAACGGAGATCGGGGATCTCCTGACCCGGGTCAATCCGGACCCGGTTCAGGGAAACCCAAAAACTGCAATGCAGGAACAAATCTTCGCAAACCCGGGTCAGCCAATATGCGCGGCCGCCTCGCGGCCACGAGCGGCTCACTAACCCGGGTCAGCCAGAGGGGTTCTTCGCAGGATCCTGCAGGATCCGCTGCCCTGGCTGACCCCCGTTTGCATTGACCCCCGTCTCGAGGCCCCCGAGGAGAGCCGGGAAACCGGCTTCGGCTTCGGGCTCGTGTCGCGCGTGCGGGCGAGGCGCAGCTGCGCGGGCGGGCGGAGGGGAACGACCTCGCTGTTGCCGGGGCGGGGCAAGATCACTGTCCGAGCCTCCCCCGGTGGCCGGGCGGTGGCCGGGTTGCCCCGCCGAGGTGTCCCGTCGGTGTCCCGTCGGCGTCCCATCGGTGCCCCGTCGCTGTCCCGTCGCTGTCCCGTCGCTGTCCCGTCGCTGTCTTGTCGCTGTCCCGTCGCTGTCTTGTCGCTGTCCCCATCGGTGTCCCCTCGGTGTCCCGTCGGTGTCCCGTCGGTTTCCCGTCGGTGTCCCGTCGCTGTCTTGTCGGTGTCCCGTAGTGAGATCGATAGTGAGATCGATAGTAAGGTCGATAGTGAGAACGATGGTCAGGTCGATAGTGATATGCAAAGTGAAATTGATAGTGAGATCGAAAGTGAGATCGATAATAAGGTCGATAGCGAGATCGATAGTGAAATCGATGGAAAGATCGATAGTGAAATCGATAGTGGCATTGATAGTGAAATTTATAGTGAGATCGATAGTGAGATCGAGTGAGTCAGACGTGGATTCCTCCCCCCCACAACCTCCTCATCTTGGGGGTCCCAAAATCGTGTGTTGACAGACCATGCGGTGGCCTCGGAACCCCAAGAGACCTCACCGCACGGTCCGTCACCGCACGGTCTTGGGACCCTGGCAGCCCCAGTCGCCCGACACATCCTCGGAGAACGACCCAAGTCCCAAAACCGTGCGGTGACCCCGGATCCCCATCGACTCACCACGCGGTGTGGTCACCACCCCGTCTGGGGGCCCCCGATCATCACCCGAAGGGTGGTCGTCTAGGCACGCCGTTCCCGTCGGGTCTCGCGGGGCCTGCCCCCACCGGGGCGGGTGGCCCGGTGGAGCCGAGAGACCATGGCCCAGTGGGGATGGGGATCGGTTGGACGATGCTGGGCACTTGGCGGCGCGCGTAGTGGGATGGTGAGCGTTTTTTTCATTCGGCGTTTCGACATTGGGCGGAAAGGTGGGGGGGAGAGGAGGGTCTGGCTCCAAACCTCTGCTTAGTGCGACTGGCTGCGGCAGTGCGTCCATTATGAGAGAGGCTCCACCTGCTCGAGACAGGTGTCAAAAACAGCCAAGATCTACTCCACAAGGGGGGGAGGGGGGGTGCGAGGGCCCGCGCCGATCGGCAAAACAATGAATAAGAAAACGATCACTAGGGGTTCGGGGGAGAGGCTGCTGAAGAGGAGGCTGCTTCTTCGAGGGCGCCAGTCCTGCCTCTGCAGACGAGGCCCGCGCCCTCTTAAGAAGCAGCCTCTCTCCGAGAGGCCTTCCCCCCTCCCCCAGATCCCCGGGATGCGCCGCCCAAGCGCGCCCCCGCTTGGGGCTCCGCGGCACCAGTATCACCGAGTCGCCCCGGAGGAAGAGCTTGCTGATGAAGCGGTCCTGGGCACCCGGCCGGCCCCAGAACCTCGCGGATCCGGGCGTCGCAGCCTTGCCACGCCGCGCGTCTGCTTCGACCAGCTTCGGGCACCGAGTAGGGAACCGAACTCTATACACCGACGCTTCTTCCGGCCCTGCAGTGGAATTTGCACTGGAGGACGGATCCTGGTGTATGCGGAACCCTGGTGTATACATTTTTCGCTTTTCCCCGGGACATCGGGGAAAAACGTATACACCACGCCACTCCAGCATCGTCCTCGACCCTCAAGAAGTCCTGGGATTGAACAGCAGCCCGCCACTGGTGATGTAGACGTTCCAGTTTCCGACCCAGGGCATTCGCAGATCGATCCTGCTCGAGAGGTGCCACAAGATGGGGCCTGTGGCCCCAGGCCCAGACGTCCGACGATGCCATGAATCTGTTCCGTGCGCGGTCCCAGAGGTCCCAGCCGCATTTCCCCGGGGGATGGGTCTCTGTCCCGAAGCCGCCTCTGAGGGCCCCGGAGCCCGAAGACGGGCCCCAGGGGCCGAGATCTCCGAAACGCGCCCAGGTTGTAGCTATCATTTCGACGGATCTGGGGCCACGACTACAAGCCTCTTCAAAAATAAACTGAAGCGCTGTTCAAAATCGAGGCGATCGGTAGCTCAGACACTTGTTAGAAAACGCGTTCTTCAATGCTGTGAGAGGTGTTGCCGGACTTCGGACACCCCTACGTCTGGGCCAAATATCGCATACCAGCACTGAAGTAGCGCCGACCACACCAGCACCAGCACCGAAAACAATAACTTTCAGTTGACTTGTTGACGAGTCTTGTAGAGGCCTCTCAAGAATGGGGTCCGAGCAGAGTTGGTCGGAGGATCGCGCCGCATCGCCAATGCATCGGCGACGTCGACGTGGAGGAAATCGAGTTCCACATCGCCGATGCATCGGCATCGGCGATGCGGCGCGATCCTCCGATCCCATCTGCTCGGACCCCTATCGGAAACCTAGAGGGACTTCCCACGATGGAGCCATTAATTTCGCCCCGTCGGATCTCTCGGGGGGGGACGGGAAGGGTAGGATAGCAAAGGGTAGGGTAGAGAATCAGCTCGCGTAGCCAGTTTTCCTAGCGACTCCTGGCGCCGGGAGGCGCCCATGTATCGAGGAATGGGCACGGCGGCGGGGCCGAAACTGGCTGCATGCAGCAAATTTCGTACCCCCCCCTAACCCCTATTCTACGGCAGGCATTGGTGTCGGACACCGTGTCCCTATCCCTATCCCTACATATTATCCCTATCTCTATCCCTATCCCTCCTATCCCTATCCCTATCCCTCCTATCCCTATCCCTTATTCCTATACCATATCCCCATCCCTTTGGTACACCCCCACCTATCCCTATCCCTGTGCCTTACTCCGTGTCGTGTCGACCCCGGTGTTGGTTTCGGACACCGCGGGGATCGCCCAACCTTGAACGCTCGGGCGTCTCTCCAGAACGTCAGCTCGGTGAACATCGACCGATTCCGTGTTATCGGCGGCATTCAAAGTTGAACGCCAGCGGCAGGGTCGCCGCCTGTCGACCCGCGGCAAGGATGCCAAGGGCCTTGAAAGGCCAGTTCGAGGCTTCTCGATCGGGGCGCGGCCAGCGAGAACGGCCCAAGGATGAGTCGAAGGGGCAAGGATGCAAGGGCACCGGTGGGAAGGATGCCCATCCTTATCATGCGGGTTGACTGTACCCTTTCTAGAGGTCGGAGGATGGTGCCGCATCGCCCATGAATCAGTGATGCATCGGCGACGTCGGCGATGCATCGGCGATGCATCGGCGACGCCGGCGTGGAGAAACTCGGGCTCCACATCGAGCCGCATCGCCGATGCATCGCCGGTGCGGCGCGATCCTTTGACCCCATCTGCTCGGACCTGGAGGCCCAGACTTTCGCCTGGCCCGAATCTCAGGTCCTCCTGGCGCCGCGGCCCAAACCACTCGGGGGCGGCCAAAAGGGGGGCGTCCAAGAGGGGGGGCGTGCAAATCGTGGCCGGCGGCATGTGCGCGGCCCGGGGTGATGAGATGAGAAGAGGCGCCATGAGATCTGGGGGAATATCAGGGCCTACGACATGATATCCACCCACTCCTAGTCATCACCCCCCTCTATGCCCCCGAGAAACGTCCGAAGGCCCACCGAGGCCGGACCTCCTCCTCCTCCTCCTCCTCCTCCTCCTCCTCCTCCTCCTCCTCCTCCTCCTCCTCCTCCTCCTCCTCCTCCTCCTCCTCCTCCTCCCTCCTCCTCCTCCTCCTCCTCCTCCTCCTCCTCCTCCTCCTCCTCCTCCTCCTCCTCCTCCTCCTCCTCCTCCTCCTCTCCTCCTCCTCCTCCTCCTCCTCCTCCTCCTCCTCCTCCTCCTCCCTCCTCCTCCTCCTCCTCCTCCTCCTCCTCCTCCTCCTCCTCCTCCTCCTCCTCCTCCTCCTCCTCCTCCTCCTCCTCCTCCTCCTCCTCCTCCTCCCTCGTTTTGCCCCCATCGCTCGCCGCCGAGCGAGCAGGTCGAGACCGAGACCTCCTCGAGTCGTGAGGGAAGATCGCGGCGCGACGCCTTGGCCTGCTCTCGGGCTCCGGGGGGGCCCTGCCCTCGCTGGGCCCCGGAGCCTTCAACAAACGAACGCCCCGTAGTGAAAGCTGCCAGGGGGACTCCCCGTGCGCACGGCATCGCATTCCGAGTGCACCCCAGCAGGGTAGCTCACCGACATCTAAGAACGAGCAACTGTCTCTGGCGAAACGCACACGCACAACGATGAGCGAAACCGGCTGGCGAAACTGCACTGGCACACGCGAAGGCAAATGTCGAAGAACCCGTGAAGAGTTCCTGCCGACTTGTCTGGGGGGGCGTTCTGTCAATGCCCGCCAGAGGAAGACGCAGAGCTCGAATAGGGGATCGAGTGCAAAACTGATTCTCCCCAAAATGAATTTCTTCGCCGAGCCCACGAGCCATGCGTAGGAACGCTCGTAGACCTACGAACATTCCACGCACGACTCGACCAGCAGATCAGCTCTGGGGCAAACCAGTCCTGCAGTCGACCCCGTGCTCGGAAGACGTCGGCCGTCCGGGACGGAGCTCCGCTCGGCTCGGGGCCGGCCGTTGGCCCACGCGCGGGGGGTGGCGCGTGCTCCGCGCCGGCCGCGCGGCTCCCGAGGCCTGTGGAGATGGCGGGGGGCGCGACGGATGGAGTCGAGCGCTCCGCGGCCCGCGCGGTGAGAACAAACGATTACAGTCGGGGCGTTGACCTAAGGAACCCCACATAAGGAACGAGGCCCCTTTTCTCCTTGAAGCTGAACTTCGACTTCCCGTCGAAGACCTGAGGAAAACGGGGGGCAAGCTGTGAAACACTCAAGGAACACGGAGCCCCTCCCCAACGAAAAGGGTTCCTTCTTCAGGGCGCCGACTGTACACGCCAGACGTCTCACAGCAGTTTTCGCTTGTGCCAGCGATTGCACGCCAGACGATCTTTTAAGCAAACGTGTCTGCGTGCGGAGCACGATCTAGATGCTGATGATTCGTTGCGGGGAGAAACAAAGAGGAAAAAGAAGAAAAACAAAAAACAAAAAAAAAAAAAAAAAAACGCGACGGCTTGGGGAGGCTGACGGAATAGGAGCCCGGAGAGAGCACAGCCCTGAGATCCGGGCGCGACGCTTTTCCACACCAGGCTCTTAGCTTCAGCAGCACCCTGCGTAGGGGTCAGGTAAGGGCTCGACCCAGCTCTGATGGAATCCTACCAGGATTCCATCCAGCTCCTGCAGAGTCCTACTAGGCTGGATCCAGCTCTCATAGAAGTCCAACCAAGCTCGACCCACCTCTAATACCCTCCTACTAGGCTGGTTCCAGTTCTACAAGAATCATATCAAGGCTGGATCAAAATCTGATGGATTCCTACGAAGGCTATGCTGCAGTGATGCATAATCTCTATAACGTTGGATCCAACTCAAATGCAATGCTACGAGGGCTCGACCGATCCTTAATTGAATGCTACTAGGGGTCGATCCATCTCTAATATAGACCTTTCCGAGCGCGATCAAGCGTGAATCGCAGCCCACGGAGACACGATCGTCGTCGTCGACGTCATCGTGGGCGTCCTCGACGTCGTCGCCGTCGCCTTCGTCGTCTTCGTCGTCGTCGTCGGCGTCGGCATCGTCGTCGTCGTCTTCATCGTCCGTCGTCGTCGTCGTCCGTCGTCGTCGTCCGTCGTCGTCGTCGTCGTCGGCGTCGGCGTCGGCGTCGGCGTCGGCGTCGGCGTCGGCGTCGGCGTCGGCGTCGGCGTCGGCGTCAGCGTCGGCATCGGCATCGTCGTCGTCGTGCGTCGCGCGTCGTCGTCGTCGCTTCGTCGTCTTCGTCGTCGGCGTCGTCGGCGTCGTCGTCGTCGTCCGCGTCATTTGCTTGGGGCGGCGACGTCGTCGTCGTCTTTGCATGGGGATGAGGGGGAAGGGGGGGTCTCTGGACCTCCCCAAAGGGGGTGGGAAGTGGCGGGGATCTCTGGACCCCTCCGAATGATTGTCCGGGGAGGGGAGCGGGTTCTGGACCGCCCCGAATGATGTTCTGGGGGGGGGGGCAGGAGGGGGGGGTCCAGAAACCTCTCTTCCCATGGTTTAAACGAGGGAGAGGGGGGTGGACCCCCCTGCCAGCAGCGGCAGAAAGCGCTCTTTCGAAAAAGGGGAGCAGCGGGCCGCACGGCCGGGTGTTGCCACAGGGGGGCCTGGCCCAAAACGGCCCCAGCTCTTCCGGGGGGCCCAAGCGGGCTCCAGAGCACCCCTCGCGAGGCCCAGAGAGCCCCGCGGCCCCGAAGCGGCCACGGCAAGCTCAGGACAAACCTCGGACCACGGACACCTCTCCAGACATCCCACGATGGGACTCTGCGGTCCGCGGCCCCACGGGCCCCGACCCCTCCCCTCCCCCGAGAAGTCTTCGCGCGCACCGGCCACGCAGCTGACGGCCCTGGGGCCCGACAGCGGGCCCGAGAGGCCGAGATCGAGGAAGAGCGCCGGGGCCCCCCCCCAAAACAAACAACACCGCCGGAGCGCGGGGCACGACAGCCCCCGAAGTGGCCGCTGCCCCCCCTCTCCCCTGTCAGCTCACCCTCCAGCACCCCAGGGGGGACCGGGTGCGCAGCGGAGGCGGGGGCGGGCGGGCCCCCACCACGGACACCTGCGCCAACGCCCGCAGCAGCCGTTCCACCCTCGCTCCGCACGGCCTTCCCTCCGGCACCACCCCGGGGGAGCCGACGCAGCACAACGGGCGCGGAGCTGGGCGGGCGCCCGCCGTCCTTGTTCACGGGCTTCGCCTCGGCGACGGGGGAAGGAGGAACGAGAGAGGGAAGGACGGTAAGAGAAGATAAGACAACGGCCTGAAGCCAGCAAGGAGGGGGATCCAGATGAGGAAGGGGATTCAAGACGAAGGAGGGAGGGAGGGAGGGAGGGAGGGAGCAAGATCAGGAGGGCAGACGGAGGAGGAGCTTCACGACATTGAGGAATGGGGGAGGCCCGAGGAGGAGGATTTGTTTGCCACGGGGCTCCAGCTGCAAAAGACAGATGGCTTCGAACAACCGAAGCCGAGTTCACCGGGGGCGACCATGCTGAGCGAGCACGAATGCTCGAAAATCTAGTGTCAAACGGTCCCGAGGGGGAGGACCATCGAGCAAAGACCAGGGGGGCAGACAGCACCGCAGACGACTGGTTCCAAGACGGGAATGCCATCGAGCAGAGTCCAATGCGGCTAGGCGGGGAAGTGACATGTACCGACATCTACCGAACACTTGGTGGGAAGAGGGCGTCTGCCGAGGAATGCTTTCTTCCACTTGAACTCACGTCTGGCATACAGCACACGCGGGCGCATCTTGAGCCACAACTTCGCCTTGAGAGGCGAGCCAGCCGAGACAGGAGCGCCGCAGTGGGCACGAGTAAACAGGAGCCAAGACTCTGGGCAGCGCAACGCGACCGACCTGTGCCTCTGACCAGCGATTCTACTGCAGGTCCGTGCCGTGTCGACCCTGGCGTTGGTTCCTGACACCGCGCTGGATCGTTCAACCTTGAACGATCGGCCGCTGCCGCAACGTCCGATCGTTCAACATCGACCGATGCTGGGCCACCGTCGGCATAACAACGTTGAACGTCGGCGGCGGGGTCGCCGCCGGTCGGCACGACGCAGACCTACCGTGCCCAGGCCCAGGCCCTGCACGACGTGTCTGCACACGCGTGATGGCCGCCTCTTGCCTGAAACAGGCGGAACAGACAAAGTCGAGCGGCGGGCCCCCGCAGGCGAGGGCCACGCCAGGGGTCTCGTAGGCAAAGGCGGCAGCAGCAGCGGGGTCAGTGATCCTCCTCCTCCTCCTCCTCCTCCTCCTCCTCCTCCTCCTCCTCCTCCTCCTCCTCCTCTTCCTCCTCCTGTTTCTCCACATTTTCCTCCTCCTCCTCCTCCTCGTCCTCCATTTCTTTTTCATATAGATGGCTCCCCCACGTCGCGCCCCGAGGCCGGTCGAAAGGACTGGCCGGGCGCTTCGCCTGAGACTTCCTCCCAGTTCTGATCCCGACGCTGAAAATGCGCAACAGTCTCAAGGGCCAGGCCCGTCCTCGGAAGGGGAAGAGATGGCCTAGGTCGGCCTATGTTAAGCCGCCTTATTTAAGTAGGCGTAGAGTAAGCCTGGGTCGGCTTAGGATAAGCCTAAGACAAGCTTGGGCCAGGCCTGCATGAACTTAGTAGATGAGCTCGAGGTAAGCCTAGGGTAAACCTAGGGTAGCCATTTTGTACAAGGCTTCCCTGGATTCTGTGTGTAAGAGATGTCACAAATACTCTTTGTTGCATCGAATTTGAATAGAATTCCGATTGACGGAGATTTCAATCGGATTCCTTCTTGTGGGGAATTTCAATGGACTCCCCCGTGTGGACGATTCCTACCCAACTCCTTCAAGTCGAAAATTTGAACAGGACTTTGTTCATCCAGACTTCGGATAGGACTCCTTTTTTCTGGAAGGTCCAAATAGTTCCACTTTGTGCAAGGCGTCCGTCGGATTCGTTTTGTCCAAAGTCGTAGTGGGCTTCTTTATTTGCACACTTTAATTACATTCCTTGCTTATCGATAATTTGGATCGGAGTCTTTTATGTACGATTTCACTGGGATTCCTTTGGTGGAAAGTTGTTAACGAATATTTTGTTTGCCGAAATTTTGCATCGGATTGATGTTGCGGGAAATGTGAATCGAATTCCTCAAATGGGGGAGTTCACTAGGAGTCTTTGTTGTGGAAGGCTTAAACGTAGATGTCTAACGTGGATGAACTCAAGGATAACACCATAAGACACAAACAAACAAATAACCAAACAAACAAACAAACAAAGAAACACAGCTCAAGAAATTGCTAAAATTGCTTGGTGTGTTTACACATTCTTGGTGCTCGCATTGCACATAAAAGATACCGTTCTCAGCCCCCGAAGCGCCAAAACGCTGTGTCGTATTCTTTTTGCATCGGGAAATACCGCAACCGTTTCAAAAAAAACATGTAGCTCGGCTTCTGGAAGCTGAGCACGCTGTGTTTCACGTGGTGCTGATACCTTCCGATGCTGGAAAAACATATAACACATAGCGTTATGGCGTTGCGTTGTTAACACGTGTTTGCAATTATTGGCAATGCGAACACCAAAAAGTGTGAAGACGCAGCGAACTCCGCAAGCGCCTTCGATGTTGTGTTTGTTGTGGTTCCCTCCTGGCTCCCTCCAAGTAAATATTTAACAGAAGCCGATGTGTGAACCCTCCACAAATTAAAGGAATACTGCTCAAAATTTCCACAAAGGAGTCCGAATTAAATTTCGTCAACGGAAGCTGGATTGAAATGCTCGATAGAAGGGGTCCGATTGAAATCCGATTTAAATTCTCGACAGAAACAATTCTACTCGAAGTATCGGCAAGAAGACTCCTGCTGGAATCCGTCGCAAAACAAATCCGATTGAAAGCTTGCGCAGACGGAATCAAATTAAAATCCCCCACCAACGAAAAATATTCTAGTGAATTTATCAACATTAAGAACCCACAGTTAATCCTGCACAAAAACAATTGCGAATGAACTCCGTTACAAAGAACATCCTATTAAAATTCGAAGAACAAATCGGCTGCAAATCATTACAAAAGGGAAACAAATCATATTGAAATCCAGCGCGACAGTGAAAGAGGAGGAAAAGGAGGAGGAGGAGGAGGACGACGACGAGGAGGGGGAGAAGAAGGAAAAGGAAAAAGAGACGGAGGAACATGAAGAGAGGGAGGAGGAGGCTGCGTGGCCCTCGAGCCTTGTTTGAAGACATGGCGATACATACCTCACCCGTTCCCCCTCCCCCTCCTCCTCTTCCTCCTCCTCCTCCTCCTCCTCCTCATCGTCCACCTCCTCCGAAAGGCGAACTCGTCTGTCCGCGCGCCCGAGCACTTTGATCAGGAGCGGGCGAACCCCCCAACCCCGGAACCAGCGCACCGCTCAGCGGTGACTGGTCCTGGAGCCCAGGGGTGCGCCCGCCGGGGCCTATGAATTCCGCCCGATACACGGAACCGCCGCGGAGAACGCGACGATGATGTGGAGCGCCGCCCGCACGGCCGCCTGGCCTGCTGTCAGGGCCCTGCGGTCCTACCGCCAAGCGCCTTCCAGTCTCCAACGCGCCGCCTCGGCGCAGGCACCGCCCGCGGCCCCACCTGGCGCGCGCCCAGCCCCGCCGCGTCCGCCTGCCCGGCACTGCCACGCCGCTCGCGCCGCCAGCCTCGCCGCCCGCGGCCACGGCGCGGCGACAGTCTGCGCCCTCGCCAGCCCCGCGCCCCGGGCCCGCCCTCGTCGGCACAGCCAGTCCGCGCCCTGCTCCGCCGCCAACGCGCGGGTCTTCCTCCTCCTCCTCCTCCTCCTCCTCCTCCTCCTCCTCCTCCTCCTCCTCCTCCTCCTTCTCCTCCTCCTCCTTCCCATCGTTCTTCCCCCAAGCACCTGGCGCCCAGGGCCCATTACTGATACCGAATTACCACGGTCCCCTGCCCACTTACATCTTCGGTGCTTCATTCCGTTGCATCGCATTTCTCTTCGGATAGTCTCCCGCATGCAAGGGGCATCCTGGGAGGAAAAGAAAGGAAAACAAAAAAAAAAAAAAAAAACGCAAGTGTCAGCCATCTTTGCTGTCGGACTGGAAGTCGTCAGCTTGATCGCGAGCCCCAGCTTGATCCTCAGTTTGGTAGTGCGCCGCCCTCGAGTGCGATCATTGCTCTGACGGCTCCTACATCGACATCGGCCTGTCGGCGAGCTCGCGCCCGCCACACCCACACACACACACAAGTGCTTGGCAGCTGGTACGTATATCAAGCTTCAATTGTGCAGGGCACCTCCTGGCATAATAGACAGGGACTTCGATAGAGGATGATGCACCTCTTCTGACCTGAAGGGGGATCTGAAGGCAGCGAAGAGTTGGCTGAGAAGGCGGCTGTTCAGCTTCAGATTCTCATGGAGCAATATGCCACCTTCACTTCGTGGGCCTTCGAGGTGCCTGCGTCGCCACCATGTTCTGAAGATCAGGCTAGCATCACGGAGCAATACGCCACCTTCGTCTCTTGGGCCTTCAAGGCGCTTGCTTCGCCGCCGTGTCTAGAAGATATTGAAAGCGACAATATGACTTGCTCGTTCGAAAACGGCGATAGGGAGATTGACTAAAGTGTACCGGACGTACGAAACAAAGCGCGCCACATCAGTTTGGATTGATTGTTCGCTTGACTTGGTGGGGGAAAACGGAATGTTCTCATTCGCTCTTCAAGATCTCTTCAATACAGATTTGAAAGATTGGAGTTTGCCTGGGTCAATTGAATATTGCTAAACGCTCTTCAACACCACGGGCCCTGCTTCACTTGGAAAAAATGGCTGAGCAGCTGAACGCGGGCTTCGGACTCTGAGACATGTTCATTATCCGCCGGCACCCTTGTGGGGCCACCAGGCTATAAGCCGAAATTGCTGCTCCCTGCGCAAATTGCAGTTTCAAGTCTCCAATGTTACAGTCCTGCTTTCTGCTTCCGAATGTGAGTTGTTGAAGTCCGCGCGAGTTTACCACCCCCGGATCGCGTTGCCTGAATTCCCGGGGGGGCGTGGGACACGTAAAAATACCCAAGGCTCGCGCCCCCGAAACCACAATCCCTCGTGCATTAGACAATGTTCGCGCCCCCGAGGCCACAGACCGTCGTAAATCCTGCGTCCCCGAAGAGACAAACCTTTTGTGAATTATGCAGTATTCGTGTCCCGAAGCCATAATCCCTCGTAAAATCTATAACATTCGCGTCGCCAAGGCCAAAACCTTTGCAAAGTATACCATAGATGGCCCAAGAAACGCTCCGAGAAGCCCCGAGAAGCCCCCAGGAGGCCCCAAGAGGCCGCCAAGAGGCCCCAAGAGGCGCCCAAGACGCGCCCAAGCCTCCACGAGGCCCAAAAGATACCCCACGAGGCCCCGAGAGGCCCCCAAGAGGCGCCTAAACCGCCTCCAAGAGGCCCCCGAGAGGCTCCCCACGACAACCTGACACATAACAAGAGGCCTCAGACCCACACCCTAGGCACGGTGGCGGGATGGGCCGAAGGCCTCTAGGATCCGCCGCCCCCTTTTGATTTATCAAAGGGGTGCCTGACGTGCCGAATCCTGTCGGTTTTGGTTTGGGTTCTTTTTCCAAAAGAACTCCCCCTGGGGCGTCGGCCCGTCCCGCTGGCCACCCGGAAAGGATCTCAAGGAGCTCAATCCGGAAAAAAATCCTCCAAGATGGTTCAAAATGGCCTCCAAGATGGCCACGTTGGCCCAAGATGGCCTCCAAGATGGTCCAAGATGGCCTCCAAGTCCGCCCAAGATGGTCCAAGACGGCCTCCAAGACGGCCCAGAGTCCAAGATATCTCCAAGGTCGCCCAAGAAGCCTCCAAGACGGCCCAAGACGACCCAAGGGCCCTCCAGGAGGTCCTCCAGGAGGGCCCGAAGAGGCCAAAATCATTGATGTTCCTTCGGTTTTTGAAGGATTTTGGCATTTGCTTCTTCTCGGCATTCCGACGGCTCAAGACGGCCCAAGAGGCCCGCAAGATCGCCCAAGAGGCCCCCAAGAGGACCCCATGACGGCCCAAGTGGCCTCCAAGACGGCCCCAAGAGTGCCCCAAGACGGCCCAAGAGGCCTCCAACACGCCCATGATGGCCTCCAAGACGCCCAAGATGGCCTCCAAGACGGCCCCGAAGCGCCCCAAGAGGGCCCCAAGTCGGCCCAGAAAGGCCCCCGAGACGGCTCCCGACGGCGTCAGACGTGCCAGGAACCCACCAAGATGGCCGAAGTTGGCTCGAAGCTGGCCCAAGACGGCCCAAGAGGCCCCCAAGAGGGCCTGCAGGAAGGCCAGAAGAGGCCAAAAATATTGTCTTTGTCCATGGGTGTTTGAAGGATTTTGACATTTGCTTCTTTTCGGCCTTCCGACGGCCCGAGACGGCCCAAGAGTCCCCAAAGATCGCCGAAAGATCGCCCAAGAGGCCTCCAAGATGGCCCCAGAACGGCCCAAGAGGGCCCCAAGACGGCCCCAAGAGGCCCCCAAGACGCCCAAGATGGCCTCCAAGACTGCCCTGGAGCATTCCAAGAGGGCCCCAAGTCGGCCCATAGAGGCCCCCCAAACGGCTTCCGACGGCGTCAGGCGGACCAGGAACCCACAAGAGGACCCCAAGACGCGCCAAGAGGCCTCCAAGACGCCCAAAATGGCCTCCAAGACGGCCAAGAAGGCCTCCAATCCAAGATGCCGAAGATGGCCCCAAGGTGCACCCAAGACGGCCACAGATGGCCTGAAGATGGCCTTAGACTGCCCAAAAGGCCCGCCATAGGCCTCCAAGACGGCCCAAGACCCCTCCAAGACATCCTCCAGGAGGCCCGAAAGCTC
This sequence comes from Prorocentrum cordatum, assembly GCA_963575745.1. Taxonomy (NCBI): domain Eukaryota; class Dinophyceae; order Prorocentrales; family Prorocentraceae; genus Prorocentrum; species Prorocentrum cordatum. The sequence goes on along the minus strand of CAUYUJ010006227.1, from coordinate 18,508 downwards.
GGAAAACACCTGGTCCGATAGCTCGCCCGACTCCGTGTTCCCCGAAGGCTTTCGAAACCCACTCGGGGAACGCGTGGCCCGATAGCTTGGCCAAGCTCAAACCCAACTATCGGCCACGCAGGCGCTTCCAAAAGGGCAGGGGGCGGCGGTGATTCGCCGTAGGCGTCTTCGACAACGCCGGCGTCCCAACATGCACTGGTGATTCCCATCCGCCCCCACATGATGTTCCCAGATGCGCCAAGGCAGCGCCGAGACTGAAGGGGAACTGGGACACCCAAATAAATGCACACAAATAAAAATATTCCCCATATTTTCCCATAGTTTCTGGGTTTTTGTCTTCCCCCCCCCACTTCCCATAGTTTCCCATATTTTCTAAGGAATCGACGATTAATTGTGTCTGTGTGTTTCTTTCCCTCCTGAGAGACGCACCGACGCGACTCTGATATATATATATAGAGAGAGAGAGAGAGAGAGACGCACCGACGCGACTCTGAGAGACGCACCGACGCGATGCCCTTTTCTGAGAGAGTGAGGGGGGCGGCGGCGGCAGGGGGCGAGGCCCTTACGGATAACGCGTTCGGGTGTGTAGCCGCTACCCCCTCCGCTGCTCTGCGTGCGCTCCTCCTCTCCTCGCCCTCCTCTCTCCCGCGGCTGTGGCTGTTGATTGCTCCCTTTTAATTATTTGTATCATCATTAGTAGTAGTATTATTCGTAGTATTATTCATATTATTATTTTTATTACTGCTACTACTACTACTACTACTACTACTACTGCTGCTACTACTACTACTACTACTACTACTACTACTACTACTACTACTACTACTACTACTACTACTACTACAAAATAATACTACTAATACTACTACTACTACTACTACTACTACTACTACTACTACTACTACTACTACTACTACTAATAATAATACTACTAATACTACTACTAGTATGGCCTCGTGTGGCGCGTGGGCGCGCGTGCGTGTGTTGGTGCGGTTTGGTCCCCCTCCTCTCGTCCATCGTTCCCCCCTCCTTGCGTTCTCTGTTCGTCACCGTTGCATCAAACTGGGGTGGACGTACGACTCCTCTCCCCAGTGCGCCTGTTGGGATGGTGCCCCTGCAGGCCATCGCGGGTCTTCCCCATGTGGTTAATCCTGCTCGGGGCCAGAAGACTCCCCCCAGCGGAGTCGCTGTTGAATGCCCTTCTAATCGCAATTCGCAGATCCGTTACAGATTCCCTGCTCGGTCGCATAATCCTGCACCCCAGGCGTCACTCACCAGGATCGCAAGCGCTCCAGTCCAGTCCAGTCCTCGCCACACCCTTCCTCTTCCTCCTCCTCCTCCTTACCCTCCTCCTCCTCCTCCTCCTCCTCCTCCTCCTCCTCATAATCATCATCACCACCATCACCACCACCACCATCATCATCATCATCACCATCATCACCATCATCATCACCACCACCATCATCAGCATCATCATCACCATCATCACCAGCATCATCATCATCATCATCATCATCATCATCATCATCATCAGCATCATCCTCATCCTCATCCTCATCCTCATCCTCCTCCTCCTCCTCATCATCATCATCATCATCCTTCTCCTGCTTCTCCCTCCTAATCCTACATATCATCATTTCTCAACAGTATCCTGTCTTCCCTCGTCATCCTCGTCCTCCTCCTCCTCCGCCTCATTCGCATCTTCCTCCTCCTAATCCTAGATTCCAGCATTTCTCCTCCTTCTCCTGTTTCCCCTCCTCCGCCTCCAACTCCTCCTCCTCCTCCTCCTCCTCCTCCTCCTCCTCCTCCTCCTCCTCCTCCTCCTCCCCCCTCCTCCGTCCTACACCCCCTGCCCTCCCGCCCACCCCACCCCAGGGCGCGGCGCCTTCTTCTTGCCGCCGTGCGGGATCTCCGTCCACATCTCCCGCACGTTCTCGAGCACCTGCCGCCGAGCCGCCGCCCGGGAGGCGCGGCGGGCCCCCGGGGGAGCGGGCCGACGGCCCCCCGGGCAGCGAGGGAGGAGGAACGAGCGAGCGAACGAACCACGAGCAGCGAGGAAAGGAGGAGGAGAAGGAGGACTGGAGTAGGAGGAGGAGAAGAAGAAGACGGAGACGAAGAAGAATAAGAATAATCATAATACATGAACAAGAAGAAGAGCTGAGGGCGAAGGAGGAGGGAGGAGGAGGGGGAGGAGGAAACACTTGGAGGAGCAGCAGCAGCAGCAGCATTCCCGAGGGAGGGAGAGGGGGAGGGAGGAGGGAGAAGTGCAGGACGAGGAGGATGAGGAGGAGGAGGAGGACGAGGGGGAGGAGGAGGAAGGAGAGGAGGGAGGAGGGAGGAGGGAGGAGGAGGGAGGAGGGAGGGAGGAGGGAGGAGGAGGGAGGAGGGAGGAGGGAGGAGGGAGGAGGGAGGAGGAGGAGGAGGAGCAGCAGCAGCAGCAGCGAGGGAGGAGGAGGAGGAGGAGGAGGAGGAGGTTGGCGGATTACACAGCCTTTCAGGGTGGTTGGTCGCCATCTGGGGAAGTTCTTCTTGGGGCCCTTTTGGGAGGTCTTCGAGATTATTGGGCCGTCTTGAAAACATCCTGGACCCTCTTGGGAGCCTCTGGAGCCGTCTCGGTGCCATCTTGTGCGTCTCGGACCCCAAAGAAGCCCGAGGCCGAAATCACTGGTTCCCACATGGTCTTGTACTTTTTGAGGCCCGGATGGGATCCACCACCCTGGTACCCCAGATGTGGCGTGGCGCCAGGGGGGGGTCAGGAGGGGACATAATACTCTCAAGCACTGCAACGCCGACTGAACTATCGCATTTGTACGCAAGATGTCATACGTTCAAATGGTGGCCAACTCTTGCTTGCGTCCTCCACACCGCTGCTGTCCTGGGGTTGCACGTGACGGACGGAGCGGAACTGGAAGGAATCCGAAACCGTAGCATTGAGGCCGGCCCGTTTGAACGGGAAGCATTGGGGGGCAGAGGCCCAGGTGATTTGGATACTCCTGGGAGGCGGGCTGGCGTGCGGCGACTCAAAGACCACAGGGCGCGGGTTAGCAAGGAGGCGAGCAGGGTGGCGCAACGGCGAGTCAAAGAAGGGGCCATGATAGTTGCGAGGGCTTTGGCCGAGATGGATTAGAGAGCAGGTGGGCAGCCAATTTGGAGCGTTGTTCTTTGAAACAAGACGTGCAGCGAGCGAGGAGGTGGAGGAGGAGGAGGAGGAGGAGGAGGAGGAGGAGAAGGGAGGGAGGAGGAAGGAGGCAGGAGGGAGGAGGCAGGAGGGAGGAAGGAGGAGGCAGGAGGGAGGAGGCAGGAGGGAGGACGAAGAGAAAGAGAGGAGGGAGGAGCGAGGAGGGAGGAGAGAGGAGGGAGGAGGGAGGAGGAGAACCCGACAGAACACCAACGCCGCTCCAACTTCGGTCTTCGAGAAGGGCATCGCCAAGGACATGATTCGCCGGATGGACCTGCTGCTCCAGCACAACAGCGACACCAGCCCAACCCCTCCAGAGAACCGACCGACCAAGAACCAGACCACAGTGACACACCAGCGGGCCCGACGCCAGGCACCAACCACGCCCAGCACCAAGTCAAGGTGGTCACGACACTCACCAGCCGACGCGGACCCAAAATAGCAGCCACCAGCAGGGACCCGCGTCGCAACCAACCATTAACAGCGCTCCAGGCACTCTGTCAACTGCTGACCTCTTCACGCGAGGACTCGCTCTCAAGGCCGACAGCAGCCCCTACAGCCAGCAAATATGAAGCTCCTGCTAGCTCAGTACACGCTACCGACATGTCCACGGGAGGGCACGCTACCACCCCGACCACCAACAAGGAAGGTCTTAATCACTGACCACAACACGCCCAGCAACGAGGCCTACCTATATGACACTAGATACCCGCGGTAGGGGAACAAAAAGGTAAACATAGTCGTGTTCGACCCCGTGTTCTTCCCCCCGCCCCAGATTCAAGGTTGGGTCGGGCCTCGCGGAAGCCCTGGGTGGTCCACTTGTTTTGTCCTCTCACGCCTGTGCTGCCGAATGCCTGGGACCAACTTTGAATCTGGGGGGAGACGGGGTCGGAGTCAAGGGTTACACTTTTTGTTTCCATCTACAGTCCCTGGTGTCCCCTCCTTGGGGTGCCCAACTGCCACGGCTGCTCTATCGTGGTGACGATGGGGCTATCAAGAGAAAAGGGTCTCTGGCCTGCAGAGTCCGAAAACCCCGAAAACCCGCCAGGGCCGTGAGCAGCGTGAGGACCAGAGTGAGGGCTGCCGTAAAAAGTGAGGACCGCAAGGACTGTGAGAAAAGAAGATCTCCCCTCTTTCTTTTCTCCTGGTCCTCATGGTCCTCACTTGTACGGCAGTCCCCACGATGTTCCCCACGGCCCTCACATGTTTTACAGCGGCGAAGCCGCCAGGGACGGTCCCTGTTGTTTCCTCCTTGGGGTGCCCGCCCAACTGCCGCGGCTGCTCTATCGTGGTGATAATGGGGCTCTCAAGAGGTCTGGCCTGCAAAAACCGAAAACCCTGAAAACCCGCCAGGGCCGTGAAGACCGTGAAGACCGGAGTGAGGACTGCCGTAAAAAGTGTAAGGACCGTGAGGACTGTGAGAAAAGAAGGCCCCCCTCTTTCTTTTCTCCCGGTCCCCACGGTCGGTCGTCACATGTTTCACGGCATTCCTTACTCTGGCTCTCACGGTCCTCACACATTTTTCACAGCGGCGAAGCCGCCAGGGACGGTAACCGGACAAAAAGGTCGAACCCCTTCGTTTTCGACCCCGTGCTCGTCCCCCCCCCCTCCCCACATATTCAAAGTTGGGTCGGGCCTCGCGGAAGCCCTGGGCGGACCGTTTGTTTTGTCCTCTCAAGCCTGTGCTGCCGAATGCCTGGGACCAACTTTGAATCTGGGGGGAGACGGGGTCGGAGTCAAGGGTTATACACTTGTTTGTCCATCTACGGCAGTACTGCACTCGGACACAAAGGCAATCATGGACCAGAACGAAAACGAGTAATACCTTGGCTATTACAACATGGACTACATCAAGACGGACGCTGACCACATGACCAGCACAGACAGCAGCCGTACTGACCATGCGCATGACGCGGACAACCCCACTGCGACCATGCCGACAGCGTGATCGACCACAACACGACGCACACCCCACGCGGCTCTACCCAGTTAGAGCTCACCACTTACCTCTCTTTTCCCGACAGCCCACGGCTAAGAGGCGAACGACACCCTCATGCCGAGACGGGACCTGCCTCGCGGAGGCCCGTCAGAGCGTCAATTCCACCCCTACACCAGTTTTGCTACCAGCGACCGCAGATCCTACCCATGCTTGCTCAGACAGCGAAACGCGCCACCAACTGTCTCACCACCGACTCCCGACCTCTGCACTATCCTTTACCCAAACCGCCGTACTCACTGCTACGACAGCAGCAGCAGCAGCTGGATCCTATCCCCTGCGGCACACAGCACACGACTCACTCCACTCCCTGACGACGGCAGCAACAGCACACGGCGACAGCAGCAACTTCAAAGGGCGCGAAGAGAGTGGGTCCACGGCAGTGCCATTCTCACCCACACTCATCCGTCGCGCCACATGCATCCACAGCGGCTACATCAACAACACGCAATGCTATGCAATGGGTCCACGGTCAGACAGGGCTGCAAAACCAGCCGTGGCTTCTCATCCACTTGTGCTTAATCAACCGACGTGATTCCCTATGGACGTATACTTGGGGGTATGCGGTAATACACGGCTCCAAAACCCGCCGCAACTTGCTCACCCACAACGGTCAGAATCAACGCCAGCTGATACAGTCCCCTCACGCGCCTCCTTGGTGTCATCTTCATCCCACCGCCCTGGGGCCTCGGAGGCAGCGACACAGAGGACCCACCATCTGTCAGGCCACAGAGAGCTCTCGCCCAACCTCCCACTACCCGCTGGCTGCCCACTTCTATCATGCCCTGCCCACTCCCCCCCGGCTAATCTACACCTCCACCTCTCTTGTGGGGCGGGGTGCCACGGTTGAGAACTGAGGGGGAGGCGGGAACGATGGAAACGCCGCCGGCTGGCCTGACAAGGGCCAGGGCGGTGGCGGCACACAGCCACCGCTCGCCGAGCCAGCGCCTCACCGCCCACCTCTAACCGACGTGCCCCGCCCCACCTCCGAGCCAATCTCTACCCCGCCCCAGCCGGACACTCACAGTGGCGTTGCCTTGTTTCTCCCACTGCCACTTTACACCAGCGTCGCAGCTTTCCAGCCACGCCGCCCAACACCGCCGCCGGAAGCCCGCGACAGATGGCCCCCGCCCCGAGACCGCGCCGCCCCACGGCCCGCCTGCCCTGCGCGGCGCTGGGCTCGGGCGCGGGGCACCCCCCGGAGCGCGCCCTGGGCCGCGCACCCCCGGAGCAGCCACCTTGACCACAGAGAGTGGGGGAATCCTTTGCTTGGCCCCCCTGGAGCCGCGGCCCCAGGCCCCGCTGGGGCGCCCCGGCCCCAGGGGGGCCACCTAAGAAAGAGAATTGGGCCACGATCTGTCCTTTGGTGGCCCAGGCGGTTGCGGGCCCAGGCCCCGCTGGGAGGAGCGTGGAAGAACAGGCTCGGCAGAGCCGAAATTCGCTACACTTTCGTTGTTTCAGTCTGCGCCGCGCGGTGCGAGAGGCACGACATAGCACGGAACACCGCATCGAAGGGGACGGGGGGAGGAGGGGGAGGAGGAGGAGGAGGAGGAGGAGGAGGAGGAGGAGGAGGAGGAGGAGGAGGAGGAGGAGGAGGAGGAGGAGGAGGAGGAGGAGTGGCGCGACCGTCACGGGATCCAATGTCCTCCATTTCGCAGATCATTAAAACATCATGTGACGCCTGCGCCTGATACCCGGGCACACGTCTAGTACAGCGCAGGCCTGCGCACCGGCGCTCTCGCGCGAGGCACGCGGGCCAGGCGAGGCGGCGCAGCGGCGCCCTCCGGAACCCTGCTGTGCGCGTCCGCCCCCACGATCAAAATCTCGCGGTAGCGCCCGACCAGCACGACGTCGGCGGCGCAGGCCTCCAGGGCGAGAGCAAGCTCACGCGCCAAGGCATTCAAGGCGCCCACGGGCGAAGAACGCCTCGCCGCGGCGCCCAACGCCGCCCAGCTGTCTCCCTGGGCCGCCACAGCGCCAACCACGGTGCGCAGGCGGGCTGTCCAAATCCGGACGGAGACGACGATCACGAGGAGCTCCCACACGGGCACGGCGGCGGAGTCGCGCCTGACCCAGTGCCACGCGTGCTCGTCGTCTGCGGCGACGGCGCCCGCCCAATATGCCATGGGTTCCTGGTCCGCGACCCGCACCAGCAAAGCGCCCATTCCAATGGTGGACGCGCCCGCGCGGATGACGAACTTTGGGGAGGCCCCGCCCGCCGCGGCGTGGAAGGCGATGCCGACCCACCTGGCGATCTGCGATCTGCGGCGAATGCAGCACCCGCTGGCACGCGGCCGCCTCTCCGCGGGGCCGACAGCGCTGCCTCTGCGACTGCGGCCCATGGCCCATGGCGGCTGGGCAAAAGGGCGCGCGGGCGGCACGACGCCCGCGAACCAGCTAAACAGACCCGCTAAGGATCGCACCCCGAGGAAGAGCCCTCTCTCTCGCGCTGCATCGCTTCGATGGCGCCCCTGATGTGCTGGGGCCTGTCGGCCGCGATACCAGCCTGGAGCGCGTTGGCGCCGACGGACGATGCCACGCCACTCCAGTTGCGCCCCGCGCTCAAGCTTTGCCCAGCTGGCGGGCGCCCCCGCGGCCGCCCAGACATCGCGGAAGACCGCGAACGCGCGCGTCCGCTGGGCCAGCGCGCCTCTGACCGCGAGGAGCGGGTCGTCGACGAAGATCGCCAAGCGCGCCCGCCCCTGGCAAAGCGCGGCCCGCGCCGCACGCGCCAGCAGCGCTGCCACGCGGCCCCACGGGACGACCGCGGCGAGAGGAACTCTCCGGCACGAACAATACCAGACGCCATCCGCGACGACCACTGCCCCCGCCCCCCCTCGCGGACCCGGAGGCCGAGGAAGGCGCCCTTGAAGTCCGCCTGGAAGAGCTCGACGCCCTCGCCCTCGGCTGACGCGGACCCCGCCTGCAGCAGCCCTACAGACCGCGCGACATCTGCGGGTCGCGGCAGCACAGTGCGCTCCGGGACCGGGGCGAGCCCGTTGACGCCAGACTGGCGCATATCCACCACCAGGCGGACCTTCTCGGGGCGGTCCTCGCTGGCAGGCTTCACGAGGCAAGCCAACCCGGTGCAGATGGCGTCTGGCCAGCGGGCACTTACGCCACGCCAATCGGTGCCCACGTCTTCCAGGAAGCCCAGACCCTGCAATATGGTGAGCTCTGCCGTGGCGTCCTCTGCATGTCATTGGAAGGACGCGCAGTTCGCGCGCGCCCATCCGCGGCGGAGGTTCAGGTCGCAGTATTCCCTGGACGCCTCCCCAGGCGGCGCGAGGGGGAAGATGCCGCGCGCGGCGACGGAGGCCTGGATACCCAGTGGAGTGCCCAGACACATCCACTCCACAACAACCGCGTCTGGACCCGCTGCGGCCGCAACCAATGCCTGCAGAAAACCCGCGACGCCCAGAGTCGCACGCGCCAGGAATGTCGCGTCGCGGACCCAGGAACTCCTCCTGAACGCGACGAGCGACGCGCCCGAACACCTCTGGTAGCGCTGGAGAGTTGGGCACCGCCGCGTCGAGGGAGCCGCCTCCGCCTCGGGCACGCAGTCCAGCGCGGAGCCCACGCATCGTCGGAGGCGAGCGCCCGCCTCCTGCCACCCAGGGATGGCACCCACGGCTGCCGCAGCGTCGCGACGCCCGCCCAGCGCCCACCTGCCCTCTGCCTCCCGCAGCTCGCGTCGCGCCGGGGGCGCTGCGGGCCGCGCACCGCGTTGCGCGGGCTGGCCATCCCGCGCGGGCGCGGCGAATCCCAATCCCGCGGCGAGCTCTGTGCAGAACAGCGCGGGAAGATCGGGGCGGCGCTGCCGGCCGGCCGCGGCATCCCCGCGCGCCGAGGCGCGCTTGTGCGGCGGGGCCTCCGCGCACCGCCGCCCATGGATGGACGGCGCGCTCGCGAGGGCAACCGTCGGCACCATGTCCTGCACGCCGTAAGCGCACTGGTCCAGGCACGCAGTGCGCACGCCGGCAAGGCGTTGGATTCGGCGCGTCTCTGCGAGATCCCACAGGTAGGAGGCATGCGCTGGGCTCACCACGGAGAAGAAGAAACTGCGCATCCACATCCTCTCAGCAAGCGTCACGCTGATCCTCGCAAGGACACTGTCCTCCCTCACCTGCGGATCGGCCTCGTTGCCCGCGGGGGTCGCAGGCGCCCTGAGCTCGACGGCATCCCGCCCAGCTCCCAGGAGGGTCGCGAAAGGCGGGGCCATGCGCAGCCACGCCACGCGCCTGTCCAGGAACGCCGCGACTGGAGCGATTACGCTCAGATCGCGCAAATCCGCCGCGCCCGAGCCGCACGCGGCGGCTAGCAACATGGCCGGCACCCCAACCTCAGAGCAACTGACCGCCGCGACGAGGCCAGGCCCCAGGGGGAAAAGAGCCAGGAAAGCCGACTCTGGCGGCCAGCCGGGCCCTCCGCCACCACCGGTCTCGTCGTCGTTGGACGCTGGACGCGGCCCGACCGAGGGAGCCACCTGCACCCGAGGAGGCGTCGCCGGCGGGCGGGTGCCGCCCCCGCCAGCCGCTGCCTCCTAGCGCTGCTTGCCCTGCTTGCCCTTCTTGGTCTTCGGATCGCCGCAACGCTTCGACGGGCGGCTTCCGAGACAAATCTGGCAGGCGTGAGCGCGCCGCCCCGGGCACGACTCGTCGCACTTTTCGCGCTGGTATCTGAAGCAGATCTCGGGGCCCTCCGACGTCTTGATGTAGCACCGGCCCCGCTTCATCGGGCGCTGCCCGCGGCCCCCGCCGCCGCCGCTGCTGGCCGCGGCCACGTTGCCGCCGACCGCCGCGAGTGCGGGCGCCGCAGATCCATCGAGCTGCTTCCGGCGTTTGATCTCGGCCTCGGCGGCAACGACCTCTGGGCCCCTGGGACGCCGCTCGCCACGGTTGGCGCGCACCCTGCCGGCAGCGTCCGCCAAAGCTGCTGCGGTGTCTTCGGCGGCGCGTGCCTGCCCGATGCCGTGGGCCATACGCGCGACGACGTGGATGGCTGGGTTGCGGACCTCCCTGTTCCAGAAAGAACCGTCCCCGGCTGCGGACATGAAGACTGCACTCCACGGAGCCTCCAGGTCGAAACCAACGGGCTGCTTGGCGACCAGCTCCCGCCGGGCGCGCGCGAGATGCTCGCCACGGCATCGATATTCCGCTCGGCACACCAGCCCCCACAGGTCCGGGAACTATGACGAGAGTTCCCGGACGCGCTCGTAATGTATAGCACTCCAGCGCTGCCATGGAGACCACTGGGGAGGGTCTCTGGCCAGCCCCGGGAGGAGCTGGGTAGAGGAGGAGGCCCAGCAGCAGGCTCTCGTACACCCGCCAGCAACCCGTCCACTCTTCCAACGTGCTGGGGCCGGGCACATCGACGACCTGCCAACGTCCTTCTGGCTGCATGACGTGGCTGCGCGTCCGGAGGTACTTGTTGAAGCGCCGGCCGTGCGGCGTCAAGATCGAGAAGTCCGCATAAGGCGGCTGCTTGTGGTCGAACACCCTCGCGCTCATGGCCGTGATGCGGTCGGATGTAGGCTCGGCCTGCTGGCGGACAGGGCCGCCCCGGCGGTCCGCCACAACGACGAGGTGGGCGTCGATGTCGGGCTGCGGGAGCGGCTCGATCTCGCCCTCGTCGATCGGGTCGATCGCAGACATCTTCACCTTTTGCGCGACCTCCCAGCCTGAGCCGATGCCGGCTCTGCTGCGGAAGCGTCGACGGCCTCAGCCCGCGCCTCGCCCCGCACCACGGGGCCCTCGCCGGGCAAGCCGTGGCGGACGCGCGCTCCCCTCCAGAGCAGCGCCAGGCTCACCTCCTGGATGTGCGTGAGCGGCTGGTCGCCCACAGTGGCTCTCCAGCGTCTCTAAAACAGGGCTAGGATCGGGATAAATCGCTCCAAAGCGTTCCGGAGCGCTTTCAGAGCGTTCCGGAACGCTCTGGAGCGGCCGCGGCGCCCAATACATCCTCCAAACCCGCCGATTCTCAGAGATTTCGAGTTATCCCGATCCGACTTTGTCCCGATCTTCGCGTCGTTTTAGTCTCGCTGACCTGGCCTGCAAGGATTGCGGCCATTGTCCCAGCTCCCTGGCCGAGCACCGCCTCCAGCGCGCCCCAGACGTCCTGCGATCGACCTCTGCCCGGGCGCGCGCGGCAGGGAAATCCGGCCCATCCCGCGGCCTCTTCCGGCGTCGGGAGCAGGGCCGCCAAGACCGGAGGGGCCCCTCGGGAACCCAAGAGAGATGGCTCCAGACGAATCGCCTGCGGGGTCAGGATTATTCTACAAGTAATCTCCCGAAAAACGCGGGCAGTCTGGGGATTCCCGAATTCCCAGTTCTGGACGCTACTCCAAAAAAAAAATGATTCGAGGGCAATATACCCCCGAATTCGGTGGACAGCAGGGTTTCCTGGTTCCCAGTTCTTGGTCTTGGTGGAACTTTCCAGCTGATTTCGGGTGGGCGGCCGGGTTGCAGATTCCCCGAGAGGAGGTCATAAGAGAGTAGAGCGCGAAGAGTGCGAGGAGATTTGGAATGTTATGGGGAGTAGGCAGAAATCCGAAATATCATAAAGCAGGAAGTCGATCGTAAAGAGTGAAAAGAAGAGAGCATGGGGCAGTGCAGAAGGCAAGCAGCATAGAGCAGAAAGCAATGGGTGGAGAGGCGGGAGTAGAGAAGAGGCCTGGAGAGTAGACAGTGGAGATCAGCGGGTGGCGGGTAGAGATCAGATGTGGAGGGGAGATTCATTACAGAGCAGAGAGCAGATGGTGGAGATGAGAGAACACCATGGGGAGTAGTGATGAGAGAGCATATATAAAAAACAACTGGAAACAACAATAAAAAATGTGCCGTCTTTCGCATTCGCCAAAGGAGGAGACTCAACAGCAGAAGGAAGAAGAGGAGGGGGGAGGCGAATGAGGAGGAGGAACGGCGGAGAAGGGAAGTAGAGAGCAGGAGGAGGCAGGGGGGAGGGGGGGAGAGGGGAGAGGAGGAGGAGGATGTGGAGGGGGAGCGGAGTGGAGTTGATGATAAGGATTAGGCAGGGAAACGGGAGAGCAGAAGGGTGAAGGGATGAGAGAGGGTGCAGGAGAAGAGGGAGTAGCAGTAGTAGAGAGGAGGAAAGGCAGAGGCAGGGGGGAGGAGGGGAAGGGAGTAGAGATGAGGGACGAGAAAGGCGGAAGAGGAAGAGAACAAAAGAGGACTGCCCGCGACGAGGGAACGGTCCTAGGGACGGGCCAGGATCCCTGGGTGCGGCGGAACCGCAAGACCACCAGGGCGCTCGGGAACGACAGCAGCAGGAGCAGAAGCAGGAGCAGGACGGGGGACGGCGTGACGACGGAGGCATCTGCCGCACGATGGCACCAGCACACTGCGGCGGAGAGCTGCACACCGACCAGCGGCCGGATCGGTCCCCAGATGCCCCCCCGGGGTGCGTGTGAGCCACAATCCGGGGCCTTCCTCCACCCCCCCACTTTCATGCCGATGCCATCTGACGGGCCAGGTTTTTTGGTGGTCGTGGCCCTGTACGCGTGTCGTCGTCGTCGTCATCGTCGTCGTCGTCGTGGTCGTCGGCGTCGTCCTCGTCGTCGCCGTCGTCTCCGCCGCCGCCGCCGCCGTCGTCGTCGTCGTCGTCCTCGTCCTAGTCGTCGTCGTGCTCGTCCTCGTCCTCTTCCTCGTCCTCGTCGTTGTCGTCGGCGTCGCCGCCGTCCTCGTCCTCGTCCTCGCCCTGATCGTCGTCTTCCTCCTCCTCGTCTTCGTCCTCGTCTTCGTCATCATCGTCGTCGGCGTCTTCATCGTCCTTGTCGTCGTCGCCGTCGTCCTCGTCGTCGTCATCGTCATCGTCGTCACCGTCGTCGTCGCCGCCGCCGCCGACGTCGTCGTCATCGTCCTCGTCCTCGTCAGCATCGTCGGCGTTGTCGTCGTCCTCCTCCGCCTCCTCGTCCTCCTCGTCGTAGTCAACGTCGTCGTCATCCTCCTCCTCCTCGTCGTCGTCTCCGTCGTCGTCTTCGACGTCATCGTCGTCGTCGTCCTCGTCGCCGTGGCCGCCGCCGTCGCCGTCGAGTCGTCGAGGTCGCCGTCGTCGTCGCCGTCGCCGTCGCCGTCGAAGTCGACGTCGCCGCCGTCGTCCTCGTCGACGGTTTCGTCTTCGTCATCGTTGTCGTCGTCATCGTCGTCGTAGTCGCCGCCGTCGCGGCCGTCGTCGTCGTCGTCCTCGTCGTCGTCGTCGTCGCCGCGGTCGTCGTCGTCCTCATCTTCCTCGTCCTCGTCCCCATCCTCGTCCTCGTCATCGTCGTCGGCGAGGTCATCGTCGTCCTCGTCCTCGTCCTTGTCCTCGTCCTCGTCGTCGTCGTCCTCCACATCCTCGTCATCGTCGCGTCGTCGTCGTTTCGTCGTCTTTCTCGTCGTCGTCGTCGTGGTCCTCGTCGCCGTCGTCGCCGCCGTCGTCGTCATCGTCATAGTCGTCTTGGTCGTCGCCATCGTCTCCGCCGCCGCCGCCGCCGTCGTCGTCGTCCTCGTCCTCGTCGTCGTTGTGCTCGTCTTCGTCCTCTTCCTCGTCCTCGTCGTTGTCGTCGGCGCCGCCGCCGTCCTTGTCCTCGTCCTCGTCCTCGTCCTCCTCATCGTCGTCGTCCTCCTCCTCCTCGTCCTCGTCCTCGTCCTCGTCCTCGTCGCGTCGTCCTCGTCGTCGTTGTCGTGGTCCTCGTCGTCGTCCTCGTCGTCGTCATCGGTATCATCATCGTCATCGTCGTCGTCCTCCTCATCGTCGTCGTCATCGTCGTCGTTGTCGTCGCCGCCGCCGCCGTCATCGCTGTCGTCCTCGTCGTCGTCGTCCTCCGTCTCATCCTCGTTGCGTCGTCCTCGTCATCGTCGTCGTCTTCGTCGTCGTCCTCCTCGTCGTCGTCATCGTCGTCGTCGCTGTCGTCGCCGCCGCTGCCACCGTCGTCGTCGTCCTCGTCGTCGTTGTTATCGTCGTCGTCGTCATCGTCGTCGTCGTCGTCCCTCATCCCCTCTCCCATCTAGGGGGGACCTGTGAACCCTCGACCCGGGATCATGTACACACTGGCTGGTTTTCCGAGCTGGCGACGAGCCCCGGTGCGAGACGATATCGTTGCTGCTGTCGATGCCCCCACCGGGGCCAGGATCAGGAGGTGGCGTTCGCGGAAGGAAGCGGTGCGACGCACAGCCCCGCGCCAAGGTGGGGCAGAGAGCACCCCCGACTAAGCTGGCGACGTGCAAACCTGCAGAAATGCCACAAAGCAGCTCGGAAACGACGACGTCGACCTCGTCTTCTATATGTTCGGCAACAATGTTCGATACTTATTCTGGGGACCTTCCTGGAGCCACTCGCTCCACTCGTGCGTCGAAGCTGCGTCGAACCTGAGTCGAACCTGAGTCGAACCTGAGTCGAATCTGAGTCGAATCTGAGTCGAATCTGAGTCGAACCTGAGTCGAACTTGAGCCGAACCTGAGTCGAACAGATCCATTCTAGGTGGGCCCCAGGAAGGTCCCCAAAACGAGCATGGAAGCAATGATCCCATGAACCGAAGCCAGATTGCTGAGAGCAGAGAAAGCAATCGGCAGGCTGCCCTGCCTCCGGACCGTCATCGCCAGCTACCCCCAGGCGAAACGAAAACCAGGTCGCGGAGAGAAGGGGGGCGGAAGGAGGAGGCGAGGTGCAAAAGGAGGAGGGAGACGAATAGGGAGACGAATGATGGAGAACGAGGAGAGACGAACGATAGAAAACCTCTCTTTTAGTCGATGTGCCACCACCACATCCCATCCATGGCTCAGCGGCGAGCCAGGGGGGAAGTGAGAAGGGGCGGGTCTTCTCAGAAGGCTCGGAAATCCCCTGGCCTTCTGAGAAGCTTCCTGAGCCTTTAAGGAACACCGCAAAAATCTCTCAGAAGGCGCGAGGGCTTCGGAGAAGCCCCGCCGCCTTCGGAGAAGGCCATCTCCCTCCAGGCATCCAGCTGCTCGAATTTTTTCGATGCGTGGGCCCCGGAGGTCCGGACCTCTTCCCCAGGCGAATCGTTTCTTGACGCTCTCGAGGCCCGGCGAGGGCCCCAGGAGGCCGAAGTCAGCCAGAAACCGCCCGCTCCGATCTTTTTGGAGCGTCGGCTCTCTGGGTCTGCCTCTCGCTTCCCCCCCTCGCTCGCCGCCGAATGGCGATGTGGACGTCGCCGCCACCCGTGGCGATGCGGTGCTCCAGCACCGCCCACAGCAGCGGCGGGTGCCTGCACGTGAAGTCGTGGCCGGCGATGGCGCCGCCGCGGCGGACCCTCGGCAGCCAGAGCTCCAGGTCCTTCTGCTCGGCGGCGAGCACGGGCAGGGAAGCGAGAGGTGGGACGCACAGAGACATATTAATACTATGTGACCATTCTTAGGGAGGCGCGCGTCCGACCCGAACATGTGGTATACCCATCATGTCGTCTATCGTTTCCCAAGCGGTGTGGCCAGAAAGCGCCCGCCACGACGCACATACTGGAAGAGTTCTCGGTGCGCGCGTCGCCCAAGGGGGGGGGGCGACGCACACATAATATTAATATGTTGGGGTGACGCCGAAGAGGGACCCAGAGAGCCGACGCTCCAGAACAATTGGAGCGGGCGGTGTTTGGCTGATTTCGGCCTCCGGAAGCCCTCGCTGGGCCTCGGGGGAGACAAAAAACGCGGCTCGGGACGAGAAACTGACCCTGGGGAAGTGGTCCGGGCCTCCGGGGCCCATGCATCGAAAAAGTTGGAGCAGCCGGATGTCTAGGGAGAGGGCCTTCCCGGAGGGCGGCAGGACTTCTCAGAAGCCCTCGCGCCCTTCTGAGAGGTTTTCTGCGTCTTCGGGGGAGGCTCAGAAAACTTTTCGGACGGCAGGGGGGGGGGTCCGACAAGGCCCACCCCCTCTCAGCTCCCCCCCGGCCCCGCCGCCGATCTTCACGTTCTGGTAGGTGTGGGGCCCGTCCACGAAGACCAAGTCCATGGGCGGGGCACCTATGGTTAAGTCGGGCGTGTCCCCCTACAGGGGGATTTGGGGCGAAAACTGAAACATACTCAAAAAATACCCCAACATGGTCAAGAAACAATCGCAAAAATCGTTCCCTGATTATTTTTTGACCATTTTTGAAGATTCCCCCTGTTAAAACAGGGCTAGGATCGGGATAAATCGCTCCAGAGCGTTCCGGAGCGCTCTCGGAGCGTTCTGGAACGCTCTGGAGCGGCCGCGGCGCCCAATACACCCTCCAAACCCGCCGATTCTCAGAGATTTCGAGTTATCCCGATCCGATGTTGTCCCGATCTTCGCGTCGTTTTATCGTCCCCTGACTAATTTTTTTGAATACAGCAGGTTCGTGTCGTGCCGACCCCAGCGTTGGTTTTTGACACCGCAGGGATCGTTCAACCTTGAACGATCGGCCGCTGCCGCAACGTCCGATCGCTCAGCATCGATCGATTCTGGGTCGCCGGCGGCGCTCAACCTTGAACGCCCGCGCTGGGGTCGCCGCTGGTCGACACGACGCAAACCTACCGTGTTCCCCCTGTGGAGGGACAGGCCCGACTGAAACCCGTGGAAAGTGAGGGCGGGAGCGCGCCCCAAAAGCAGTCGGAGGCCGGCCCCCGGTGCGGGGGGGAGGGCGGCAGGCTGCGCGCGGGCAGCGCGGGCCTGCCCTGCGGCAGCCGACGGGGCAGGCAGGCATCGGGCACGCAGCCCCGACTGCTCCCTCTGGTTTAGGAGGAGGAGGAGGAGGAGGAGGAGGAGGAGGAGGAGGAGAGGAGGAGGAGGAGGAGGAGGAGGGGAGGAGGAGGAGGAGGAGGAGGAGGAGGAGGAGGAGGGGGAGGAGAGGAGGAGGAGGAGGAGGAGGAGGAGGAGGAGGAGGAGGAGGAGGAGGAGGAGGAGGGGGGGGGAGGAGGAGGAGGAGGAGGAGGAGGAGGAGGAGGCGGAGGAGGAGGCGGAGGAGAGGAGGAGGAGGAGGAGGAGGAGGAGGAGGAGGGCGAGGAGGAGGAGGAGGAGGAGGAGGAGGAGAGGAGGAGGAGGAGGAGGAGGAGGAGGAGGAAGGAGGAGGAGGAGGAGGAGGAGGAGGAGGAGGAGGAGGAGGAGGAGGAGGAGGAGGCGGAGGAGGAGGAGGAGGAGGAGGAGGAGAGGAGGGGGGGGAGGAGGGAGGAGGAGGAGGAGGAGGAGGAGGAGGAGGAGGAGGAGGAGGAGGAGGAGGAGGAGGAGGAGGAGGAGGAGGAGGGGAGGAGGAGGAGGAGGGAGGAGGAGGAGGAGGGAGGAGGAGAGGAGGAGGAGGAGGCGGAGGAGTGAGGAGGAGGAGGAGGAGGAGGAGGGGAGGAGGAGGAGGAGGAGGAGGAGGAGGAGGAGGGGGAGGAGGAGAGGAGGAGGAGGAGGAGGAGGAGGAGGAGGAGGAGTAGGAGGAGGAGTGAGGAGGAGGAGGAGGAGGAGGGGTCAGGGGACAGCTGCAGGGCAGTCCTCGAAAGAGGAGACAAGGAGGAGGAGAGGAGGAGGGAGGAGGAGGAGGAGGAGGGAGGGGAGGAGGAGGGGTCAGGGAGCGGCCAAACACGAGGCTCCCAAGAGACCCCCAAGAGTCCCCCAAAGGCTTCCCCGACGCACCCAACACGCTTCAAGGGGCCCCCGGGACCGCCAAGAGGCCCCCAAAACGCCCTCAGAGGCTCGCAAGAAGCTGCCAAGAAACATCCAAAGAGACTCCGAGAAGCATCAAAGAGGCCTCTGGCCTTTCTTCTCGCCCCTCTCCTCCTCCTCCTCCTCCTTCTGCTCAGGCCTCGGAACAAATCAGCGAACACTCATGCCACATTCATCTGTCAACGCCTCGCCCTCCCCCGCGTGTTCAAAGTTGGCGGTGGGTCTGATGAGATGCACTTCGACCGCAGTCTCCCCCGCGCGTGCCCAACATTGAGTTTTGGGGGGATGAGGGAGTGTTCAGTAATTGTTTCCCTCTGTCGAGGGGGGGGGAGGAGGCAGGCCGCACGAGAGCAGAGAGAGGGACGCACGACGGGCGGGGACGAGAGACCAGGGAGCCCAGACATCTGGCTGCTCCAGTTTCTTCGAGGCATGGGCCCTGGAGGTCCGGACCACTTCCCCGGGACCGGATGTTCATCCCGAACCGCTTCTTGACTCTCCCGAGGCCGAAGTCGGCCAGAAGCCGCCCGCTCCGACATTTTGGGGGCGCCGAATCGCTGGGGGCGAGAGGCCAGGCAGGAGGGGGCGGAGCGAGAGGGGCACCTGCCGGCACGCCCGGAGGGGGGGAGAGCCAGCGCCGAGGCAGCGGGCGTCGCCCAGGCGACCGCCCGCGGCCGCTCTCTTGTAAGAGGGCAGGAAAGTCCACCCCCACAAGTGCGAGGCGAGTC
>CAUYUJ010006226.1:42500-55174 GCA_963575745.1 Prorocentrum cordatum | reverse complement strand
GGGGGAACCGCCCGGGGCGGTTTCCACTGCCCGGCCCCATTAAGCCAAGCGACTAGGAACCCTTCTAGGCAGAGCCTAGGTGGGGAAAAAGGAGGGGCCGTAAAGTTCAAGACAGTATCCAGCGAGAACTCCATGTTGCCCCAATTCGGCTTGCCTAAGGGGCTCTCACTTACGAGAGAGAGCGTTTCACGTGCGCCTGCCTTGGGAACATTCGGGGGCGCGTTTGAACCGGGGGGGGGGGGGCGCTGGCGCCAGCGCCGTCGGCGACGGCGGCGGCTGGCAGCGCCGACGCCCACACCCACACCCACACCGACATCCACGCCCACGCCCACACCCGCGCCCACGCCCACGCCCACGTCAATGCTCACATGTACGCCAACGCCCGCGCCCACGCCCGCGCGCGCGCCCACGCTCACATGCACGCCCACGCCCACGCCCACGCCCACGCCAACGCCCGCGCCCAAGCCCACGCCCGCACCCAGGCCCAGGCCCACGCTGACGCCCAAGCCCACACCCACACCTACGCCCACACCCACGCCACACCAACGCCCACGCCCACGTCCACGCCCAGGCCTAGGCCCACGCCCGCGCCCGCGCTCACGCCAACGCTCACACGCACGCCCATTCCTGGGACTTCAGCACAGAGAATCAACCTAACTGTTGCGCCCGTGTAGTCCTGAATCCTTTTGAAACACCATGTTTGGTACCTTGACAATGGTAACCAGTGATACTCTTGCAAATGTAAACGTTGTAAAAGAATAGGCGCTGCGCTAAAGCGAGAACCACATTTTGAAAAGGAACCGCCCTACAGCCGTGAAACTCTAGCAAATGTTAAACATGAATGTGCGCCGCGCTAAAGCGAGAGCCACACTTTGAAAACGGCCCGCCCTCAATCCGCGAAACTCTTGCATTTGCTTAAACGAATGTGCGCCGCGCTAAAGCGAGAGCCACATGTTGAAAACCACCCGCCCTCCATCGGTGAAGCTGTTGCCAATGTTTAAGCTTCAGAATCATAAAGTGTGAAGAAGTCTCAAGCGAAACGCCCGGCCCACCCTAAAAACTGGTTTCTCGGGTGCGACAGGGAGTAATTATCTATAAAGAAGAAGGAATCTCTGCCACCTCGGCTCAAGCTTAGCAGCAGGCAGCGACCAGAAGGCTTCCACACACCTCGCGCCTTCCCGACGACTCCCCTCTCTCCCTCTGATGTGTGGACACAGGTCCAGTGAGGGGATCTAATGCGATTCTTATTGCGAGTGGCGGTTTACAACCCATTGTCTCTGCAGAGCTCTCGGCTGGAGGAGATCGCTCAGGTGCTGGATGTCGACATGTTACTTCTCAACGGCACGCGAGTTCAAGAGTGGCCCGACCGCCAGTACCACGTGCAGAACCTCCAACACCGACGGACAGCAATACACTTCGGGTGGCGGAGGTCATCCTTTGTGACGAACTGTGCAGGTACTTGCATTGTGGTGGGCAGGGGGCTACGACGGAACCACATCACAGCAATTACACCAGCACCTCGTGGACTGGAGGGACGCTCTAGAGATATTCGCTTGAAGAAGGGCGACTTCGACATCTTGGCGCTGACGGGCTACCCACCACCGCTATACGAAACAGGCACGGCAAAGAGGGCGCAGCAGAAGAGCATCGAGTTAACCATGCAGCACATGCACTCAAGACTATCATGTACGCCAGCGAGATGCACACCCATAGGGGGCTTCGACATCAACTCAGGGTTTGAACTGGCCAACGGAGCAGATGACGAACTTGATCTGGAGGAGACGTGCTTTGGGGCCTTCCACCTGAAGCGGAGCGGATGTGCAGGCAACAAGCTCTACGAGACCCTATCTTCTTTGGATATGGCGTGTGTGAACTCATACTTTCCCGAAGCGGGACCCACCTTCTCCGGCCCCAACAGCGACACCAGCACGCTGGACATCGGCATCATTGCTTCATCTCTGCTGGAAGGCGTAAAGACATGCACGGTCGCCTGGAAGCGCGGCCGCAAATTACATATGATACCAGATGCAGCTCCACGGGATCACCTTCCAGTATGTTTCACTATCGACTACGAGATGCCGACGTATGTGCACAGATCTCTACGCCCACGCTGGGACTATACGAAGATGGCGCAAGCTTTGCAGCACGGCGTTGGGCGACTCGAATTTCACCGAGACTTGGACGAGAAGATGACGAACATCACCAACCAGCTGGCCGAGTGTACGCAGAACACACGCATCCTTATCATGACTACGACCTGTGGGCAGCTACCCTGCTGGAGACCGCCCAGGACCATTTTAGCAAGAACGGCGGCCACAACACCAACAAAGCACTGGCGCAAGCTCCGACTTGAGAATATTCGAACTCGCAGACACACTCGTGAGCAACTCGCCCACATGTGGCAAGTATACGGCATGACGCTAGATCAGCACGAAGCCTATCTAGACACCCTCAAGGCGGAAATTCGCGAGCTAACCAACCAGATCAGACGAGCAGCACGGCAGGGCTACGCTACATACCGCAAGCACTTGTACCAGGAGCTGGTGGAGGCCCGCACTCGCGGGCACGCTGCGGACGTACACCGACTCGCTAGACAACTGGCTGGGAAGGCAATGGGAGTTAAGAACCGCATCTACTGTCACCTACCGAGCTACAGGCCAACGCTGCCCGAGATCCGCTCCCACATCGAGCGACCAGGAAATGAAGGAGGTATGGAGGCCAAACACATCGACCTACAAGCAGAAGTGGGACAATTTCTGGAACCACGTGATGATGACTTTCTACGGATACGAACGGCTACGATGGAGATCACGGCGGACACACTATTTCTACAGCTGCTGGCTAAGCTTCGCAAGGCGAAGAAGCGGTGCAGCACCACCAAGTGGAGCGTACCCGTCGAGATACTGCTGATGAGCTTAGACTCGACCTACCTCGCAAAGGCGTTGACTACCCAGGGCGGCGTAGGCTACTTCACACAGGACGCTGAGGCGAACACCACTCCAGCAGCAACGACAACTACGACGAGCACGACAACAACGGCGATCATCCCGATCAACTTCGTCCCGGTCACCGTTGTTCACCCGCACGCCTCCGGAAGCCCTTCGGGCGAACAAGAGTCCGAGAGCAGGGGGGTCGCCAACGAGATGGATTGCGAGGAAGCCGACCCCTTCGCGGACTTGGAAGATGAAGACGATCACCCACCACTGCGGCCAGCTCCACCACAGCCAGCACCCGAACCACGACCCCGAGCACGAGACGGACGACAGAATATCTTGGAGGCAGCCTCGACCTATACCACGGCCCGTTCACACTTCGTCGAGATCCTGATCCACTGCCTCAGGGCCAACCAGCTGCCTACCAAGTCTAGCATCACAGAGGGCATCTTGCTCGACAAGCGGAACCAGAAGAAGAAGATTAACAGCCAGAGGATCATACACTTATCGGACACCATTTGGAAGAGCGTCTACGCCGTTCTTTATAACTGGGGGGGCAGAAAATTGGAGCGGTCGAATGCCATACCCAGCCAGTCACTGGCACGGTTTTCTGGCACATAGGCGCCGAGAAGGAGCTATACTTGTTCAACGACGAACTGGGTGGTCACTCTGACGGCAGAGGCATCACCACATCAACGAGCTGCACGACCTTACCAACGCGTTCATCTGCCCACGCACGGGAGATTTACTTCATATTACTCAACAATTGGTTCGAGATGACCTACATGCTCTGGCACACCAACGACTCGTGAACAGCATCGTGCTCATTCCCGTGGAAGATAAGGAGGAAGCTTTTTTACTACAACATGGAGGCCTACAAGGTTCAAGCGAGGCACCCAAGCAATTCGCTGGAGTTTACCAAGATTGCATCTCGGACTGGAAGCACATCACCCAGAACCCCATCATCATGTATGACGAGCTGGAGGGCCTGCACCAGGACGTCTCCCCGTCGGGCTTCGCCGACGACCTACTGAAGAAGAGGCTGTACCCGACAGGCACGGTGACGGAGGCGATGGAGATGATTGAGCCAGGCGACAACACTTTCGACTATGTACTTTACCACTGGCACTTTGCGCAGAAAACGTAAAACAATATATCGTGCCGTGTTTGGGATCCCATGCTGAACACAAAAAGCTCCAGGAGATCTGCCCGACGCTACGGGGCCAAGTCGTCTCTGATGCAAGGCATCTTGGAGCCAGGTATACCATGACAGACAACAACCAGCTGGAGATCACTAACCGTCGGAGGGCTAACTGTGCCACTTAGGGAAGTTGTGGAACGAGAAGGGCCTCTGGAAGCTGAAGAAAGATATTTTCTTGGGGAAGGTGGTGGAGGCGGGGATCTCGGGTCTGGAGGCCTTCGTCTTGAAGAAAACCGAAGAGAAAAAGCTGGACTCCCAAACAGTGAAATACCTCCGTGCCTTGATGTCAGGTCGCGCCAAGACGATCCACGTCGACTCGCACATGACTGCGATTAGTAAGGTCGAGGTTCTTAAGCACTGGAAGCTACTGCCAGCGAGAGCCGAACTAGCGGTCAGGAGAATTAAATGGCTTCAGAGCATGTGCCGATTTAGGCCAGCCCATACACAAACAATCGTCGCCATCTTCGGACACATCCCGAGCGAACCCCACACTCGGGACGAGCACGGCCGCATCGAAGCTGCAGCGAGCCCCTGGGCCCACCAATTCTCAAGGGACCTCGACCTTTTTCGCGACCTCAGCGGCACAGAAAGCTTTTGGGAGACCTGGGCCCTCTCGGACGAATCCTGGAAGGAACTCCTCGCCCCGAACACCGAGACCGAACAAGAATTTCTACGACTAGATCCCGCTGTACTACGAGCAACAACACATACCACAAGGAGCCCGATTTGGACCCGCTTCTACGACCAGCCGATTGGCATGATCGACACGATTCCGAAGGTATACACATGTGAACTGCTAGACCACGAAGCTGGACAAGCATGCGAACTATCATTCCCGAGCTACCGACAACTGACTACTCATCAAGCCTCTCGACGTCAGCTCCGCTTTACGATCCCGAGCAGCGTGGTTACGAACCAGTGCCCGAATTGCTACACAGTCCTGAAGCGTAAAGCCTGTACCCAGAACCACCTAATCTTTGCCTACGCTCAAGGAAGACGCCGAATGTGAAAAAACTCTGAAATGGGCCCTAAAGGAAGTGACCGACCCGAACTGCTCGATGTGCTCCGCAGCCTTTTCGGATCTGGCCTCCCTCTAAGAGCACTGCAGACAGGCACACCTGCCACGCCCAAGCCCGCGCTTGGACTATGCCTGCACTCCTGCAAATCGGCGGCGGCAACAGCGGCGACCAGGAGGAGGTCGGCTTCCAGAGACAGCAACGCCAGCCCCGAGAGGAAACCGACGACAGCAAGAAGAAGCACCACGAGGCGGCGAAGCGGCAGTTCCCTGGGCACATGAAGGCGCTGATGATCCTGATCGTGAAGTCCATCCTTCGGTGCGCCCAACAGAACAAGGACATGAGCAGCGTGATCTTCGACACCTGGGCCCTCAAGGGCGACAGCCCGATCATCCTTCGCATCCAGGAGCAGACGGCGGCATACGGCAAGCTCACAAAAGAGAAAGGAACACATCACGACCTGGGGCCACCTCGGATATATGCGATGGGCGGGTTACTATCGGCAGTGAAGGAGTTACCACTCGAAGATCAACTCAAGCGCCACGTGAACCAGATGTACGCGGACTACGACAGCTACGACAACGAGCAGAAGTGCGAGCTGGTGCTCTTCTGCAAGGTCGACCGCATGTACGAGAAGGAGAAGAAACGACTGACGCTCTCCGTGCGCGACCGTCGGTTCAGGAAGTACTTGACGGCAGCCCTCAAGACCACCTCCGCGAAGCGCAAGTTCGGCCGTGCACCAGCGACTCACATGGAGCGCGAGCTTCAGGATTGGGGGGAGCAGCTGCTGATGTAGACAGCACCACGACGGCGGCACGGACTGGCGCAGTGGAGACAGCATCTGGAGCTGCTAGTACCACGACGGCGACACCGACGGCCACAGCGGAGACAGCATCTGGAGCAGCCGTGCTGTTCACCCGCACGCCTTCGGGAGCCCTTCGGGCGAACAAGAGTCAGAAAGTGAAAATGAGTCCGAGCGGCCCTGTCCTCCTCCTCCCCCCCTCCGCCTGTTTCAGGTCTGAGGGTGTGTACTATGTTTTTGGCCCCTGATAATGTTTTCCCTGGTAGCCGAAATTTTGAGAGTTTGGTTTCGAGCAAGCACGGTTTGAATCAAGCTAGAGTGTGGCACCGATCCCAGTAACCGCTCCTTTTGATCCCCTCGATCTCTCCACACGTTGGAGGTCGTGGGTCTCAGGCTGGGGCCTCATCCGAGCCCGTCGGCTGCGAGACCACCACTTGGGTGGGTTTTTGTTCGGCCCGCGATAAAGCAGGGACATCGCTCCGAGTTGCAGTATCTGTGATGAGCTACAGTGTCGAAGGTTAGCTGTGCGTGCTCAAACATCGGCGCCAATGATGTGAAAGAAAAAAATAAGGAAAAAGGAATGGGGGATGAGGAGGAGGGAAGAGATTCAAGGAGGAGGAAGATCGAGGAGGAGGAAGGGGGAGGGGGGAGTGAGGAAGAGGAGGGAGGAGGAGGAGGAGGACGAGGAGGAGGACGAGTGGGAGAAAAAGGAGGAGGAGGAGGAGGAGGAGGACGAGGACGTGGATATCCGATTAGATTAAACGATACGTGCGCGCGGCTCCACAAGGTTACGCCTGGGAATTGATTTCCCTGGCCAGCTTCGTGTGGCCACGGGCAAGGTCCTTCTCGAGGGCCCTTAGATACGCCAGTCCCGTCCGAGTGGAAGCTGGCATGTTTGCAGCAACTTCCCACTGCGCCTGTAATGGTCTGTCGCGGGACCACCACTGACCACCACCATTCGAACAGGCAAACATCAATTCTTTCCGAGAACCCGCCCCCACCTCCCACCACGGCATAGTGTGAGAAGCATGCGCTGTCAGATCGTGACGGGTCAGAGTTTCCGCTTTCGGGGCCTGGCTGGAGGGGTCCACGACGACAAGGGCAGACCAGGGTTCTCGGAACCATTCTATGATGGCACCCTTGGACCTCTGACTGGGCTCGGAACCACGCGAACGACAGTGCCAGCGGCGACGATCGACAACCTCGGGCCCCAAAAAATGCCCGGCGTCAGCCAGCGCCCGCTTCGTGCCGAGCTTGGGTCGGGAGGTCCCTTGGTCCGAACTCAACGCTCTGACACTGGGCGCGACGCTGGCATTTCCGCCAAGATGGCGACAGGGCGGCGGCGGATGTCTCTCGACTCCACCTCCAGCTCATGCAAAGTCTCAGCAGCACCTGACGGGGCTTGCGCCTGAGGAGACACATTCTCAGCAAGCTTGCCGGCCAGACCGTTAAACGCGAAAAGGGACCTCGTATCAGGCGAGGCTCGCCCAAAATCTGAATCCTCGGTGCGGCTTTCAATCTTGGCAACTCTTAATATCCCTATCCAAGGCAGGCCCCCTCACCAGGTTCGAAAGGATCTTATTCCTCTTTGGTTTCCAGCGCGCTTTGGCCCGCAGCCTAATTACAGAAACCTCTCTGAACATATGCGCTGTCGGCAGGGCCAATGAAACTTCTACCCTGGGCGGTCAGAAGAGCTTCTGAAAGGCGAACAACTCATGCCGATTGCTGCTCTAGGTGGGCTTTGGGACAGCACCTCCAAAACCGGCAGACTAAAGGGCGGCCGCTCCAAGGGGCCGATGGGTCGGCCCCCCAATCGACGCCAACAACAGCCCGGGAGGTTCTGCACAGCAGCGGGTGGCCCGAAAAGCCCCCCCCCCCGAGCCGTCGCCAACTAGCCTGATCCGCACCTCCCCCCGCAGCCCACGCGGGGGGGGGCGCCGGGCGGGAGGAGGGGGCACTCGGGCAAGGGCGGATCTAGCCTGGCCGCTAGGTCGTCGGGCGGCTCGGGGATTGTAAGACAGACCTTAGGAATGATGCCTCATAGCCAAGGGCAGAAGCGACCTTCCGCGCCCGCTACGGCCCGCTATATTGAATGCTGGGTGGTAAGACGACGTGAATCGCATCATCTGGGCAAGTCCAGCAGCGGTGAAGGTCGGCCTCGGGCTCGCGACAGCACCTCGGTCACAGACTCGGCTCGACCCTCACCCCCGCTTGGAACAACCTGTCTCTCAGCCAAAAGCCTGCTGCGGCAGCGCGGTGCACTGACCTGCCCTATACTTATCAATGCCCTTCGTGGCCATGGCACGCAAAGCTCTTCACAAATCTGATGTTTCGGCGCCGCGCTTCAAGCCCCGACCGTCGCGGCGCCTGGGCGCGGCCCCCCAGGCTAAGCCTCAGGGCATCGCGAACAATCGCGAGGAAAGGCCCCCAATTTGGGCTCTCCTCGAAAACGCCCCGCGCCACGGCGCAGCGGCCGCCGTTCGGGCAGCCCCGGCCCCGAGGCTGGCGGGGGGGGCTGGGGGGCATCCCGCGGTGAGAAGCATGGAGATCGCCTCCGCCATCGCGCCATTCACCCCCCTCCAGCAGGACAGGACAGGACAGGAAAAGGCCGCGCCTAGACGGCGCATCGGCAGAACATGACAACTTACACAGGCCATGGATAAAGAAACATGCGAAGACAATTCCGAGCTGAATGCACCCGCGCTGGAACGCGGCCGCTGCGCATTACAGTGGTGAGCGGCGGAGGGACATGCACCAGCGCGGCGGCATGCAAGACCACCCCCCTCCAGCGCTGGCCACAATCGCGGCGCGCGCAGACTGAAACGCCGGGGGCCGAGCCCTCTGCGCGCGACGACGGGGCAAACTTGAGGAGACGGTACCGACTGGCAACGCAACGGCAGGGTCCCGGCCCCCGTAGCTTGAACGCAACGCAGCGGCGAGGCATCGGCCCCTCGCTTTAGACGCGGCAAACTTGCCCAACGTAGGCCTGAGGCCATTCATCGGGCGCGGGGCGAGGGGGATGAGTTTTGCAACATGGTCGATGCGCGGCGCGATGCCCGTCGTGGCGACTCGCCTCGCAGCTCGGGCGCCCGCCGTGTCCTTGGCAAGCCAGCGTGGCTTAGCGGCTTGCCACGTGGCTGGCTTCTTCCTGGCTCGATGCTCGGCGGGCTTCTGGGCACCCCTGGGCCCCGCCCAATCGACGCCGAGGTCCGCCGCGGCCCTCTGGCATCTAAACCAGGGGGCCGCCGCGCGGAGGGGGCGGTGATTTCTGCCGCCAATGTGCGATCGGAGGCAATCGCGGCAGACTTGTCCGATATGGCTAGACCATCCTGGGCGATGGCTGGAGAGGAGACCACGGCAGCCTCAGCGAGACATCCGACGACGTGCGCGCGGGGCCCCTCGACGCGAAAGTTAACGCCATCAAACTGGGGCTCGGCGACCAGCCCGCGGGGGGAACAAGGAGCGATGGTTGGGTCGAGGAGGGGGAGGGGGGAACGCAGCTGCTCCATTCCTGGCGCTTCGGCCACCAGCCGTGGCGCCCAGGGCGGGGCTGATCGGGCCGCCGACTGCAGATCTGTCTCGCAGGACCCGGGGCCCGAGGTACGGCTGGCCACGCAAGTAATGGGCGGTAGGCGAGCAACCTAGATCGAGGCTGCGATCCATCAGGGCGCCGATGCAGAGTGAGCCATATCTGGGCCACGCTGTCCGTGACGTGTACAATGTCGGTAAGCGGATGTACAAACGAAAGCTGCGTTGCATATGGAAAGGTGGCATATCCACGTCAACTCGGAAAAGGAGGAGGAGGGGGATGAGGGGGAGGAGGAGGCGAATCGAGGAGGAGGAGGAGAGAGGAAGACGGGGAGGAGGAGGATCGAAAAAGAGAACGGGGGAGGAGAAGAAAACGGACGAGGATATTGGGTGGAGGAGGAGGAGGAGGAGGAGGAGGAGGGGGAGGGGGAGGGGGACGGGAACAGAAGGCGGCGGAGGAGGGGGAGGAAGAGGAGGAGGAGGAGGAGGACGACGTCGAGGAGGAGCCAGAAGGAGAAGGAAAAGGAGAAGGAGGAGGAGGAGGAGGAGGAGGACGGGGAGGCGGCGGAGGACGAGGAGGAGGAGGAGGAGGACGAGGAGGAGGAGAAGGAGGAGAAGGACGACGACGAGGAGGAGGCAAAAGGAGAAGTAGAAGGAGAAGGAGGACGAGGACGAGGAGGAGGAGGAGCAGCAGCAGCAGCGGCAACAGCAGGGAGGGCGGCGGCAGGGGGCGAGGCAAGGACGGCGGCCGGCGGACGCGAGAGCCCCCCCCCAGCGGGCCATGGCCGCGTCGACGCTGCCCACCGTGGGGGCCGCCTCCGCGCCGAGGGCGCCCGCCGTAGGGATCGCCTCGTCGCCGAAGGGGGCATGCTGCTGCTGCTGCTGCCTCAAGCTGCTTCAGATGTTCCGCCTCCCCCTCTTCCTCCTCCTCCTCCTCCTCCTCCTCCACCTCCACCTCCTCAGCCCCTCCTCCTGCTGCTGCTGCTCCTCCTCCTGCTGCTGCCTCCTCTCCTCCCTCCTCCTCCTCCTCCTCCTCCTCCTCCTCCTCCTCCTCCCTCGTCGTACTATTGCTCTTGCTCTCCCTCCTCCTCCTCCTTCTCTCCTCCTCCTCCTCCTCCTCCTCCCTCCCTCCTCCTCCTCCTCCCCTCCTCCTCCTCCTCCTCCTCCTCCTCCTCCTCCTCCCTCCTCCCTCCTCTCCCCCTCCTCCTCCTCCTCCTCCTCCTCCTCCTCCTCGTCCTCCTCCTCCTCCTCCTCCTCCTCCTCCTCCTCCTGAACCTCCTGGTCCTCCTGCTCCTCCTGCCTGCTCCTCCTCCTCCTCGTCCTTCTCCTCTGCGTCCTCAATCTCCCCCCCCCATTCCCCGCCGCCTCCTCCCCCACTTCCACCTCCATTTCCACGCCCCCCCGGCAAACATGTTCAAGTCCAACCACAAGATGCACAGCAGATCTCGGAAATGGAGGAAGAATCAGGATCCCAGGTCACTTGGAGGGTCTCCTGCCCGCGTAGCCGTGGCCGCAGCGGCGTCGCCGTTCCCCCCACACATACATACACACACACACACCTTCTCACATCCAGCTCCTCGTCCCCCTTATCCTGGGGATGATGATGAGGAGAATGATGATAATGATGATGATGATGATGATGATGATGAAGCTGATGATGACGATGGGGATGATGCTGAGGATGCTGATGCTGATGATGATGCTGGTGATGCTGATGATGATGTTGATGATGATGCTGATGATGATGCTGATGGTGGTGGTGATGATGATTGTGATGCTGGTGATGGTGGTGATGATGATGGTGATGCCAGGACTGATGATAATGATGCTGCTGACGGTGATGATGCGGATAATGATGGTGGTGGTGATGGTGATGTTGATATTGATGATCATGCGGACGATGGTGATGGGCTTGATGCTGATGATGATGATGAGGATGATGGTGATGATGGTGGTGGTAATGGTGATGATGGTGACGATGATGGTGATGACGATGACGGTGCAAATGATGATGATGCTGCTGATGATGATGCTGCTGATCAGCATGATGATGATACTGATGATGGTGATTGGTGGTGGTGATGACGATGATGATGCTGATGATGGTGAAAATGAGGGTGGCGCTGACACTGATGATGATGATGTTGTTGTTGATGATGAGGATAATGATGATTGGTATTGATGGTGTCATCATGTCCACTGCTATTGTTATATAATTCGGCTGCGGATGCTGACGATGATGGGATGCTGATGGTGGTGATGCTGATGATTGTGATGCAGATGACGACGACGATGATGATTACGATGATGGTGATGGGGATGATGATCCTGATGATGATGATGATGATCATGATCATGATGGTGATGATCCTAATGATGATGATGATGCTGATGATGACCTAAGATGATGATGATGATGATGATGATGATGATGATGATGATGATGATGATGATGAGAACGAGGAGAGGATAAGGAGGATGAGGAGGAGGGGCAGGAGGAGGTAGGAGGAGGGTGAGGATGCGGATAAAGACGAGGATGGGGGGAGAAGGAGGAGGAGGAGGAGGAGGCGGAGGAGGAGGAGGAGGAAGGAGGAGGAGGAAGAAGAAGAAGAGGAGGATGGAGGAAGAGGAGGAGGAGGAGAAGAGGAGGGAACACTGAACAGATAATGGATCGAAATCCCTCGCACCCGGCGAAAGGGTGGCGTGCCATGCCACCGACAAACACCCCGACCCCCGTCCCCACGACATGGCACCCCGAGGAACCAAGCCGAGCAGGAGGGAGAAAATGGCGCTGCCACACCTGCCTCCCTTGGAGCGCGCCCCCGCGCGAAGCCGGTCAGGACTTCCCGTCCACAGCTGTGACAACTTGCCGAAGAACTTGCGCTCCCCGGCCTTGGTCGCCATCTTCAAGCGTACTCCAACTCCACCTTGCTGATCTCGGCGTACTCCAATTCCGCCAACCGGCCCATGACGACGTGGCCGAAGACCTCCCGATTCTTGGTATTGGTCGCCATGCAGGGAGGACAAAGCGAATTGACTGGGCCCACCTCCGACACCATCGGCTGCAATTCCAAATGCATCTTCACCACGACGATTTTGCCGAAGAACCCACCGGGCATTGTTGCCATCTTATGGAGGGTCTTGAACATCACATCCTCGGGGGTGGACACTGCAATGCTCGCGAGAGTGCTCGC
>CAUYUJ010006226.1:27500-37500 GCA_963575745.1 Prorocentrum cordatum | reverse complement strand
CTCCCTCTCCTCCCTCGCCTCCCTCTCCTCCCTCTCATCCCTCCCCTCCCTCGCTTTCCTGCCCTCCCTCTCTTCCCTCTCCCTTCTCTCCTCCCTCTCCTCCCTCGCACCCCTCTCCTCCCCATCCTCCCTCTCCTCCCGCTCCTCCATCTCCTCCCTCTCCTCCCTCTCTTCCCTCTCCTCCCTCTCCTCCCTCTCCTCCCTCTCCAACCCTCTCCTCCCTCGCCTCTCTCTCTCCACCCTGCTCAACCATATCCTCCCTCTCCTCACTCTCCTCCTTGTCGTCCCTTTCTTCCCTCTCCCCCCTCTTCTCCCTCTCCTCCGCTGTTCGCTCTCACCCTCTCCCCCCTCTCCACCACATCACCCCTGCCCCCCATCCCCTCCTTTTCCTCCTCCTCCTCCTCCTCCTCCTCCTCCTGATCCCCCTCCTCCTCCTCATCATCTTCCTCCTCATCCTTCTCCTCCTCGTTCTCCTCCTCCCTCCTAACCCTTACTCGCAATTATTAGGTTTTATAAGTAATGTTATTGTTATTGTTCTTGTATTAATATGCTCACCATTAGCGTAAAGTATATTTAGATGGTGAATCTATACTGATATGGGATAGATCCGGAGAATCTTCATTCCCGATATGTTTCCAAATGCGTAATCCGACTCCGGAGGTCCGGAAATCCGGAATGCGAATCCGAGCGGGCCGAGAGGATCCCCGCGGGAGCCCACGCGCGAATCCTGGTAGAACAATACCCGGAACTACAATTATATAGAACAATGCTTTTAGAAATTCTGACGCTTCCCGTTGAGGCGCCTGGGGGGAGTTGGGGGTCACCAATGCGCCTTGGTTGTGCACACAGTATCTATTAGTATCTATTTTTTTAGAAATATACGCTTTTAGAAATTATCGTGCTCCCGCTGAGGCCCGGTGGTCATAATATCTAAAAGTATCTATTTCGGACAGTGACTAAAAAATGTTTGTGCATCGGCTGTGTTGCAAGATTTGCGTGTCTATTAGTGTCAAACTAGTATCTATTTAGCTATAGTTTTTTGAGCACAGTATCTATTGATTAGACAACAACCACGCAACGTCTGCGACGTTGTGGCCGAGAGCTGAGAACAGCACAGCTTCACACAGTCCACAACATTATAATCGTGAAGGTGGCGTGAATGCGGTGCACGTGAACGATCTGCTGGGCCTGCTGCATATATGAAACATGCGTTTGGGATGTGTATGGATGTGGCGGAATGTATGGCGTCGTGGCGCGCGGGTGTGGGGTGTTGTGTGTGTGTTAGTGTGTGTGTGTCTGTGTGTGCGAGTTTTTTTGTTGTGTTGATGTTGTTGTGTTGTGTGTGTGTGTGTGTGTACTGTGTGTGAGCGTGCTGTGCGTGCGTGGCGTGCGTGCGTGCGCGCAGTAGCGTGCGCGCGCGTGCGCTAGCGTAACGTTTGTGTGTGGTGGGAGGGCCTTGCGGGCCCCAGAGTGGAGCCCCTGGGGTAAGTAAACAACAAAGCTCGAGTCATATACGCTGACGTAGGCCCTCTTGGGCCCCTCTCTGGACCCCCTATCCTTTGCGGCCCTCATTGGGGTAACTCAGGGGGCGCGTCCGGGACCCTCCACATGAATCTCGAAGGGCCCCTCGAAACGGTTTTCCAAGAGTATGTCCTTCTAAAGGGTTTCAAAAGGGAGGTGAATTGAAACCACAGCCGATCTGAGGTCCATTTCCTACATCGCGAGCGTGTGGGGAACCCGTCGTGACCTTTCCTCTTGGGTTCCTCTTGGAGCCAGTTGGGGCCCCCCGAGACCACGCTGGAGAGCCCCGAAAATGCTTTAAGAGGGCCCCCACGAGGGCTCCAAGGGGGTCAACCCCCAGTCGAAATAAAGGCACGCGACCAACTCGCCAACTCGCCATCCTTCCTCCTCCTCGTCCTCGTCCAACTCGCCATCCTTCCTCCTCCTCGTCCTCCCCCTCCTCCCTGCTCCTCCTCCTCACTGCTTCCTCCTCCTCCACCTCCAGTGCCGTCTCGCAGGGCCCCAATAAGGCTCCTAGGAGGGCCCAGGAGGAGTCAAACCGAAGTCACGCGAGTGCCCTTTTTGGGGCCCTATTGAGGCCCTCTCAGGGCCCTCAAATGCCGTTACGGAAAGCCCCAAGAGGGCTCCAAGGGGAGCCCCCAGATCCAGGAGTGGCCGTGTCTATATATATATATATATATACACACACGCACGCACACACGCACACACGCACGCACGCACGCACGCAGGCACACACGCACGCACGCACTCACGCACGCATGCACACACAGACAGACAGACAGACAGACAGACAGACAGACAGATAGACCGACAGACAGACAGACAGACAGCCAGCCAGCCAGCCAGCCAGACAGACAGGCAGGCAGGCAGGCAGACAGACAGACAGACAGACAGACAAACACGCACACACACATACACACATACACACACACATACACGCACATCCCTTCGGGATCCTTGGGGAATCCTCCGGAATCCCCGGGGAATCCTGCGGAAGCCCTAGGGGATCTTGAAGGAATCGCAGGGAATCCCTAGGAATCCTTTTTGGGAATCCTTCGGAATCCCTAGGGCATCCTTAGGGAATCTTTCGGGCACCCTTAGGGAATCCCGTAGGGAATCTTTCGGGTATCCTAGGAAATCCTGTGATAATCCTTAAGGAATCCTTCAGGAATCCTGAGGAATTCTTTCTGGGAGTCCTGAGGAATCCCTAGGGAATGCTAAAACATCCCCCAGGAAGCGATAGGAGATCTTACGAAATCCGGAGCAATCCCGACTGAATCCGATGGAATCCCTTGGCAATTCTTAGGACCCCATCAAAGGAATCCATTAGAATCCCTTGGAATCCTTTGGGGATCCTTAGGAATCCGTAAGGAAACTTTTTAAGAATCCGCCAGGAATCCTTAGGAATCCCTAGGGAATTCTTTGCAAGCCTATAGGGAATCCTTTGAAATCCAAAAGGAAATCTTCAGGAATCCCTATAGGGAATCCTCAGGCATCCCTCGGAATTCTTTAGGATTCCCTATAGGGAATCCGCAGGAATCCCCAGGGAGTCCTTCAGCAAGCCTTCAGGAATACTTCGGGATCCCGAGTGAATCCCTAAGGAATCCCTGGGAATCCTTAAGGAATTCATAGGAATCCCTAGGAAACCACCCAATCTTTTAACCTCTGACGTTTCAGCGGAGTTTGGAGTGTCTATTTTTGGGTTCGGCCAAGGATTCGGCGCGCACCAAATCTATCAGTATTTTTTTTTTTTCGAACCAGTTTCTATTTGTTCTGATGAGTTTCTATTTTCAACCCAAAGATATTACAATGCGTATCTATTTTTGAATAAGAAACGTGTCTACTAGTGTCTATTTTTCATCAAAAATTGATTCCGTATCTATTTTTGGTAACAGTATCTATGTTGCACGTGTCTATACTCATTTGGTCACACGAATTGCAAATCAAAACAACCTAAAAAATAGACTCGCGTTTCGCGCGCTCCGACTCAGATGCGTTGCGGTTTCGCCATAGCAGGCGCGCACCAAAGATAGACACTACCAAAATCTATTTTTTGTCTACTAGGGATCCGGAATCCGGAATCCGGAATTCTGGATTCTTGATGATGAGGTCCATCAATCCGGAATCCGAACCCGGAATCCAGAATCCGGACTCCGAGCGGCGTGATGGATCTCAGCCTGCAGGTTTCCAGCTTCCGGCTCCCGGGCTTCGGAACTTTGCCTTCAAAGCTTCACCGTCTGTCTCCCGGCTCCCGGCTTCCGGCTTCCGGCTTCCGGAGTGGACCTCTCCGGCCGCACTCTCCGGCCGCGCTCTCCGGAGCCCCGACGCACCCTCTGGTACCCCAGACCCCGCCTCGGAGCCTCCTGGCGGCCTCCTGGAACCCCCTGGGGTCTCCTAGGGTTTTCTGAACCTTCTGGTGCCCAGACCCGCCTCGGAGCCTCCTGGGGTCTCCTGAAACCTCCTAGGGCCTCCTAGGGCCTCCTGGGGCCTCCTGGAGCCTCTCGGGGCCTCCTGAAGCCTCCTGGGGTCTCCTGGGGCCTCGTGAGACAGAGACACAAATCACGCCCAACACATCACACGCTGGACAAACACTACTCCGACGGAAGGACCCCGCATGAGAATCCTCTGGGCGAATCAGGAAAAAACCCTCACCGTCGTCCTCGTGGTTGGTGAGGCGTCCTGGCTGTCTCTTCTGCGTATATTTCTTCTCGCCCTGGCGCGGGCCCTCCCCCCGCTCCCTGCGTTGCCCCCGACCTCGCCCTCCTGTTTTGGCTCCAGACATTCAGAAAGTGGCCCGGGAGTGGTGTTCTGGATACACGAAGAACACGAAGTGGCCTACAATTGGCTCCGGGCATTCAACATGTGGCCCGGGAATGGTGTTCTGGGAACACGGAGAACACGAAGTGGCCTACAGTTGGCTCCGGACATTCAAAATGTGGCCTGGGAGTGGCGTTCTGGCAGCGCGAGAGCCCAAAAGTGGCGACAGTTACAGGAATTGGATGACCCGCTCGGATCAATAACATGATCTGCGGACCCCATAGGGAGGGGGTTCCCGCTTGAGACTTCCTCGCAATTCACTCACAAATGTGGCTTGGGAATGGCGTCCTGGCAGCGCGAGAGCCCAAAAGTGGCGACAATTACAAGAATTTGATGACCCGCTCGGATTAGTAACATGACCCGCGGGCCCCATAGGGAGGGGGTTCCCGCTTGAGACTTCCTCCAATTCACTCACAAATGTGGCCTGGGAATGGCGTTCTGGCAGCGCGAGAGCCCAAAAGTGGCGACAATTACAGGAATTGGATGACCCGCTCGGATTAATAACATGATCCGCGGGCCCCATAGGGAGGGGGCTCCCGCTTGAGACTTCCTCGCAATTCACTCACAGACGAAGCCCAAGGCGAGTGAGTGAGTGACTGACTGACTGACTGACTGACTGACTGATGATGATGATCATCATCATCACACTCTCTCACGCGCACACTCATCATCATCATCATCATATGTGAGTGCTGATGAGTCAGTGAGTGAGTGAGTGAATGTGTGAGTGAGTGAGTGAGTGTGTGAGGGATGATGGGTGAGTGAGTGAGTGAGTGAGTGAGTGAGGAATGACTGATGATGATGATGGTGGTGGGTTCCTGTTCCTGCGCGGGGTGTCCAGAGAAAACAAGAACCCCACTTTGGATGTGGGGAATAACACACACAACACCTACAACGCACGAAAAGCACGCACAACACAGAGCACACATCACACACACAACACTCACAATCCTGGGGCCTCCTGGAGCCTGTTCTGGTATCCAAGTCGGGCCTCCTGAGGCTTCCTGGGGGTACACACATCGCAAGGTGTGACAACCCCACTTGCGATCGAGTGCGACTTCACTGTTGCATTTCACTCCTGCTTCAAACGCCCCTTCAGTTCTTTGTATGAGCCTGGGCACACACGTGCCACTTGTGTATATATATATACGCATACATACATACATGCATACATACATACATACATACAAGCATACAAACATACATACATACATACACACACATACATACATACATACATACATACATACTCACACACACATACATACATACATTACACTACATTACATTACATTACATTACATTACATTACATTATATTATATTATATTACATTACATTACATTACATTACATTACATTACACTACATTACATTCCATTCCATTACATTACATACATACATACATGCATGCATGCATACATACATACATACATACATGCACACATACATACATAGGAGGTTGGGGGGTGAGTCCGAGGTGAAACGGAGACCCCCCCTACCAGGAAATCGATGTCGGTTTCGGGTTCGTGTCGTGCGTGCCGTGCGTGCGGGCGAGGCGAAGCTGCGTGGGCGCGAGAGGAAATCCTCCTGTGGCTGTGCCGCGGCCTGACCAAATGTTTCTCCTCCGCCCTTAAGCCACGACCAGACTAAAAATAGCCGGACGGCAAATTTTGCCGGATTCGGCAATTTTTGCCGGAGGGGGAAATTTTTCCGGATCCGATTGTCCGTCGGGTTGTGATGCGGTTGTTTGTCAGACTATTTGTCAGATTATTTGTCAGACTATGTGTCAGCTGTCAGCCAATGTTTTTTCATTGCGCCGGCTGAACCCGCCTGGGCGCTTGGAAGATATTCCAAAGGAAATCCTAGATTGATCTCAGGATTCCGTTCAATAGCGACCAACGTGATATCGCACGTAGCAGCTGGAACTCCGAATCTAAGGAACAGCGCGTAGGAGTCGCAGCAGCTGGCATCAGCGACAATCTCTGCGCCAATATTCAGGTCCGCAGTGCCACGTTGCCATCTGCAGGCCTGCTCTACCACGTTGCCCAGGCGAGACCGTGATTGTGAGCCGTGAGTTTGAAGCCTGAGGGCTTTGAGCCTGAGCTTTGGACCTCGAGGGGCTAAATCCCAACAGCCCTTTAGGCCGTGAGTGGGTGAGTGCATTTCCTTGTCCCGCCCTGTTCCTCGCCTTCGGGGAGGGGTCTATCGGGTGCTTGTTATTTGTTGGGAGGGCGAGTGGGAGTGAGCGGGACAGTTTGTGTCTTGCGGGTAGTCAGTAGATTGGCCACTCCCAGAACCCCCTCCCCCTGGGTCTGGGCGGAGAGGGGGGGGGATGCAAGTGGTCTGAACGTCCAAGATGGCCCAGGATGGTCCCAGGAGTACTTCGGAGAGTGCAAGGTGATCTGCAATAGAATTCAAAATAACGCACTATCGTGCAATATGGCTTCCGAAATGCTCCAATACGCCCCAAGGATGCTTCAAAACATGCCAAAGTGGCCACGGAACTCACATGTGTCAATCATTCACGGGTAATCAATGATTTTCCTATTCTCGCTTCTTCGCTTCCGATGGGCTTCTGGGGCTTCATGATGGGTCCAAGATGGCCCAAGAGGGCCCCAATAAATGCCTAGGATGGTCCCAAGACGGCCCTGGGAGAGCCCGATATCGCCCCAAGACACGATTTGGGTGCACTCGAGGGAGGACGCTAATTCGGTAGCACCCCTCTGGGTTGATATCCTGGAGGACGGCCCCAAGATGGCATCTAAGGCCCCCCGGAGGGCCCAAAGATTTCCCCAAGATGCGCCCAAAAAAAAACCCCAAACGCCCCTGGGATGCCCCCAAGGTGCCCCCAAGCAGCCATCAAAGGGCCTCTCCTGCCCCCCTCCCCCACAGACACCCAAGACACACCCGAAACCACCATGAGGCCCCTGGATACACAAAACCGTGCAACCAGTGTCAGAAGTTAGCAACCAGTGCTGAAACAAATGGGGCGAACGTCCACCAACCCCTTGCGGCAATGGTGATGGGGATGACGTATCGTGGATGATGATAATGATGATGATGCTGATGATGATGATGATGATGATGCTGTTGATGATGATGGTGGCGATGGTGAATATGATACTGTCGATGTGTGTGTGTGCGCGCGTGTGCGCGTGTTTGTTTCATCGCTTCCCCACCCCCCTCACCTCCTGTGCCTCGCTTTCCCACTCCTTTTCTTGATAATCCCTCCTCTTTTTCCCCGTTCCCTAATCGGAGCGACGGGGCGGAACGGTTTCACACCGTGCCTGGGTGACTGGTGAAGTGGCGTTTCAATGTGCAGATTATTGTTGTTCGATTATTGTTGTTGTTGCTGTTGTCGTTATTGCTGGTGTTGCCGTTATTGCTGTTGTTGTTGTCGTTGTTGTTGTTTGGTTGGTGCTGTCGCTGGCGTTGGCGTCGCCCCGCCCGCGACCCGCCTCGACCCGCCCAGCGACCCGCCCCGCGACCCGAGAAGCGGAACGCAATCTTAACATCGCCTATGGGGGTCCCGTTTTCTTGGTCGGAATTGAAAGGGCGTCTCATTTTCAAGGCGCTTCATGTTCAAGACGCTTGATTCCGGAGAGGCTGTTTCGAAAGACTGGTTTCAACACATCTCCTAGACGCGGTAACTCTCGAGGCCGCGCCGTCCGCCTTCGCCCTTATTTCGCAACCGCGGGTATGCTGATATCTACATGCATGTATTTATGTACATATGTATGTGTGTTTGCGTGGGTCTACGTGTAGCTGCATGCAAATACACATATACTCGTATTTTTTTTGCGCAACCGCGATCGGCCACATCATAGCACGCAAGCA
Source organism: Prorocentrum cordatum (assembly GCA_963575745.1). Classification (NCBI taxonomy): domain Eukaryota; class Dinophyceae; order Prorocentrales; family Prorocentraceae; genus Prorocentrum; species Prorocentrum cordatum. Next base: position 29,324 of record CAUYUJ010006226.1, on the reverse strand, counting down.
ATAACTTCAGCGATCGTTCAGAACACGGGCGACGCTGCATCGAATGCGATGATGACGACGAGAACGGGAATCGCTCAGGACACTCTCAAGGCGATGATCTGAATGATCACGAGGCTGATGATTGGGAGTACGATGATGATTTTCAGGGCCGCGCATTCCCGCTGTCACTGTGCCATTGAGCGAACTGCAAGTTCCAACGCTATGCAATACTTACGGATGCTTTTGTTGCCGACTTGCCAGGCCGTTGCGCGTTTGCTGCAGCTGAAAACTAGCTTCCGCATCTGGCGCATGACGTCCTCGCCCCGATAGCACCAAACGCGCTTTGGCGACGCAGGGGTCAAACAACAATGCACCAATAAATGACCTTTGATTGCGACGTGAAAAAGCTCATTGTCGGCACTCTCCTCGTCCCCTGCGAAATGTCTCTGCACCTCCGCCAGCAAAGTCAAATATGCCTCGCACGTGCTAAGGAGTTCTCTGCCAACGTCTTCTGGCATAGCGAAGTGTCGTGAATCAATGCCATCAACAATGCTGTCGAGCTGAATACTTAGTTGCAGCAGTAACCGAATCTGGCTGTGAAGGCCAATGTTCTGATTCATGTATTGTCGCCATACTTCCAGCAGGCATGGAGCTAAACACTTCACCTCGGCTGCTTTCCCGCGAAGATTGGCTTTCGACCTCGAAGAAAACGTGGTTGCTTAGATATGGCTGAAACGGTTCCGCACCTCCTCTCTCTTGTAAATGGCGAAAATATCGCTCTGAACAGTTTTGAGGTTGTCCCCTGGAGAGCCGGGAAGGACGTAGCGCACCAGACAAAACAGAACGCTTCCGCACAAACGCTTGTCCAAACCTAAATGCTTCACGGGCATCCAATCTGGAAAAATACATAGCACCGAAATTCCTGGCACGCGAAAGAGAGGGTGGGTCGCACTAGACCCTTGCAGCCCCCATTGCTCCAGGGAATATATCTCGTTACGCCATGCTGCTGCGGCGAGAAAGTCGAACCAGGGCGTGCCCGTGGAATCGCACCCGCGCCATCCGCATGGCCGATCGGTTCTGTTGTAGTTAGGCATGTCCAAGAATTTGAACATATAGCCCAAGTCGCCTAGCAATCCCCCGACGCACGCGTAGCATCCGCCTGCGAGGAGGCCTTGCGGTGAACCCGCTGGCATGGGATTGCCAAATTCATCCGTTTCGGGCCACCGACCGCGCCCTAGGGCCTCCAACGACCGTGCAAGCTTGCGAAACATGTTGGTCAAAATCTTGAATGGGTCCTCCGTCGCTTGAATGGCCTGGAAAATTAAGCAAATCACGAATTGGGACAGCTCGGTTGCCCCGGAGCTGAGAAGAGAACTCCACGACCATATGTCTACCATTTTCCCCCATGACTTGCCCAACCCGGCGGCGGGGGCACCGCCGCCATGCACCGCGATTGGAATGCACCGCGATGCGCGGTCTTCTCGCAAGCGAATCGGGTGAGACAAATATTGAGGCATATCGCGCACGCCCTCCCAGAATGCTGCGAGCGGCCTGCTCGAAGGGGCTGCGAGAGTTCCCCAAGCTGTCGCGCGCTCGCGGTACATGTGCGCAAAAAGAACATGAGGACTTAACATATCTAAGGTCTCAGAGTGGCGTCCGAGTAGCGGATGCTTCAGCGACGCGCGAAAAGGGTTTGGCTGGAGGGCCTCCGACGAATATCGCGCCATCAGTTGCGCGTGCACGTGCTGCGGGTTACGTCCGTGCGACCCCAGACTCTCCAAGACTTGGATGCCCGTCAAATTGAGTTTGACGTCGGCGTGTAAATTCAAGTCTGCGCTGAACAGA
>CAUYUJ010006226.1:5000-22500 GCA_963575745.1 Prorocentrum cordatum | reverse complement strand
TCTTGCGTTTAGACCTGCAAAGTTTCCCCTGAAAGTAGACGTGAGGGTCGGACGCCTTGGGAAGTAGCATACCGAAATCTTGAGCCCGATACTGCAGGGGCGACAGGGGCAAGGAACGAGAGAGGGCCCAGCAGAGGCAGACCGAGGAGGGCGGGATTGTTGCGAAGCCACGGTGTCCCTACGATCACAGAGATCAGGCGGGTCCCAGATAGAATCGCATAAGTGACATCTCCTGGTGTCAGCCAATCCCAAAGGCGGGAGGCAAAGAAGGAGAGAGAACACAAAGAGGTCTTGAAACAGACCAAAAGTGAATTCCGTTGGGGAGTCAAAACCCCGCTCCATTAATATTGGAGCCTGTTCTCTGAGGCTGCCATCAGGTAAGATACCCAAACCTCAGAGGATTTCGTCACGTTAAATTTGTGTACTTGCATTCCGTGGAACATTGCCACGGCAAACTTCCTAGTGTGGGGAGCACATGGGCCGCGGAAGAGGCGACGGTCCTTCCCAGTCCGAGCGAACGACCCATGTTGATCAGCAAACATCAGAATAGACCGAATGGAGCCGATGATGGGAGAAATCCCCTCAATGATGTTCCAGAACCGATCAGGCTCCACATACCCCACTCCCAAGCCTAACTCCATCAAGTCTCCGATGAGCTCTAACCACCTGGAGGTGTCGGGCTCCCTGTTCCACCGCTCTCGGACCATCCTCTGTACATCGGTGACACGGCCCGCCACTGATCGAAGCTCCTCCATGGACTTGTACGAGGCACTGGTAGGTTGTCTCCTTTGAAGATACCTGGCCATTTGGCCCCAAATGTTCCACCATATAGTGTAGATGAAATTCCCAGGGTCTGACCATCGGTTGTCATAGAACACGGCGCCCTTGTATGACATTGTCTTGATCTGTACAAAAGACATAGAGCGTACTGCAATTCCCACGATTCCAATAAGGTCTTTGCAAGCCTTACTAGAGAAAAAGGCCTCAAAGAGATTCCATAGCTGTCTCAGAGGTATCTCGAATTCGCGTCCCTTCTCGTACATGTGAAGTGTGACACATCTTCGTGGGCAGTACGATCCTGAATTCGAGGGAACGATCTCGGAACTTTCGATTGCCAGTGCACGTGGGCAAACTGATGCCCATGCCTCAAAGATACAGCATTGGAGCGATTTTGAATTCCATGGCCTGACAACCCTCTGAGGGGCGAGCATGAGTGTGTTCCAAAACTTGAGAAGAGGTCGGGGCTAGACGTGCAATGCTAATTGAACCAAAATGACTACAGAAAGCTACCATGCCAAACAGGCCAACAGAAAGACAGGAGCCGAGAGATGGAGTGATGGAGAAAAGAGATGCACTTTATCAGTGAACGGACGGCAGTCAAAGTCCTGGCCAGCAAGGCGGAATTAACAATCCCAGGCCGAACCCATTTGTACTGAAGTGAAGTGGTAGACAGACCACCAAACTATCCCAAGAAAGAACTTGAAACGACGAGGGCTTGGACCAAGGGTGTACCACAACCCCACTGAGCCCCGTCAGTTGAATCGAGAAGAATAAGAAAAGATGCAGTCCCAGTCTTTGCAAGATGACCTGTGGGCCACATGCCCCGAGAAACTCATGATCCCAAGCATTCCCATATTGAAACGAAAGCTATAAACTTGGCAAATTAAGGACATGTACGATCCCAGCTGACCCATTTTGGACTGAAATAACGAGTCAAACTAAGGAGAAGGCGGTTCCCAGTTGAGAAGGCCCGTCAAGGCTGTGGACAAAGCAAGAAAGACACCACTACTTTGGCCCTGACGGAAATTGAGAAGAACAGAACTTAACTCATGCCACAGATGAAGAATCTGACGTCCCCAATTGAACCAGATCTGAACCAAAAGGACACTGATGACCCAACGAGAAGAGGAGTTGGTTTGTATCTTCAGAGCTGCCTCGATCACATCCGGAAACGAGGTTTGCAGAGCAAGTGGCACCTAACAGTGGCACCGTTTCCAGTCTCCACCGTTATAAGATCACCAACGTCTTCATACGAGTCCTTGACGTAGAGGAGTGCCACAATACAGCTGCCCGCGAAGATCTGAGATTTATCGTGTAGCCTCTCCTTCTTGGGACAGACCTCAGGGCCAATGGACGCTTCTTTGGTGTAAAACCTCGCGTTAAACAAGTAAATGTCCTTGGAGCGAAACGTGTTGAGCCCAAAGTGCCAAAGGATCTTCGTAACGTCCCTGGTGGTAAGATAGCCGTGCTCACCCAAAACTGGGATGCTTTCCGAAATCAGTGGACCTTGATTGTCGATGATGAAAGGAGTGAGCTCTCGAACAGTAATGATTTGGAAGTGCTCTCCGACCTTTGCCTTGACAGTGTTCAGGCCTGTGAGCTGGGGAACGAAAACCATAATATAGCGCCTTGAGCTGGTATGGTCAGTGCCGCCCTTTGGGGCGAAAATTGGGCACCCCGAGTGATCATACTCCAACTGTGACTTCAGAATTGGAGGACCCAACTTGCTGATCCAGGGCTTCTTATCTTGTTCCCAGCTCTTCGAAACAGGCTGTGACTTTCGGTCAGGCGAGTCGACTTCTGCTTCAGAGCCAGAGGATGAACTCCTGGAGCCTGGAGAGTCCGAAGAAGGCACTTCCCAAGTAGTGCCGCCTGCTGGTTTGACAGGTGTTTCCCCACGATAGTCCTGCGTCTCAGGCAGGATATCATCCGAATCGGGCTTTGACCCAGACCCGCCGCCCTGCGGTTGTTTCTTGAACCCAATTGAGTACTGCATCTTCCTAGCTATCGGCGAACGGCTCCGAGAGGCCGAATTTCCCCTGCGCACAGGTGCAGGAGGTGGGGTGGGGAGAATCCTTGCTTCGCGAGGGCCAGCGCTAGAGGATGCCTTGGCTTTGAGTTCCTGATTCTTGAACTCTACTGACCTCGCTTGATCCTCCTTCTTCTGTTCGAGCTTCTTCTGCAACTTGATTTTCTTATCGTTCGATGTGAGAATGGGTTTCGCTTCCATCTTGACCTGACGATTGCGAGCCCAACGATCTAAGGCGTGGCGGTCGAAGCCAAAGAAAAGAGGGATAGTTGGCTGAATCTGATTCCCAGTCCAATCCAGGTCCTGAGAGTAAAGGGAGTCCGTGGTGAAAGTAAAGAGCCCCAATGGGCGCAGTGCGATACCGAAGTGTGCCTGGATGCACCAGACCGAGCCGATGGCTACTGAAGGCGAAAGTGAAGCGATTGCCGAACCCAATCGAGCATTTCTTTGGCGAGGCCGAGACGAAACTTTTTGTCCCTTGAACCCTGCGGAGAAAATAAGGTGGTCCAGGCATCCTTATCGTACCTGAAAACGCACCCCCTATGCGAGCGGGAGTGGGTACGGCTGCCACCAGAGTGGTCAAAGGAGCGATTCTGAGTAACCCAATGCTTGCAATATTGAAACAGCCTCGACGAAAAATCTTCTGGATGTCTTTGCATGTGTGAAACCCAACTGATGGCAGAGTCCAAATGGAAAATAGCCCAAGAAACTTCTTTGAACCCCTGGGTTTTACGATTTCTGCGTAGACTAAATTGTTCAGGAGATTCCCCTGGGAGCCTTTTGAGTTTTAACATGATCCTGATACATTGATTCTGTGCCTTGGTAATCAAGTCCGCCGTCGTCTTACAGGGTACCCAGGCAGCACCTCTGGATCGTATAATCCCTCCCGCCATGCAGTTCAGTTTAGAGAGACGTTTAGACATGGGGATATGCTCGTTAATCGAGAATTTACTGTTAGCCCAAAAGGTTTGTTGATCTGCGAGATACCCCGCTTGACATCTTCGTGGCAGGAGCCAGTGGCAGTGAGAACAGGGCCAAGCACCTTGGCCTCCGGTACCACAGACCATGTTTTCCCGAAGGGGTCAGACCACTTGTATTCTTGAAAGTGGTAAGGATAAGCCGGAAGGATTTCCCGATCGTCTTTGAGCCTAAGCCGATGTTCATTCCATAACTCCGACTCTACTAGGGCGGTCAGAGTTGCAAGATCCTGTTCCGAGGAAGCCACTATAAAAATGTTATCTGACCAGCTGAGAAGAGCAATCCTGAAGTCGAATCCCAACTGCTCGCAGCGAATGGAGATTCCCAAAGAAGAATGTGTAATCTTCTCCAAAGTGGAGGCGAAGCAATCTTCCACCGAAACGCGCGCCAGAATGCATGCTGTCCCAGCTCCTTGCATCAACCCACGGTCTCTTTGGATAATCCCAGTGTTTGAGTCCAGAAGAGAAATGGAAACTCGAGGGCTCCTGTGCAGCCTGATGCAGCCCACTGCTAAGAAAAAAGGGACTCCCCGTCCCAATAAGCTCCGTAAAACCATTCCGTAACGAATCTGATCGTGGTGAGCTTTGATATCGGTAATCCCAACCATTCCTTTGTTGAAGTGATCTCGCCCATATTCTAAAATGTGGTAAACACTCGTGTGGAGCTCTTGTAATTGACCACCTTTGCTTAGCCCAAAAATCAGGCCCTTGAGACCTTTGGAGTCAGTGTATGAATCCAGAACTGGAAGAATGGCCTTCGGCACATATGCGTGCCCAATCTTGGCAATAGCAGGCTGAGGAATAACAACTCTAGTTTGAGAAGGGGTTCCAAAACCCTTGATCTTGTTACCCAGGTGGCCCCCGAGTGAGACGTCGTTCCAGAATTCAGGGTCGCCTAAGCAGGCTTGTATACACCCCGTGAGCCTTTGGGACCAGCCCGAAACTTTTATGACAGCCGTGCAGGCAAACTCTGTGTCAATTTTTCGGGGGGCCTTGATGTCGTCCAACGCGTCCTCCAGCAAGGACGGGATGATGGGGTCGTCGTAGAAATTGAAAAAACCCAAGGATCGAAGCCAGGCAGTGTCCTCCTGGCGCTCCGAGTCTGAGAGTCCCCACCTCTCTCTATATTCTTCCGCAACCAGTGTGGTACAGCGATCCACTTCAAAAATCTTGACTTGATCAACGCAGAAACCCAAAATGGGAAGAAGAGACTTGCGTGAAGCCCAGACTCGTCTTCCTTGAGAGGCGTTGAGCGCAACCTGAGCCAGTTCACGCTGAACTTTCGTTATCTTGAGTGCTTTCAAGAGGAGCTGACCCAAGGCGACCCTCGAAGCTTCGTTAAGTTCGGAGTTGAACCGTGTCCTGAGACTCTTGACCCAAATTGGCTCTTCAGCAAATCTCCTAAAGCTCCTAGGGAGGGCCTGAGTCGCTTCATACACCTGTCCCAACATGTTTTCCCAGAAATCGAAGGAGAGAGTAAGGTCCCTGGGATCGTGATACCTTACCGCACATGAATCAGGCTGTTCTTCATCATTTAGACGAGTAAGTTCCGCTGATTCGGGAAAAAGACCCTGGGCGATCTTCCTGACCTCCAAAATGTTTGTAGGGGTCCAAAGGAGCGGCCTTCTCTTAAGGGCCCGCTGAGGAAAGGCCAGGATATCACATCCGATGAGGGCATGGTCCCCAGGGACGCCCGCCCAGCAGGCGAAGCAGTCGGAAGATAGATCGCCCCTGGCAAGAGCAATGTGGTCGATCGTGCTGTTGGCCTGGGAGATCGCCTGTTCACCGTCGGGCTTCCTTGTGAATTGCATGGAAGTCTCCTGGAACCTGAGAGGGCACCAATGGAGGTCGAGGTAGGAGCAGGCTTCGCAGAACGACCGAAATTTTTGGTCTCCGTTGCCTTGATCTGCGTTCATGTCCCCCAACCAGGAGAGAGTGGACCCGACAGGGCGGGATCGACCGAGTTGGATGGCGCAGTTGAGAGAATCATGGAAAAATTCATGGGCAAGATGAGAGAAGAGAAAGGATCTGGCATGATGGTGGCATCCATCGAGACAGTCAGGACGAAGATCAACGCGGATGGATCTCCAATCGCAGACAATGTCTTTCACACGTTTTCTCAGAGATTTGTGCACAAGCACGCCCATGGCCCTACACCCAGGGCCATGATGATGACGGTAGTAAGCGTGGCCGTTGAAAACGGGGCGAAGAAGCCCATCGTTTTGAAGGCAGCCTTTGAAATCCGCCTCTATGATACAAATTAAGCCCCAGCACTTCAGCTCGAGCAGATCTAGGTTGGCTTGCATAAGGGTCTCGTCTGCCCACTTGCCTTGCACGTTGAGTGCACAAACAAGGCCCCTCACATAGGCGTCTCAAAGAGAGAGTGCCTCTTCAATGGTGTCCTTCAGCGTCTTGCGGAGCGCTTCGTCGGGGATTTCCTTAAAAGATTCGTGCCACAGAAATTCCCCATCCTTGATAACACCAATCTGATGATCTAAGACAAAAAATTTTCGGGTCCGTGAGCAAATCACGTAACTGTCTTCTGAACGATCTCCCATTGCCTTTTCCAGTGCACTAGAAATTGTCTTGAATAATTTTGCTGGGCCCCGCTCCTCCTTGGTACTGATTTGTCCACACCAGATCAAATTTTCTAAGTACCCAGGAATCTTGAGATCACGGATCGTGGCTGCCGCTTGAAGTCCCACCGATACCGAACTCCACTTGATCTCAACGCAGCTCCCATATCCAAAAGGAGCAACAATATGCGTGGGCTGGGGAACATCTGCTTGGCGCAAGACCGCTCGCGCCTTTTCCAGAGCGTCCTGCTTTTTGAGATTCCAACCCAAGTTAGTGAGAATGAAGATGTCTCTGTCTGCTCTTGGGGTGCTGGCCCAAGGCGGACCCTTTTTCCTGGATGGACCTTGGCTTGACTGGCTCTCCAGTTGTTTTGCCGCCATTTCAGCACGCAGAGCCTTCTGCTCTAGTTCGACCGCCAGAATCCTTTCGTTGAAGGCTTTCTGCACCTCCGTCTCACCTGCCTCAAGGTTGGCAAGCTTCACCTCATGATCGTTGATCAGGGTGACGGCAACCGAGAATTCCTGAGCCAAGGCCTTTTGGGTTCCCAGAACATCAAGTTGTAGTGAGCCGATACGATCCTTAATGGGAGCGATCTTTTTGTCGAGGAGCGACTCGAGTTGCACCAAAAAGCCGTCTGTCCCTGTGGCAGTTGGGACAACCCCTGGAGAACTTGTCCCATTCTCTCCCAGGCCCGTACCTTTCGCTGAGCCCTTGGCGGCCAAAGTTCTCATAGCTTTCGAGGCTTCTTGCTGGTTTTCTTTATCTTCATCTGCCGTCCGAGCGTCGTCTCTCAATCTTTTCTGCTTGTCGATATCTAAAGACAAAAGCTTTTGCATGGTTTCCCCAATCTGCAAGGGCGGCATGGCTAAAATGTGTACTTATATCCCAGTTATCCCAACTTCAATATGGAATGAATCGCCAAGTTGACACAACCCAACAAATTCGCGAATTCCCACCAATGAGAATAAATCCCACTGCTAAATCCCACTGATTGAACCCAAATTGAACCAATCTCGCTGACCGCAACGAAGGCGAAGGCAGCAATGGCGGCCGCGCCCCCCCCGCGGCCGACCCCCCCGGCAGATGCCTTGAGCCTTGAGGACGAGGAGGGGGAGAGGGGGGATGAGGTGTAAGATGCGGAGGCGGAGTATGTTGAGGAGTTGGATGATGAGGATGAGGAGAGGCAATGGTGAAATAAGGGTGGATGACTGATGGACAGCATACACATAGGCGGAGAAGGAAGATGCCGACGAGGAGGAATCGATAAGGGATATGGGACAGCATATGTGGACATGGATGACTGACATACAAGAACGGGTGAGTGGCACTCATCATCAAGGGGATGATTGTCACGAGTGGCGCACATTACCAATGTAAACAAGACGCAACACACCGCCGAGCAAGTATGCAAGTCATCAAGACAAGCAAACAACCACCCGTTCAAGAGGACACAGCAAACAAAAACAAGCGATCCGTGAACGCTTGTGGGGGCGCGACTCCAGGTCCGCGATCATCGCCAGCGCGTGCTCCTATAGGTTTTATATATACAGCGGCACATCGACTGCATCACTCGCAGTGGTAACGCTGTAGCTCCCGACGGTGTGGCACAATCTATCCAGCGGAGTTGCCAACATATACCATATATATATATATATATATATATATATGTATACACCGTTTACACATGTATGTATACATCGGACTATTCGTTAATACGGTTATACGTATATATGTGTATATATATATGCACGCACACGCACACATATACATGGCATGCCTATGTGTTCGTGTGTGCGTGTGCGGGGATCACCAGCACGTGCGTTACACACGGTCCCCCGAAAGCAAAATGCAACGCAATGATCCTTGTTGTTCAGGTAGAGCGGGCCGCCCAACACGTCGAGCGTCACCCATGCGTCGATGACCGCGTCCTCCCTCGTCCGCTTGATCTCAGTCTTGCTCCTGGCGAAGGGAATCGATGGGATCGGACGGGCACGGCACCGACGACTGTGTGTATAGGTGATGGGGGGATGGTGGCGGGGGGTCGGATGTCTCAAGGAACGCTAGGGCACCCCGATCGGGGATGTGGTGTTCAAACCATCGGTCCTGCCAACGCAACCCCCTGTCTTGGGGTCCATAATGAACCGTTTCAGCCAGCGAACCTAGTGGGGCCATGTGTACACACATATATGTATATGTGTATACGCCGATGCACACACACGCACCAACTAGGACCACGATCGCCCAGAACAATGCACAGCAACCATCAGCGATCATTGGTCCAGGTTGGCGTGTGAGTGCATCGAGACATTGGGCACGGTGGTGCGTGCGAGTTACGGGTGATCACTCGGACCTTCTCGGTGTCTGTAAGAGCAGTGTCGGTGTATTCTTGCAGGCGGCTCGGCGAGTTCGACGCCAGGAAGTAACGCATGGCAGAGAACGGCCCCTTCTTCTCAACAGATGTCATTTTCGACAGAATCGCATCGAGCTTCGTCTCGTCGCCGCCGCACGAATCCATCAGGGCCTTGATTTGTTTGGGAACGTTCGCGGTCTCGGGGATCGGTTCATGATCAATCTGCTGCTTCGGCTTGCCGCCCCCCCTGCCGCCCCTGCCACGGCCCTGCGACTTGCCTCTACCCTTGCCCACGGGGGCGCCACCGACACCTGGGAGGACAGCCAGCTTCGATGCCTTGGGGGCCATCGCTGCACGTGAACCAAACACGATCACGTGGGGCTCAGATATGCGCACGAATCTGAATATGCACTTGAGCCTCCGAGTCAACCGACGGCACGGAGATGGGCGAGGGTACAGGGCCCATTGGGGGAGAGGGCGAACCAGTAAGTGTGAGAGGGGGAGGGCAAGACTCGAGCTAAATCGGGTGTTGGCGAGTTTGTGGACAGTTTTCGGTTTGGAGCTAGTTCATAACAACTGTGGGCCCAAGACATCTAACGAATGCAATAAACACCAAACCGAAAACGAAACACTTGATTTAGCTCGAGCCCTCTGGGGTGGGGTGTAAGGCTCGGGTATATGAAGACGGGGACTGATCGAGTGAGACTCGTGCTGCCAGCATCGCATGGATCCGGTATGCCTGCTTTTTGTGCCAGCACCGATGGCCAACCAGTCAGAGTACCCACAACAATCAATTAGAACGATCGGGAGATGATTGAGCTCAAATATAGCTCTAACGGCGCATGCATGACCATACGCAACTCACAATGAATTACACCCGCGACGCAACCAAGCGTTGCGCGCAGCACTTGCGTCGAACGCCAGCCCCCAACCACGGCAATCCGTCGTGTGTGCTCTCATATGGGTGCCACACGGGCACATCCACGCAATCATTCGGGCATCGGATGGTCAACCCGCGACCGATCTGGGGCCCAAAATGCATGCTCAGTTTCCGTCATTTTTCCGTCATTTTTTCCGTCATTTAGTACCGTATAGTGTGTTTTCACAGGTAAAGTGTATATTTTATTAGATTAATATGCATTATCAAATGACAGAAATGTGGTATTTATATATATATATATATATATATATATATATGGTTTTACTGGTTTCCGTCACTTTCCGTCATTTTTCTGTCACCTCATGTGTGTGGGTTCTTTATATATATATATAGGGTTTTATAGTTTCCGTCATTTTCTGTCATTTTCCGTCATTGTTCCGTCACCGTGTGTTTGGGTTGGCACATGGTGTGTACGATGCGTGCGTAGCGGGGCTAGGGTGGTGACTACATATCAGGGGCGACCGTTTCTATCATGTTCGGGGCTTGTCATTCGTGCATGGGGGGGTATTGTGGGACCTGACGGCCCTGATGCTATGCGCGTGACACTTCAGACGGTTAGTCTGATGTGACATGTGGGGCCCGTGCGGCCCACGGGCCACGAGTGAGATGCACTATATGTGACATATGTAGGTGATGGGGTCGGGTGGGTGGCCCCCCTGAACCACCAGAATACACCTCAGACGCATGCAAAACTGGGCAGTGAGGCGCACAACCTCACAAGTGCCCTACTCCGACTCGGAGTTGTAGTCGTAGTCGACGGGCGGCCTGAAGTTCACGAACGGGTTGGCGCGGCGCCTGGCGGCGGAACGGCGGGGCGTTTGGCGACGTGTGGGATGGTTTGTAGGGAGACGAGTGGGATAGGATACATAAGGGCGCCTCTCTGGAGTAGTTGCCAACGGAGTTGCCGCTGATGGCACCGCCGTGGAGGGAGTTGCAGCCGAGGAGGAAGCGCTTCCCGACGATCCCGAACCCCCCGCCAAAATCCTCGCGACTACGGGGGGGTGGCACAGGGCGAGGTGGAATGATATGATATGGGGGTGTCAAGACTAATTGATATTGACTTGTGAATGTGACGCATATGGTGAAGTAGGGGATGGGGTGCGGTAACATTATCCACACATACGTGTCCTCTGTACACGCTGTGGTGGATCGAGCACAGGGCGCATCATAATAGCATAATGGCGTGATGGGCTCTCGATGGCGGTGCCACTGGAGTCGATCATGCACGCCTCGCAAACGTCGTCCTCGATCGTATATACAGTCGCGCACCCACGACACCGCCGCGACACACCAGTAGGACGCTCATTGACAGGCACTGCTCCAACTTTGTCACCACCATCACCATCATCCAGAACGATCACACCGTTCGAGTCGTCGTCCATAGAATGCTTGCGTTTTTTGGGAGTGGATTTTGCATCAGATGTGTGACCACCGTCGTCACGAGCTCGAACCAATGGTGCGTCGTCAGAATCGTCATCATCACCAAGCAGGTCGCGACTCGGGCCTGGGACCATCCACTTCTTGAGCGTGTGTTTGTAGCCATACGGGCCAGCATTGTCACGCAGCGTCTTCACCAACTTATCCTTCCAGGGTTTGGCCTCTGGTCGACACACGGGGCATGCAAGCGAGTAGAGAATGTACAGTGTGATGAAACTGACTGGAATCGATCTGGATTCGGGAGCGACGTGATTGCACGGGAATGCGATACGGGCGGGGGGGGGGCAACTTATGAATGTTGGGATGGGGGCCTCGGCAGTATACCACCAAGCTGGAAGGGTACAGCCCAATGATAATTGTACTGCCGCTATCTCCACCATATCATCTTGAGGACTCTCAGGCGCAGCGCCCACCACATGCACGGACTGAAGCGGAAGCAACACATACTCATATACACCAATTCGGAGCGGGCAGTGTGAGGGGAGGGAGGGAAGCAGGTCATACATATGAAATCGAGGCATGCGTACGTTAGCACACCCTGCTGCCTTCTTCGGAGGTATATTCCGCTGCTCACCATGGTCGGTAGGTATTCCATCAGGGCACACCACTGAGCACAATACCAGAGGCATGGCTCGCATCTGTTGCGTGGTGCTCAAGTACCTCTCGCGATGCGTGACTGCCCATATTCGCCAAACAGTTGATGCACTGATGACTTAGCTATAGAACACACTATATATCTCACCGCATCACAACGTAACGCCGATTTCTAGTTCGTGCAGTTTAGGTTACACAGCATGAGTTCAATCATATTGGTTGCGTTGTAGCACGTCAACATTGCACTGTTTGGGGTCCACACCCACTGCTGTTATAGGGCACGCGTGTTGTGCTTAGGTGTATTCGTGCTATTACGTAGGTGCGTGTGTAGCTTGCAAGTGTGTTATGTCAGTTTGGTATGCGTACCGATGACGTGTGCGTGTGTGTGTGTGTGTGTTGCACGAAAACTAAGCATTAGCACGTGCAGTGGGTGTTATGGCCTCACACCTCCTTAGAACGTCCCGCACACCCTGGCAATGTCAATGCTGCAATATTGGGCTTCTTCATGTAGCGGCATCGGATAAAACATTTTATGATATGAGCACAGAACCGCACTGGATACGCAGCTGAGTGGTACATCTCCTTTTTGAGTCCGTCGCCGTTGTCATCCATGAGTTTCTTGTGTGGCTCCGTACATTCACATACAAGCCCAATAGCAAGCAGCCACCAACATGACGACCAGAAAATCATCAACTTCTTTGGAACATCTCCAGGCGATTGACCAATACCACGGAACCTATTGTCAGATGTGAACGTTGAAGAAACGCTAACACATTACGAGATGGGGGTGTCATTGAATAAATGGGATGGGACGCGAGGGTGAACAAGCGGACCAGAGAGAGAGCACGATCGCACGACCTTGCTGTACATGAGAAGATACACGATCAGGATGAGACACGGGGTGACTACATAACATGCTAGCGCAGTGCGTTCATATGCCGTGCACCTGCACATATGTGTCCTCGTGCAGACGTAGCTGAAATCCACCAGCGTTCGGGTCAACGGGGGGAACGTGAAGATGTTGCTCCTTGCACGGCGATTGCATGGGCGTGGCATCTCCAATCGCCCCCGCAGTCGATCAAGCCTCAAACTAACATCAAACCTCAAACTAATATCAAACCTCAAACTAACACCAAAACAAAAACCTCAAACTACCATCTTATCTCTGAATTCGGGGGTATGCGCATGCGTTGGTTGGGCAACCCTGGCTCCTTCCCGGATTCTCGAGTACGCATCTCACGCCACGTAGTTCCAATACACGTATGAGGAAACTGACCTTACGAACCATCATACTCGCAAACCTCACATCTGGGTTACAAAGATTACCTTCAACGTGAGGCGGTGTCTCAGCTAGGTTGGCCGTCAGTTTTGCAGAATTTGTTTGGCCACACTTCCAAATGCACGATCGTTGTGTACAGCTCGAGCTGGCATATCCCCACGTGGAACACTCTGGCGCAAACCAGACAAGCCCATGTTCCTTCACCTGGGAGGAAACCCACGACACTGACAATACCAACGTTTACCGACACAGTCCTGGGGCCCACTGGATATTACCGACGCGGTCCTGGGGCCCATGGGGTATAACAGGTTTGGTTGCATCCAGCCACATGGCCGTTAGAAGTGCTGTCTCCAAAATCTTGAATCCGTCGGGCGTCAAGATGTCGTGGGCGGGGTTGTCCGTCCAGTCGAAGTGCCGATAAGGGAAGGAGCACGCGCCGACACGCGCTCAACACATGCGGTCTGGCACCGCCACGTTTACGTGAGCAAACGGGGCGATTGGGAGGGCGATGTCACATCACGGCGTTATGGTTTGGGTATCTGGAGCGGTTTTGGCAAGTTTCGCGGCCGAGGGCGGACCCAAACAACAAGGTGAACGAATGTGGGCACCAACGCACCGAAACACGCACGCGCAACCGCGTGGACATACTTGTGCACGACATGCGCACATTCACACATACGTACACATCGGGGGATACGATCGGGCGACAGACAGAATAACAGAAAAATCTGTCACACGACAGAATTTTCTGTCAGATGGCGGGCAGTCCCATCCCAGCGCTGCCAAGCAGATAGTCCTTGCCGAACTGCTTCGGCATATAATCCAGCACTCCCAGAGAACACCTCGACGAAGTCGAGCTCCCGCTCGCACTGGACGGCTGCGACCTTCAGGCAACAACCGCTGCCGCTTCACCATCCCATCATCATCGTCAGACCCCGTCCGCCCACCGAATCCTCTTCTGACACCCGAGATACAGTTCATGGGCGGGCACGACTCGATGATTCTGCATGGGTGAACATAGTCATGGTACATACCAGCATCCTGACTATCACCATCATCATCATCATCACCACCATCATCAGCATCATCACCACCAACATCATCATCATCATCAACATCATCATCGTCATCGCTATCGCTATCACCCCCATCGACATCGTCGTCATTATCACCACCGCCACCACCGTTATCATCACTATCACCCCCCACCAACATCACCATCAACATCATCGACACCATCAGTGGCATCAGCATCAGCATCATCATCACCGCCATCGTGATCATCAGCATGTGCGTCACCACCATCATCCGCATCGTCAGCATCGTAGGCATCGACATCATCGTGATCGTTATCATCGTCGTCTTCATCATCATCAACATCACAATCATCATCACCGTCACCACCACTATCGCCATACCCACCATCATACTCGCCATCACCACCATCATCATCAGCACCAACCTCATCGTCATGATCATCATCATCGCCATAACCCTCGCCCTCATTCAGACGAGTGCTGTTACCTCACATCTACATCCAGTCCCGTGCGATGCTACAACGCAAAACGGGGCGACCTCCTCCACGGTGGGGCCATACACTCGGACGAACGGCGTCGACACCGATCGCCTCGCGCGAGGCAAGAGGCGGATGCAACGTGACAGTGGGCGATGATGAGTGCGAGCAAGGTTGAGCGGACGGTGGAACATGGAGGTATGAGTAAGTTGCGTACGAAAAGGGGGGATGTTGCACTGAGGAGGTTGGAGGGACATACACCAATGATATCAAACTGGTGATGCTATTGGCGGCTGCGGAGGACGATTAGATGGTGCTAGGGGGTGCTGAACCGATGAATTCTGCAGATGGGTATGTCTGGCTAAAGCTTATGCGGATAATGATGACGGGATAGGGTTTAGATGGTGTCAGAGGTTGGCGATCGACAGTTGGATGAGTGAGGGCGAGTAGGGGGAGCGGCTGTAGATGTCGTAAGTCTGAACAGAACCAATACATTGATGACGATTTGGAATGGTTTGCTTGATGCCGAGCAGATGGGGGAGATGATGATGTGAACCTGCAGCGAGCAAATCCATGTCTGAAGTCATGGAATGTATGGCCTGATTCCAGGCTGATCATGAAGCATCGAGCACGCCCGTGCGGCCTGGGACTCGACCACACCAGGCGGACGGCGGCTGTCTCGACGCGACGAGCAGCCGACAAAAACATGTGAACCCGTCGGGTGAAGTCCGATCAGGAGCAGTGGAAGATACGCGATATTCATTATCAACTGCAAGCGTGAGCCACGTACACTGGCGCACACTGATGCCACATGGCTGTCTAACAAGTAGGCTGCCCGAACGGATCACATCTTCATCATCATCATCATCATCTTCATCATCATCATCAACATCATCAGCACCAGTTTCAACATCTCCGTCCGAATCCTCATCACCATCGCCATCATCATCCTCATCATTATAGTCAGCATCGTCTGCGCTAACATCGTTATCACCATCGATGTCCTCGCCATCATCACAACCATCAGCATCATCATCAGTATCATCATCATCAGCATCACAATCAACATCACCATCGCAACCACCATAGTCACGATTACCATCACCATCACCATCACCATCATCATCAGCAGCATCATCATCACCATCACCATCACCATCACCATCATCATCATCACCATCGTCATCATCATCATCAACATCACCATTATACATTCATATATACATATCACCATCGTCTGCATTATCGGGCGCCTACAACGCATACGAGTGTAAAAAACAGGTTAGACAAACTGCAGACATGCGCAACTGCACATCACAAATCTCACAAAAGCAGAACATCGCAGCACCGTGCACACAGCTCATATATCAGCTGGGCGGCGCGTCCTCGAGAGCTGGGCTGGGCGTGGCTGGGCTGGGTTGGGCATCAGGCGGGCGGTGCATCATCCAGGGCGGCGGCGGCGGCGGCGTGTGCGTCGGGCTCACCGCGATCATGGTCTCGCTCGATCTTCGCCATATCACGCACGGCGGCCAGCTCCTTCCCACGGCATGATACCACAACGCCATGCGAGCTGACACAAAAATCTGTCATATGACACATGGTTCTGTCATTTCGGTAGGCGGCCAACACCAGACCCGCGAGCTGACACAAAACTATGTCATATGACCAATTTTTCTGTCATTTCGGTCGGCGGCCAACACCAGACCAGCGAGCTGACACAAAAATCTGTCATATGACATTTGTTTCTGTCATTTCTGTTGGCGGCCAACACCAGACCAGCGAGCTGACACACAAATCTGTCATATGACATGTTTTTTCTGTCATTTCTGTCGACGGCCAACACCAGACCAGCGAGCTGACACACAAATCTGTCATATGACATTTGTTCTGTCATTTCTGTCGACGGCCAACACGAGACACGTGAGCCGACGCAAAATTATGTCATATGACAATGTTTTCTGTCATTTCTGTCGGTGGCCCATAACAGGCCCGTGAGCTGACGCACAAATCGGTCATACGACGATTGTTTCTGTCATGTATGTCGGCGGCCAACACCATGCTGCGATGCACAGTTATCTTCGGACCAATGCGACCGACATCATATCATCATTAAGCATGGGGCCTAGCACGACGAGTGTGGAAACAGTATTAAACCAAGTCATCATCCTATATCTTCTTATTTTAACTGTGGGCAAGATTAATTTAGCAACAACCGCTCCTCGATCGGAATCGCATCAGGGTCGATGTGACGGCCAACGCGGGCGAGTACAATATCAGACAATCTCTCAGAGATGGCTTCCACACGTGTCCTCATCGCAACGGACGACTCCATCAGCTCGGGGCGTACTTCTAGAATCTGTTTGATTTTCTTGCACCCTGGCGTGACGAGGAACAAGCACAGCCGACCCTCACAGAAGCATTCAAACGAGCTACATCTAAACAACAACCAATGACAAAGTGAGGACCATCCCAGAATTCATTACGGAACGCATCACGGTGGACACCCCGGAACCATTCGCCCGGAACCAGATATAGGATGTTGGCCAGTTTGAATGCGTATTCGCCTGGTGTCCACTTCTGATGTCGATGCGCATCACCTTTCACGACAAGGGGGCGATGGCGAGAACTGCGTAGTCGGACCGCTGAAAAAAGGAACGCTAAATAAGGAACGAAACTCAGGTGTATCACTAAAAGCGTTTTCGTACCCAATGATGTCAATATAAATAACAACAATGGAGGAAAATAATGATCATCGAGACCACTCCGAACTCATATCGTTCCTTATTTCAGCTGATTGACTGCACATAAGGAGAGTGGGGAGGGGAGGGTAGGAATAGGACGAGGAGGGGGAGGATGGACGACGCCGATGACAAAATCTGATGACCTGAGCCCCCGCTGGCTTGCCGACGTGCAGGGCTGGCTTCCCGACGTACAGCGCTGGCTTCGCCTTCGGCACAACGTCCTCCTCCGCCTCGTGCTCCTCGTACTCCTCGTCATCCTCCTCCGCCTCCTCGACGTACGCTG
>CAUYUJ010006225.1:512897-535447 GCA_963575745.1 Prorocentrum cordatum | reverse complement strand
GTCATCATCAGCATCACCATCACCATCACCATCACCATCATCATTCATCAACGGTCAATCATCATCACTATCAGCAGCATCATCATTATCGTAATCAGAAGAAGCAGCAGCAGCAGCAGCATCATCAGCATCATCATCACTATCAGCATCATCATCATCCTCTTCGCGTACACCTCCTCCCACCATCTACTTCAACTTGCCGCCTCCACCGCAGCCTTCGCTCAGCCTGCCCCTGCTCCCCGTCCTCCTCGGCGTCCTCCTCCTCCTCCTCCCCCTCCTCCACCTCCTCTTCCTTCTCATCCTCCTCCTCCTCATCATCATCCTCTTCCTCATCTTCCTCAGCATCCTCATCATCATCATCAGCATCAGCATCAGCATCATCATCATCATTATTATCATCAGCATCATCAGCATCATCATCAGCAGCATCATCACCATCATCAACACCATCATCAACATCATTATCATCAGCATCATCATCCTCGTCGTTGTTGTCATCATCATCATCCTCAGCAGCAGAAGCACCGTCATCATCAACAACATAGTCGCTATCATTGACGTCCTCTTCCTCCTCCTCCCCTTCTCCTACTTATTCTCCTCCTCCACCTCCTCCTCCTTCGTTTCTCCCTCACATAGACAATCGCTGCAGCGTCCTCTTGGAAGTATTCATGTCTACCATGACGTTCTCGGGCTTTACATCCTAGATGACAAGAGCGGGAATAGGCGTGCAGATCTCAGCACCAGCAATGACAGCGAATGCCGATAAGATAGCGTACCGTTAGAGCAAATACAAGATCATGGGTTTTGGGGGCGCTTAATCCCAGGTGGAGGAGAGGAGAGGAGAGAGGGGAGGGGGGACAAACTAGGTGCACTCACACCACATCTGACATCCTATCCTTCACGCCCATCCCTTGCCATTGCGCTGATTTTGTCTCTGTCCGCGGGCTGCGGACGCGTGTCAAAGCCGACCTGGAACCCCGCAGAAAGACTCCATCGTGTTATGCTTGACCGGAACATGGGAGCTGCGTACAGAGGAGGAGGTGGCGGACTAGCAGGAGGATGAGCAGGGTGAGAAGGAGGAGGATGTGGAAGGGGGAGGACAAGGACGAACAGCAGCAGCAGGAACCGGAGCGGAAAAAGCGGGAGGCGCAGGAGGATCACGGGAAGGCAGCGGAGGGAAATGAGGGGGCGGCAACGATGAAAAGGACTCGGATCCAGCAAAGTGGCCCACGCTGGGGCCGGTCCGAAAATGAGGCCCACGGTGCAGCGGGAGCATCATATTGAAATACCGAGAACAATCGGACTGTGTCAGAACACAGAAGAAGACTAAGAGGACCACCTTTGTCGAAGTTCTGCGCATAGGACAAAGCGCGGAGAGAATCGGCTATCATCCAGACGGAGTCAGGGAAGAGAGGAGGTTTGCGCTCATCGTGTATACAATTGTCTGGCCATCGCTCGGACGTTCATTCCCTGTGCGTTTTTCGGTTTCCTGCGTGGTCTTCTCGCCGAATAAATGATCAAGGATACTCCTCGATGGTCCTCGCCGAAGGAAAAATGCGCACGTCCGAGCGATGCCAAGTTGTCGAGGAGGACGGAGGAGGCAGGAGAAGAGGGGGAGAGCACACGAGGGCGACGTGCGGGAGGGGGGAGGAAAGTGAAGGGGGGATGGTGGGCAGGACCCCAAAGACTGACGTCCTGGAGTCCCCGAGCAGGCTGCGGCCTGCGCGTCGAGCAGAGCCTAACTCGCGAATCGAGACACCAGAGCGCAAGAAAGATATTCACTCGAGAAAGGTTTACCAAGCCAGCGCGAAGTGTCCGTCCATCCCTCCTCCGACTACCTCTAGTATGAAGGGGCCATGGGACACACAAATAAATACACACAAATAACAGGATTCCCCATATTTTCACATATTTTCTGGGTATTTGTCTTCCCCCCCACATCCCATATTTTCCCGTTGTGTCTGTGTGTGTGTTTCCCCTCCTGATTTTTAGCCTTCTACAGAACCAAAGAGGAAGACTGCACCGCCCCTCGTCCCGAGAACTTGAAGACGGGACCCGCCAACCCCCCTTGGAGCAAACACCCACATGGCGACCCCCGAGAAACCGCACCAGCACGAGACGACTCGGGACGCCTGCGCAGCTATCGGGAGCGGCCAAGAGGGGGGTGTCCAAGAGGGGGGGGTGCAAATCATGACCGGCGGCATGTGCGCGGCCCAGCGGGGGCCCCAGGGACGTAATGAAACAAGAGAAGGCGCCATGGAATCTGGGGAGATGTTATGGCCCCCGCCATCACCCCCGGTCATCACCCTGGTCATCACCCCCCCTGGTCATCACCCTGGTCATCACCCCCCCCTGGTCATCACCCCCCTGGTCATCACCCCCTGGTCATCACCCCTCTCTTTGCCTCCCCCGAAGCTGCAGAGTCCCCCCGAGAGAATCCAACCCCCCCCTGGCCATCACCCCCTTCTTTGCCGCCCCCGAAGCTGCAGAGGCCTGGCACCGGCGCTCGGGCACAGACGCCCGAGCCGGCGAGAGCGGCCGCGGAAAAAAAAAAAAAAAAAAAAAAAAAAAAAAAAAAAAGAAAAAAAAAAAAAATGATTAACCTTAAAAAACAAAACAAAAAAAATGATTAACTTATGAATAAATGTATGCATGAGCTCATCGTTGTTTTTGGTACTAGGTCCCTGCATCTTTAACACATGATGCGCACGCGGAGCACGTGTTAAAAACGGCACTGCACCGTGCTGGCCAGCACGCCGCACGGGAGCCGCGGGCACGGGCCGGGCCAGGGCGGACGAGGCGCCTCGCCGGCAGGCGGGCGGACGCCGGCCCTCGGGGAAAAAAGAGCTCTGGGCCCTGGCGCTCGCTCTGGGCCGCCGCCGGCCGCGCCCGACTGCGCCGGCCCCGGGCCGAGCGCGCGCAGGCCGAGCCTGCAGGCCGCGGCGCAGACCCGCCATGAGCCGCCGAGCTGCCCAGGGGGCCCGCGGCGCGCCGCGCGGCCAGCCGCGGGGCGAGCCGGGCACTCGCCCGGGCCCAGTTTTCCATCCCGAGCCGGTCTCGTGGACGGTCCTGTGGCCCGGGAGGGCCCCGAGGGCCCGAGCACGGCGAAGATGCTCGGGGCCCGTCAGACAAGAGCGCAGGCATGCGCTGCCGGGGAGCTCCCCGCGGAGCTCTCGGACCAGCGGCACCGGGAGGGCCCCAACAGCACGAAAGCGGGTCAGAAACACAGAACACGATTCCCAGGGCCACGTCTTCGTCCTGTTCGGAGGCAATTCCTGGGAGGTCTTCGTCAGAACGATCAAAGGCGATCAAGCCCCTATAAAGGGCCACTGAGTCGGATTAGACCGGATTACGCCCAAGATTAGGCCAGATTCAACGGGATAAAGCTGGATAAAACTGGATGAAGGAAGATTCAACGGGATTGAGCCAGATTGGACCAAGTGTCGACCAGGGATATACCAGCATCGACTCAGGATGTAACCGCACAAGAGCAGCGTCTAGATCCTGATATGCTTTTTGTTTGCAATCCCGGGGCCCGAGAGGGACCCGAGAGCCGGTCCCCGAAGCCTGAACAGCTTCCCCGAAGCCGGTTTTTCATGCCGAGCCGATCTTTTACCGCCCCCACGGCCCGTTGAGGGCCCCCAAGAGCCGAAAGTGGTCCAAAACTAGCCAGTCCCATTGTTCTGGGGCCTCGGATCTGCTTCCCCGCAGTCTTTTTTTTGATTCGCGGGTCGAGAGCGCACCTCTTCGGGTCGAAGCTAAGCGGGCCGCGCGAAGCTTGAATCAACAAAGAGGGGGGGACAGAAGGAGAGGCCTCACGTCAAGGCCAGGAGGAGGCACGGCCTCGGGGTCAGGCGGTAAATGGTCCAGAACAAGCCAGTCCCATTGTTCTGGGGCCTCGGATCTGCTTCCCTACAGTCAGCACAGGGCCAGTGCTTCCTCCTGGCTCGTTTCTCGAAATCCCCATGGCCCGTGGAGCGCCCCCAGAAGCGCACCCTCGCCGGGACGTCCGTTCTCCGTGCATGCTTCGATGTCGCGCGTTGGCCTCTTCGCAAGAGGGTCCAGGATGCTCCTCGATGGCCCCCGCCGAGAAAAATTACCAGTTTGAAACATATCCCTATCCCTATGTTTGACATCACCTCACCTCGATGCCGATCTTCAGGGTTCCCTCGGTTTCTGAGGGCCTGCCTCTGAGACTGTCCTCGCTTTTTGCTCGCCCATCTCAGGGATAGGGATAAGTTCGAGGCTGTTTTTTATATATATATATATATATATAACAAAACAAAACAAAACAAAACAAAACACAAAAAAAACAACAACAAAAAAAACCAAAAAAAACGCGGCCGAGCGAAGCCAACGAGGCCAAAACTGGCAGCAGGCCGGCCGCTCCAGTCCCTCGGAGCCTCGGGCCTCTGCCCCGCGAGGGGGCCCGCCGGCCACAGGACCCGCCCCCCTCGCGGCGAGGGCGGGGGCGCGATCCCAGGCAGGGCGACGAGACTTGCCCCAGGATCCCTGGCGCTTGTCCCGAATTCTCGATTCTCGTGTTCCCCATCCACGTCCCCTCCCCAGGAGTCCTCGCACTTGTCCCAGATTCTCGATTCTCGTGTTCCCCTCCACGTCCCACCTTCGGGAGCGGCAAAGAGGGGGGCGCCAAAGAGGGGGGGGTGCAAATCATGACCGGCGGCATGTGCGCGGCCCAGCGGGGGCCCCAGGGACGTAATGGAATAAGAAGAGGCGCTATGAAATCTGGGAAGTACCATGGCCCCCGCCACGATATCCCCCCCCCCTCTAGTCATCACCCCCCCTTTGCCGCCCCCGACACCTTTCCCTCCCCACTCTCCTGGGGAGCGACGTCCGTCCCCTCCTCCTCCTCCTCCTCCTCCTCCTCCTCCTCCTCCTCCTCCTCCTCCTCCTCCTCCTCCTCCTCCTCCTCCCCCTCCTCCCCCTCCCTCCTCCTCCCTCCTCCTCCTCCTCCTCCTCCTCCTCCTCCTCCTCATCCTCCTCCTCCTCCTCCTCCTCCTCCTCCTCCTCCTCATGACCCGTGCACGCCCACCGCCCCCCCCCGGGCCAGCCCCCCACACCACTGGGGCCCCGGAGGAGCGGCGCGTGCGCGCCCTCCATGGCGTGGCCGGGGAGGCGCGGCCACCCCTCTGCTGGGCCCAGGGCGGGCCAGAGCAGGGGCAGCGGACACGCTGGGGCCGGTCCGCTGGGGCCGGTCCGAAAATGAGGCCCGCGGTGCAGCGGGAGCATCAGCTTGAGGTACCGAAAACAATCGGACTGTGTCAGAACACGAAAGAAGACCACCGTTGTCTAATTCTGCGCATAAGGCAAAACGCGGAGAGAGTCAGCTACCTTCCAGACGGAATCAGGGGAGAGAGGAGGTTTGCACTCATCATGTATACAATTGTCTGGCCATCGCTCGGACGTCCATTCCCTGTGTTTTTGTTCGGTTTCGTACGTGGTTTTTTCGCCAAATGATATCGAGGATGCTGCTCGATGGTCCTCGCCGAAGCGAAAATGCGCACGTCCGAGCGATGCCAAGCAGAGGACGCAGAAACTGCATAAGCTTTTTCTGCGTCGGCTGGCCGGGCAGGGGGCGTCTGCGCCGGCGACGGGAAGATGGAACGGGGGTGCCGCCAGAGAGCAAGCTGCAAGAACATGAACTTTCGGAGCTCCGCGCGGATTTCTTGGATCTGCGCTGGGGCCCCGTAGCGGCGCCTCCGGCGCCGCGCCTGGCGCGCTCCGCGCGCCAGGGAGGGGGGCCCACCGTGGGTGCAAGAAATCCGCGCGAGCTCCAAAAGTTCAGATCTGTGCCGAGTGTTCCTCCTCGAGGTAAGCACGCCACCATGCCTCTGGGCACGGAATGGGCGTGTCCTCAAGCCCTTTGCCCAATCCCCTGGTCCTCAGTCCTCAGCCCTGCAGAGTTCTTCAAGAGGCCCAGAACCGAAACTGCCACATCTCCTGGAGAAGCACCCCTGCGAACTCTGACCCACAACCCGGGCACGGCGGCGGGATGGGCCGAAGGCCATTACCAAGACCCCCGACGCCATGACTTCTTCGCAACCTCGACACCCAGAGGTCAGGACCTCCTCCCGGGGACCAGACTCTCATCCCGAGCCGTTGTTCGACGCTCCCGAGGCCCGGGAAGCGCCCCCCCCCGGGGGCCGAAGATGTAGAAAGACCTCCCAGCGTGATGTCCTTCACGACGCGAGGAGGTCTGGGTGGGCGCACACCCCCGCCGCCCCTCCTCCTCCTGCTCCTGCTCCTCCTCCTCCTCCTCCTCCTCCTCCTCCTCCTCCTCCTCCTCCTCCTGCTCCTCCCGACAAGGGCGCCTTGTGGATCCGGCCGCAGCCGTGCAGGCCCGCCAGCGCCGCCAGGATCTGCCCAGTGATCTCGCGCGCGTCCGCGTGCGTGGGCCGCTCCTCGGGCGAGGCCGCCGCGGGGCCCTCCTCCTCCTCCTCCTCCTACTCCTCCTCCTCCTCCTCCTCCTCCTCTCCTCCTCCTCCTCCTCGCTCCTCCTCGCTCCTCCTCGCTCCTCCTCCTCCTCCTCCTCCTCCTCTCCTCCTCCTCCTCTCCTCCTACTCCTCCTCCTCCTCCTCCTCCTCCTCCTCCTCCTCCTCCTCCTCCTCCTCCTCCTCCTCCTCCTCCTCCTCCTCCTCCTCCTCCTCCTCCTCCTCCTCCTCCTCCTCCTCCTCCTCCTCCTCCTCCTCCTCCTCCTCCTCCTCCTCCTCCTCCCTCCTCCTCCTCCTCCTCCTCCTCCTCCTCCTCCTCCTCCTCCTCGCTCCTCCTCGCTCCTCCTCTCGCTCCTCCTCGCTTCCTCCTCGCTCCTCCTCGCTCCTCCTCGCTCCTCCTCGCTCCTCCTCGCTCCTCCTCGCTCCTCCTCCTCTCCTCCTCCTCCTCCTCCTCCTCCTCCTCCTCCTCCTCCTCCTCCTCCTCCTCCTCTCCTCCTCCTCCTCCTCCTCCTCCTTCTCCTCCTCCTCCTCCTCATCATCCTCTTCCTCCTCCTCCTCCTCCTTCCTCCTCCTCCCTCCTCCTCCTCCTCCTCCTCCTCCTCCTCCTCCTCCTCCTCCTCCTCCTCCTCCATGGGAGGGTATCCCACCGGATCAGGAGCCAAGACGCCAGGGTCGAAGGATGCCTGCCAGACGCCTTCGCCGCGCTTCTCGGCCGCTGTGCCCTCTGCCGACGTGGCCGACGAAGCTCGGGGTGCTGGCGGTGCGGCCGGGCGCCGTAGGCGTGCGGCCCTTGATGCCGCTCGCGCTCGCGATCTGGCCATCGAGGGATCTGCTCTTCGGGATGCGATCGCCCCGTTGTGCGCCGCCCGTCCAGTTCTCACGGTCCCAGCGGCCCCCAAGGGTCGGAAGCGGCCAAGAGGGGGGTGTCCAAGAGGGGGGGTTACAAATCATGACCGGCGGCATGTGCGCGGCCCAGCGGGGGGGCCAGGGACGTAATGAAATAAGAGGCGCCATAAAATCTGGGGAAATATCATGGCCCCCGCCATGATATCCACCCCCCCTAGTCATTACCCCCCTCTTTTCCGCCCCTGACCATGGGCTGCCGGAGGCCCTCGAAGTGCGCCCCGGCATGCCCCCTGCGACCTTCGAGCGGATCCCCGGGGGAAGGGCCTACCCCTCCCCCGACCCCCCCTCACCCGGGTCCCAACTTCGGCCGCCCTCTGGGCGTCAAGGCCTCACTCAGAGGCTCGTAGACCGGAGACGCCGACGAGCGGGGGCCATCGTAAATGCACAATGTGTTTGTTTGAAGAAGGCTCCCAAAAAGCTACGTACGGCTTCATACCGCTTGATTCTGCTGTTACCAAAAAGCTCCCGAAACAGCCCCTAAGGCACCCGAAAGCCATCCCTGACTCATCCCCCGCCTCCTGCCCCCCCATCATTCTCCCCCTGCCCCCTCATGGAATTGGCGCTGCCAGGCGCGAGCAGATGTGCGAAGTCGCTGCCAAAGTAGCCGCCCCGCACAGGCAGTGTGCAGAGCCAGAACCGAGGCAAGCTGCTCGGTGCTGAAGTGATGGGGAGGCGGAGGAGAAGGAGGTGGAAGGAAAGGAGGAGGAAGGGGGCGAGAGAGATTCACTCGCGACAATGCCCACCGAGAGGCGGACACTGGACACACGCGAAGTCCACGAGGTGAACACCAGAAACATGCCAACATGCCGATCTGCTGCCTTACCCTCCCCATGCTCCTCGTGTGCGCTCGCGCCAGCGTCGCTCGAACAGACCGTGGCGCCCCGATCGCGTTTCGCACGCCAACCCGTGTGGCCGGACGCGCCGGTGGCCCGCACATACGCGCAGCGCCGACTACCTGGCCACTCTCACGGCGCAGTTGGGGGGGAGCGGGAGGGGCAGCGGCAGCGGTAAGAGTGCCTAGTGCTCGCTTGTGGAGTCCCCGCCCCATCACTTTGGAACTGGCGGCGATCGCAGATTATGCATACGCCGTTGTCTCTTCCGCTGCCGCGGCCTGCTGGGCAGCCTCTGCACATCCAGGGGGAGCAGAGCAGGACGGGTCAGTTTGCGCTTGTGCAGATTTCCCTCCTTGCACATGCGCCGCTCGAATGCGGGCGGCGCTGCTGCGCAAAGAGGAGAGAGAAGCGGACAGATGGAGGGAAGAGGGGGCGAGGAAAGAGGGAGACGGAGAGCTGGACTCTCGGGCTGCGGGCCATGGGAAGTGCTCGCGCCGGCGGGTGACCGATGGCTGCAGCGCTGGACACTGGACGCCTACCCCAAGCCATCTTCTCCTGCCGAGTCCTTCCACGGCGCCGTCGAGCTTGCCGTTGGGCCCCGCCTGCGCGGCAGGGCCACTGGGCTCGCGCTCCGCGTCGCCTCGAAGCGTCTGGCTGGCTCCCGGTGTGGAAGGGATGAGCGTGCCTGAGAGTCTATCTACATGTGCCTGCCCCCGGGGGGACAGAGCCCGCACTAGGAGTCGGGATACCCCCCAAAGACGCGTGCGCCTTGAGGGCAGCGCACAATGAGGGTTAGAGGTAGAGAGAGGCGGGCGTCACCACCAGCATGGACTGCAACATCTTCACACCCGAGGCCACGGCGAGACCCGTGGGGGAGGACGCCGGCGGCTGCCTTCCCTTTTGGTCCCCCCTCGGACTCCACGGTTCCTGCGCCATCTGCTCGAAGAGGTCCTGGCCGTCCACCTTTTCCATCACCACGTAATACTTGTCCTGAAATCCCAGGCGAGGGAGGAGAACGGGAGCAGAGTGACAACTGACTGCACGCAGCCCCCACAAGAATCAGCAGCACATCATATCGCCTGTGCATCTGGTCTGGCCGTACAGTGGTGGTAGGGCTGCGTCATCGGCGCTAAGGTCATGTTCGTGCTGCGATCGGTCGTATTTACTTGGATGGGTGTGCAATGCAAACCGCATGTTGCCCTTCATACCAAGCAGGATGATTGTTTGAGCTGCATCGCCGTCAGCGTCACCTCAACCTACACACGTATGCGTGCGTAGACACACAGAAACGGTACACATGCGTATAAGTATATAAGTATACACACCAGAGTGCAACGGCGCTTCGCGCCATGCAGCTTGGCCCTCTCAATATTCGCAATGATGCGGTATGAGAGGAGGAGAGATAGAGAGAGAGGGAGAGATGGAGAGAGAGAGAGAGAGTGAAAGAGTGAGAGGGGGTAGGCCCCACTTGGGGTACTGAAACCAGCGCCTCGCCTGAGACATCCTCACGATCTGCTCCGAACGCAAAGGATGTTGGCCACCAAAACACGCAAACCGCATGAGACATTCCCACAATCTGGGCGCGAAAGGGCCCGTATCATACCCCCTCGCGGCTCCCCGCTAGGAGTGTTGAGACCAGCGCCTTGCCTGAGAAATCCTCACAGTCTGTTCCGAAGCCAGAGGATGCTGGCCACCAAAACAGGCAAACCGCCTGAGACAAACCACAATCTGGGTGCGATCCCTTGAATATCCTGACCCCTGGCGCCCACCGTTCGGAATGCTTAAAGCCACCGCCTCGCTTGAGATATCCTCAAAATCTGTTCCGAAACAGGAAAACGACTGAGCACGCAAACGAACAAACCGCCT
Source organism: Prorocentrum cordatum (assembly GCA_963575745.1). Lineage (NCBI taxonomy): Eukaryota > Dinophyceae > Prorocentrales > Prorocentraceae > Prorocentrum > Prorocentrum cordatum. The sequence goes on along the minus strand of CAUYUJ010006225.1, from coordinate 525,390 downwards.
GACACATACAGTCCAGGATTCGTGCCCAGATTGTGGGGATGTCTCAGGCAAACTGCTCGTTTGTGTGATCACCACCCTCTGGTTTCGGAGCAGCCTTTGAGAATGTTTCAGACGAGGCGCTGGTTTCAGCTCTCCGACTGGAGGGCTCCAAGGGTCAGGACATTCACATGTTCGCACCCAGATTGTGGGTTTGTCGCAGGCGCATTGCTCGTTTGCGTGCTCAGCCATTCTCTTGTTTCGGAGCAGATTCGGAGGATGTCCCAGGCGAGGCGCTGGCTTTAGCACTCCGAAGGGGGGGGGCGCCAAGGGTCATGACATTCCAGGATTCGCGCCCAGATTGTGGCGCCCCCCCCCATTCGAGGTACTAAAACCAGCACCTCGCCTGAGACATCAGCACCATTTGCTCGGGAACCAGAAGATGTCGAGCACGCAAATGAGCAAACCTCCCGACACCCTCCCACAATCTGGGCGCAAATCATGGAGTGTACTGAGCCCTGGCGCCCCCCTTTAGGAGTGCTGACACCAGCGCCTCGCCGGACATAACCCCAGAATCTGCGTATGGCCTGAAGGGTTCTGACTATGAATGAGTCTGAATGAAGGAAGTATGTAGCTGAGCATGGATTGGGGCGAGCGAAACTGAGTACGAGTGAATCCGACAATGAGTGGGGCTGAGTGCGAGCGACTTTGAGCGTGAGTGGGCTTGACGCGAGTGGGTATGAGTGTGCGTGTGTCTGGGTATGAATGAGTCTGACTAAGAGTGAGTCCGAGTGCAAATGAATCGGAGTATGGGCGGGTCGGCTTGCGGTGGAGTCTGAGTGTGAGTGGGTCTGACTATGGGTGCGTCGGAATGCGAGTCGGTCTGAGTATGAGTGAATATGAGTACAAGTGAGTCTGAATGCTAGATGAGCGCGAGCGCGTTTGAGAGTACGGGAGGAAGAGGAGGAAAGAGGAGAAGGAGTCGACACGGCCTGAGTATAATTGGTCGGCGCGGTGATGTCCATGTGTGCAAATCATGCTCCTGTTACGCATCGCTGAAAAAGGCAGTTTGCGAGTATCTGGGTGTGAGGGCGAGTCCGCGTAGACGACGGACGCGACGACGACGGCGACGACAGCGACGACTTCAGTGACGTCCTCCTCCTCCTCCTCCTCCTCATCTGGATACCTGTCACGAAATATGAGCGAAACACAAGTGAAGAGCGAGGGAGCAATGACCAGTCCGAATAGAAAAGACTGTGGGTACATCTGAGCGCAAGTAATATGAGTGCCATGGGTCTGAGCGTGGGTGGAACTAGGTATGCGAGGGTCTGAGTACGGGCGGGTGTGAGTCTGAGTATGAAAGAATTTAAGTGTGGACGGCGTCTGAAGGTGAGCAAGTCTGGGTGTGAAAGGGTCTGGGTATGAGCTTGACGAACTTGGGTCTGAGCACGCGTGAGTCTGAATGTGAGAGGGTCTGGGTGCGAGTGAGTCTGAGTGCGTGTGTGTCTGAGTATGAATGGGTCTGGGTGTGGGTGAGTCTGCGTGTGAGTGAGTCTCGTCACACGTGAGTCTGGGTGCGAGTGGTTATGAATGCGAGTGAGCCTGAAAATGGCTGAGCCTGAGTACGGGTGAGCCTGAATGTGACGGAGGAAGAGGAAAAGGGAGGTGAGCAGGCGTGAGTGATCTGAGTGTGAGTGCTTGGAGCGCGAATGAGTCTGAGAGCGAGTGATCCCAGGAATAATCGAGTTTGCGTGTGGGTAAGCCTGGGTATGAGAGGGCCTGGGTATGAATGAGTCTGAATGTGAGTGGGCTGAGGTGTGAGTGAGTCTGAGCGTGCGCGAGTCTTAGTGTGAGCAGGTCTAGGTGTGAGCGGGCCCGAGTACGAGTGACGAGCATGAGTTTGAGTACGAGTGAATATGCGTGCGAGCGGGTCTGAGTGTGAGCGAGTCTGAGTTTGAGAGAATATGGACTTGAGTGAGTCTGAATAAGTCCGAATGTGAGTGAGTCCGAATATGAGTACGACGGGTACAAGTCTGACCATGAGCGAGTTTGACTACGAGTGGCTTTGCGCATGAGTGATTCTGAGGGTTGGCGATTCTGAATGAGAGTGCATCCGAATGCGAGATTATCTAAGTGCGCATGGACCTGACCGCGAGCGAATCTGAATGTGAATGAGTCTGAAGTACGAGTGCGTCGGGGAATGAGTGAGTCTGAATATGGTTATGTGGGCTCGAGTGTGAGTGGGCCTACGCATGAAGGAGTCGTAATACGGGCACGTCAGAGTATGACTCAATATGAATACGAGTGAGTCTGACAGTGAGCGAAACTGAGACTGAGCGCGAGCAATAATGAAAGTGAGTGGGTTTGAACATCAGGTTGACGAGTCTGCGTCTGAGTGCGCGTGAGTCTGAGTGTGGGTGGGTCTGACTGCGAGTGAGTCTAAGTGAGTGTGTGTATGTGTGTGCGTAAGTCTGAATACAAATGACTCTGACTGCGAATGAGTACGAGCGTGAGTGAGTCTCTTTATGAGTGAGACTGAGTGTGAGTTGGTCTCGGTGTGCGTTAGCCTGAGAACGCATGAGTCTGAGTGTGAGTGAGTCTGAGAGCGGGCGAATCTGAGTGCGAGGAGGAAGGAGGTGAGGATACGTGGGTGATCTGAATGTGCGCGATTGGAGTGCAAGCAGGTCTGAGTGTGAGTGAGCCCAGGAATGCTTGAGTTCGAGCGTGAGTGAGTCCAGGTATGAGAGAATCTGAGTATGAGTGAATATGAATATGGGCGGGCCTAAGTGTGAGTGAGTCTGAGTGTGAGCAAATCTGAATGTGAGCAAACCTGAATGTGAGCGTCCCCAACCCAGGCGCCCCCCCCGTGGGAGCGCTGAAACCAGCGCGTCGCCCGAGGCATCCTCAGACTCTGCTGCGAAAGTACAGGATGCCACGGCCCGCAACAGGCAAACCGCCCGAGACATCCCAACGATCTGGGCGCGAACCCTGGAGCGTCCCCACCCCTGGCGCCCCCCCCCCCACTTGGAGTGCTGAGACCAGCGCCTCGCCCGAGACATCCCCCCAGTCTGCGACGAGAGCACGGGATGAAGAGCAGACCGCCCGAGACGTCCCCACAGTCTGGGCGGGAACCCTGGGATGTCGTGACCCCTGGCGCCCCCCCGCCCCCCCCCCACCCACCCCACCCCCAGAGTGCTACCACCAGCGCCTCCCCTGAGCCATCCTCACAGTCTGCCTGTTGAGCACGCAGCCGAGCAGACCGCCTGAAACGACATCCCCAGAGTCTGCGGTGCGAGCCATGGCGCGTCCTGACCCCTGGCGGCCCCCCCTCTTAGGAGTGCTGAAACCGGCGCCTCGGCCGAGACGTCCTCGGAACGTGTGTGCGAATGTCTCTGGGCAGGAGCGTGTCTGAATGGGGAAGTGGTGTGACCGAGTCTGAATCAGTATGACTGGGTCTGCGTGTGAATGACTCTGGGTATGAGTGAACCTGAATGCGGGCGAGTCTGAGTGTGAGTGAGCCTGAGTGTGGGTCTGAATATGAGTGGGCCTGAGAGTGAGTGAGTCTGAGCGTGAGTGCGCGATTGCGTACGAGTGAGTCTGAATATGAGTGAGCCTGAGTGTTAGTGGGCTTGAATGTCAGGGAGGAAGAGGAGAAGGGAGGTGAGGAGCGTGAGGTGTCGGCGCGCTCTGAGTAATTGCAGGAGCCCCACCTTGGGATATGGGGAATAACAACCCCTTTCTTGGGGTATGGGGAAAACAACCAAGATACCCTCAACACGATCCAAGAAGCCTCCGAAACGGCCCAAGATAGCTCCAAGAGGACATCAAAGAGAGACCGAAAATGCCAAAATCGAAAACCTACGTATTTAGCATACTCACCTGGTTGGTTAGCGTCCAAAGCGGTCCAAGAAATCCCCAGGATCGCTGCAGGACGGCCCGAGAGGTCCCTAAGGGGCACCCAAGACGGCCCAAGCGAGCCCCTGAACAGCCAAAGAGGCGCCCAAAAAGGCCCAAAAGGGCTCCAAAAGAGCCTCAAGAGGGGCCCAAGAGGGGGAACTCGAACTGCCATGTCGAGCCCTCCACCCCAAGATGACCCCCGAGACCACCAGCAGGCGCTCAACAGACCCCCAAGAGTCTCCAAGAGGCCCCCATCTGCCCCAAAATGCCCCACTTGGCCCCTCAAACGGTTCCCAATCGTCCCTGAACGTGGTTCCTGGGGAGGAAGATTCCAGGCACGCTACATCCCTTGTCACCATGGCTGGATCCGCACGCGGGAGAGCAGCGCGGTGCGCCGGAAGAAAAGATGGAAAAAAGAGCTGGTCCATTGTCCATTGATTGTCGTCGGTCCGCCTGCCGCCGTGGCGCTCTCTGCGGTGTCCAGGAGCCCTCTCGGTGGCTCCACAAAGGGAGGGCCGCGCGCGTCTCGCCATCCGTCCGGGGTCAACTTTGGACTTCGGGCGCCCGGGGCGCCCCGACGCGCCGTGCGCGCCACCATCCGTAGCCATCTCGGCCCAAGATGGACCGGAAACATTTGCGGGGGAAGCAGCCTGGCGGCGATGGTGGCCCGGCTCTGGCCCCGCGCGCGTGGCCAGCAAGCCTGGCTGCGCCGCCAATGGCCCCGCCGGCCCTGAGCGAGTGGTTCGCCGCCGTGCTCCGGCGCGCGCCTCCTGAGTGCCATCCGCAGTCGCCCCGGTGCGTCTTGGGGGAGCTGGCTGCTGGCGGCGCCGTTGATGGAACGGAGCTTTCCGGTCTGGGCGTCCAGGAGCTGGAGGAGGTGTGGCCGTGCCTCCGCGACCTCCGAGGCGAGTTCGTGGCGGCCTTGTCCACCAGGTCGGCCCGCCCGCCGCGGCGGGGGCGCCCTCTGCGCGAGCAGGAGCCCGCGTTCCGCGGGCCGCGCCCGCGCCGCCGCCTGGCGGAGCGCCGGGGGCAGGCAATCAGGCGCAACCGGGGGACAAGGCGCCAGAGTCCGGACTTGCTGCAGAGGTCGGCGATGCGACGTTGGCGGCGCTCGGGTTCCTCGCCGCAGCACGCCTCCGGCGCGAGGTCGTGGCGCCCGGGGAGCTGGCGGACGCGGTGCAAGCGTTGGGCCGCGTCACGCCGGAGGAACTGCCCCATGCGTGCGAGAAGCGCCACGGGGTCACCCCCAGCACCCCCCGGGAACGCGCGGCCCATATCAGGCCCGAGATGGCAGGGTTCATGGCAGCGCAGGAACTCCTCAGGCGCGAGTTCCTTGCGTGGCATCGCAGCGCATACAAGTATGCCTCTCCAGTGCGCCTGTGGGGGCAAGTGGCCCGGAACCTCGGGGTGGAACCCTGGCCCCCACCGGAGCCTGTGCTGGGGGCGTTCGCTTCTGCAGTGCAGAGCGGGGCCAGTCTGATGACGCACTGCGCGCAGATCCGCACCGTGCTCGGGCTGCTCCACATGCCGCTGGGGTGCTTGCAGTACACGTCATGCTTGGCGCGCGGATGCCTTCGTGGTGGCCAGGCAGTTCTGTTTCCGTTTCGCTTCCGAGCTGGTGCCCCTGCAAGCAGACGGGCCCCACTCCAAGGTGGTCCTGTCCACTGAAGGCGGCCTGCCGACGACGAGCGTGCATCTGCATAGGCGCAAGACGTTCTCGGAGACAACGATCGTGTCCAGGCGGTGCATCTGCGCCCTGCAGTCACGGCAGCTTTGCGGAGTGTGCGTATTTCATGGCCGTGTTCAGGCAGGCCAGATGTTCCTGGCGCTGTCCTACAGGCACGCCCTGTCCCAGGTGAAGGTTGCGGCGCTGGCGTTGGGGTTCGCGCGAGCCGCAGAATGGGGCACCCATGCCTTTCGCCGCGGGTGGGCCGACGAGTGCCTGGCTGCCGGGGGCGTCCCGGCACTGTTCCACAGCGGGGGATGGCGCGGGGTGGCCGCCTTCGGTTACGCCTCGGCGGCGTCACGGAACGCGGCGACTGCGGCGGAGTGGCCCGTCGAGTTCTCGGAGTCGTCTGCGTCCGAGGGTGCGCCTCTGCCCTGAGCCAGAAAGAGAAGGACGGCTCTTGCGTTGGTCCGCTTCGCCTGCGCATAGGGCTGGCGCCTTCCATTCCGCCGTTCCCGGGCGCCCTCCGCGGCACCGCGTTCAGTGTTGCGCCAGGCGGAGGCTGCGGTCACGTCGCCAGCAGTGGGGTTGTGGCCTGGATCGGCGTGAGCCCCAGCAGTGGGTCTCAAGTTTTCTGCGAGGGTCTCTCGAGCACCCCAGGCTGGCCGCACCGAGTGTGTTGCCCAAAGGTCCGTGCGGGCGCACTGCACCACCCAGGGGGGAGGCAGCCCACTGGAATCTTCATCGTCCCTGAACGTGGTTCCTGGGGAGGAAGATTCCAGGCAGGCTACATCCCTTGTCGCCATGGCTGGATTCGCAGACTCGTCGCTCCAGGTCGGTCCTCCTTCAGCCCGTGTCCGAGGCGGGGCATCAAGTGTCGGCATTCGCTGCCGAGGCAGTCTCGCTTGCTCCCGCGGGGGCTCCCAGGGGCCCTCTGAGGTTCCCCTCTTCTGTTGCTCGCAGGCGGCGTCTCTGCGGCGCCAGGGGTCCCAGGGCCCCCGTGGTGGTTCGCAGGGGTTCTCTGAGGGCCCCGTCGCAGTTAAGGTGGCGCCTCGGTGCCGCCCGTGGTGCCCCAGGAAAGTGCTTGGCAGGACATTGCGTCGTCTGCAGGCCGTGGGCTTGTTGCTGGCGTCGCCAGCGTCCCCGCCCTCCCTCCCTGGTGGGTCTGGTGCGTCGGCCAGCGGGGTCTCGAGTTTTCTGTGAGGGTCTCTCGAGCGCCCCAGGCTGGCCGCGCCGAGTGTGTTGCCCAAAGGTCCGTGCGGACGCACTGGACCACCCAGGGGGGAGGCAGCCCATTGGAATCTTCAGAAGCAAAAGGCATCACCCGTGGACTTCGGTTCTCTCCTGGAGGTCGGCGGAATGGCGTGAGCCACTTGAACATATAAGCGGATCAATTGCGTTCGGCCACATCGTTGCCGAGTCCGCAATATGACCTACTGTAGTTGTCGCTCTCTACATGAAAAGCATTATCTCGCTTCCTGTTCGCACTCCGTCGAATCCGTCGCGCAATCCGTCCTGGCAATGATTCCCAACCAGTATGCCATTCGAGTCGAAGCCAAACTTCGCGACGCCCCTACTGGCACAAAGCTTCGTTCGAAAACTGAGCCAAGGACGGACTGGCGGTTGCGAGCCACATCGCGTGGATAGTGTCCACCAAACAATCAGCTGGCAGACCACCATAGACGGCCCTCAGCCGCGTACGTCTCAAAACAACCTCTGATACATACCCTAGATTGTGACTGGGCCACCGTAGACTGCACAAAGAGGCGCCAAGCAAAAACTAGACTGGGCCGACGCCTGCGCACGTGACTGGCAACCACCGTGCTTGGACGACCACCATCGGTCCTAGCCACTAATGACAGCAACTCTCAAACTTACACGATCAACCTGGCCTTGAGGGGGTCCCCTGAGCACTCCGAACCTCACGGGATTCGCGCGCCAGCCCGCCGGCCTTCGTCTCCATCGCCTCGAAGAACTCGCATACCCTCGCCTGCCGGGAAGAGCCCCCCCGCTTTGTGTACCCTCCGCGCGGAGACCACCGAAAATATCCTGGCGAAAGACCCAACCATATGCAGTTGTGAGTACCGCCGTTGTGAGAATCGCCTTCGGTGGAGCTCCATACGGGGCCATGAAACGCGTGAAGGGAGCGCCGAAATGGGGCGGGGCCACCATACGGGCGCTGCCGTTAGGACCGCCCGCAGAGGGCATGGAGGTCAGCCGAAATGGGTTACATGCTGATGTAACCCGTTGCGGCTGACAGGCACCGGAAGAAGCGGGAGAGGGCAAGCGGGCACAACCAATGGGGCCTTAGCTGGAGCTCCTTATAAGGCCGCGAAACGTGTGAGAGGTGTGCCGAAGTGATGGGGGTGGCGGCATGCGAACACAGCCACTGGGGCCTTCGGTGGAGCTCCCTGTGGGGCCGCGAAACGTGTCAGGGGTGTGCCAACGAGAGGAGGGGAGGCATGTGGACGCAGCCACGGGGGCCTTCGGTGGAGCTCCCCACGGGGCCACACAACGTGTGAGGGGTGTGCCAAGGTGAGGGGGGCTGGCGGCGTACGAACGCCACCACTGGGGCCTCTCCCCATGGGGCCGCGAAGAGTGTCAGGGGGGTTGCCGAAGTCAAGGGGGGAGGCGGCCTGCGGGCGCAGCCACTGGGGCCTTCGGCAGAGCCCCGTGTGGGGCCACGAGACATGTGAGCGGTGTACCAAAGTGAGGGGGGTGGCTGCATATGGACGCAGTCACTGGGGCCTTCGGTGGAGCTCCCTGTGGGGCCACGAAACGTGTGAGGGATCTGCCGAAGCAGACACGCGAAAGAGGAGGGGATGTGACGGCGACGATGACGATGATGATGGTGAGGACATGCGGAGGGCAGAGGCAAGGGTGGTAGGAGGGAGGAGCGGGAGGAGAACCAGAGGAAAGGAGAGGAAAGGAGAGGAGAGGAGAGGCGAGGAGGGGAGGGGAGGGGAGGGGAGGGGAGGGGAGAGGAAAGGAGAGGAGAGCAGAGACGCGGGGCGCTGTCTCTTCAAAATGAGGACCCGACACCACAGGACACACCACATGACAGTTGGTCACTAGACTGACACTGTGGCCAGAGATGGAGGATAGAGAGGAGGTGGGGAGAAAGAGGAGGAGGCATCAGAAAAGGAAGGGGGAAGGAGGAAGAGGAGGAGGAGGAGGAGGAGGAGGGAGGATCGAGGGAGAAAGAAGAAGGAGGGACGAGGGAGGAGGGAACAGTAGGATGGAGGAAAGAAATGGAGGACGGATAACGGGGCAAGAGAGAGGAGGAGGAGCCGGGCGAGGACGCCAAGGGCAAAGAGGAGGGAGGAGAGAGCGAGAGGAAGGATGTAGGTGTAGGGAGCGAGAAAGACGAGGAGAGCAAATACGAAGAGGATTAAGAGGAGGAGAGCGCACCGTTGCGGGCATCGTCTGGGCATGGCTAGGACCAGGTGGGTGAGCTCGTACCAAGGGCGAGACCGTAAACATAGGAGGGGGCGAAGCAGGAAATTCTGGGCGTCAGTGTCGGCTCTCGCTGTATACATGCTTGTGCTCGCTGGGCGTGCCCGTTCGTGATCTTCAACGCTTGCTCGTGCGGAGTCGAGTCGGCGCTCTGGTGCTCGAGCGTCGACCATGCAATGACGTCCTGGGCCGTTCGCGCCCATGTGAGGTCGGCCGATTCGCCTTCCGCGCCGGCAGGCGTGCGCGCGGGGTGGAGGCCTGGTCTGCGCTGACGAGGGCAGCCGCCTGCCCCGTCGCCCCAGCACCAGCGCCGGCCGCCCGTGCCGTCGCAGGCCGCGCTGGCGCGCGCTGTGCGCCTGGTTGCCCGCGCAGGTCTCGCCACGCCCGCGCGCCCGCGGTCGGCGAGACTGAGGAAGAGGAGGATGAGGAGGAGGAGGAGGAGGAGGAGGAGGAGGAGGGTTGGAGGAGGGTTGGAGTCCACGCCTCGGGAGCTCCGTGCGCGCGGCGCTGCCCAGCGGCCCGTCCGGCGGTGGCCGACGAGGCCCTCTGCGCGCCTGTGGCGCGCCGGAGGCGGGCGTCCCAGGGCCTGCCTCGGCCCGCGGCCGGGGAACTGGTGCGCAGCGCGCCGCGCAGGCGGCCCCGGCGACAAACACACCATGCCCTGCGAGCGGACAGCGCGTCGCTCCCCCTCCGCGGGGCAGGAGGCTGGGGAAGGGCTCGAGGCGGTGGCGTCTTGGAGCTGGGGCGTGCTGCGCGTGTCGCGCCGAGGCGTGGCAGGCCAGAGCTGGCGGCGTGACGCGTTGAGCAGGAGTTCCCGAGCACTGTCGTTGTCGCCCCTGCTGTGCTGGCGTTGCGGCTGGGTCTTGCTGCAATGGGCCACTGTCCGCTTCGTCGCTGTTTTAGGTGCAGAGACCGTTGTCCAGTGTTTCGCTGCTCGTGCCATCGTGAGCCGCCATTCCCTGGCTACTGCGTGGGTCTGCTTGGCAGGCAGTGCGCCGCTGGGATACGTGATCAACATGCGAGGCATGCATCGCTATGTTGACCGTGCGTGCTTCCAGAAGGCTTCCGTCGGCGCTGCCGGAGAAGGTGGAGGAAAGGATGACAGAGAGGGACGAGAAGAAGAGGCGGGCGGCGCCGGTGGGGAGGCCCCAGAAGTGCATGGGAGGGGAAAAGAGAGAAAGAGGGGGACTCGAGGGAACTCCTGGCGGGCTTGGGGCAGACGAAGGTGCGGCAAACCATCCTCCGAATTGAACCGCTTGCCCGCCATTCTGACCCACGGGGCGACGGGAGACCAAGAGGTGAGAAGACGTCACGGGTGGCCAGAGGGGGGGAAAAGAGCGACGCGAGAGGGCAAAAAGGGACCGACGAGGAGTTCCAGCCGATGGGGGGAAGCCTCGGCGTGGAGAGGGAGGGGATAGCAGGGCAGGCTCGAGAAGGGGAGGGGGGGGCCGAATGAAGAATGCGGAGGAGCTGTGGGGAAGACTTGACGAGGGTAATTACAGTCGGGGCCTTGACCTAAGGAACCCAAAATAAGGAACGAGGCCCCTTTTCTCGAGAAGTTAAACTTCGATTTCCGATCAAAAACATAAGGAAAACCTGAGGCGAGCTGTGAAACACTTAAGGAACACGGAGCCCCTCCCCAACGAAAAGGGTTCCTTCTTCAGGGCCCCGACTGTACAGGCCCACTGCACTTGGCCGCAGAGCGGTGAAAGAAGCCGCGGCACCCAGCGGCGCGCGGTGCCAAACCACAGCGCGCGACGAGCCGTCTACGCGACGGCCAGGCGTGAAACAAGTGTCAGCACACACATGTCAGAGACGAACGAGCACAACGCGCAGAGCGTACAGGAGAGACGCAGCGGCAGAAAAAGCGCGCGCACTAGCTGTGCACGGCGCTGATTGTCCGCCCGAGCGCAGCTGCAAAGCACGAGTGTCGCGGATGGAGCCTGGGACTGGCACAAAGCCGCTTGCTCCTGAGGGCACCAGGGCCGGCAACGCTGACAGGCCAGCATCTGCGAAGCTCGAAGGCCCCCACGCTCGAGCGGTGCCTGAACCCACGTTGTGCATGCCACTCACCACGACGAGTGGACACCACCCTGGACTATGTCGACCCCCCCCTGCTAGCCGAACTCGCCAAGCTGCACCAGCGAACCAAATCTGGAATGCGCTCACCACCGAGGCCATAGTACCTGGGCTTTAAGAGGCCCGCAGCGCCCGAGCATGCACGGCGACAGAGCTTGCGAATCCTTCAGACGGGCAGGCGCGAAAAATATACTATGCAAAACCGCCATGGCTGCCGATCGCTCAGACAATTTCCTCCACAAGCCCGAGCTGGCGTGTTCCACCGAACCTCCACTTCCTGACCGATTGCCATCGCTGCCCTTCTCCCGCCAGAGGCACCCCATGTGTCCAATTAAACGGCACCAGCTCTCCGCCGCAACCCTGTGCACTATGAGGGCGTGCTCACAAGGGTCCTGCGAGCACAACGTAGCTCCCTCCGTCTGTTGCTTGCTCCAGTGCCAAGACGACGCCATGTCTGCCGAGCTAGCGGGAAGCCCTGAAAGACGCAAGCCCTGCCGAGGACCCGGCCATAATTGAAGGGGCCCTGGGACACACAAAGAAATACACACAAATAAAAAGATTCTCCATATTTTCCCATACTTTCTGGGTTTTTGTCTTCCCCCCCACTTCCCATATTTTCCCATATTTTCTGGGAGTCGACGATTAATTGTTTCTGTGTTTTTTCCCCTCCTGAATAATGGCACCGCTTTGCTTGCCGAGGCTGTGCCTCACCGACTCTGCCGGCGGCGCCCCAGCGCGCGGCCGCGGGGGAGCGGCCGCCCGCTGGGGCGCTGGTCCTGGTGCCCAGGACCTATTCCTGCTCCTCCTCCTCCTGCTCCTCCTCCTCCTCCTCCTCCTCCTGCTCCTGCTCCTCCTCCTCCTCCTCCTCCAACTCCTCCTCCTCCTCTCCTCCTCCTCCTCCTCCTCCTCCTCCTCCTCCTCCCTCCTCCTCCTCCTCATCATCATCATCATCATCATCATCATCATCATCATCATCATCATCATCATCATCATCATCATCATCATCATCATCATCATCATCATCATCATCATCATCATCATCATCATCATCATCATCATCATCATCATCATCATCATCATCATCATCATCATCATCATCATCATATCATCATCATCATCATCATCATCATTATCATCATCATCATCATCATCCTTATCCTGCTCCTCCTCCTCCTCGTCATCCTCCTGCTGATCATCATGCTGCGTCTGCTCATCATGCTCCTCCTCATCCCTCCACCTCCGTCCTCCTTCCTCATCCTCCTCCCGTTCCTCCTCCTCATCCTCCTCCACCGCATCCACTCCTCCTCTTCCTCCTTCTACTCTTCCGCCTCCTCCTCCTCTTACTCCCTCCTCCGTGCTCCGTCCTCCGTCCATCTCCTCCTCCACATCCTCCTCCTCCTCCTCCTCCTCCTCCTCCTC
>CAUYUJ010006225.1:490259-510259 GCA_963575745.1 Prorocentrum cordatum | reverse complement strand
GCAGCAACTCTTGCGAAGCATGCCGACAGTCGTGTTGTTCAGGCGTGTGTCCGCTTGGCCCCACATATCTCCCCTGTTCCTCCTTCCTCCCGCCTCCTTGTACATCCTCCTTGTGGGGGGAGCGGGAGAAGGACGAGGCGGAGGAGGAGGGAGAGAAAGCGCTCCTCGTGATTTGAGTCGTTTGGGGTTTCTCGTCCTGGTGTGAGTCGTTCGGGCCCTTCTTCCTGGTGTGAGTCGTTCGGGCTCTTCGTGGTGTGAGTCGTTCGGGCTCTTCGTCCTGGTGTGAGTCGTTCGGGCTTCTCGTGGTGTGAGTTGTTCGGGCCCCTCATCCTGGTGTGAGTCGTTCGGGCCCCTCCTCCTGGTGTGACTCGTTCGGGCTCCTCGTGGTGTGAGTCGTTCGGGGCCCGCGTCGTGGTGTGAGTCGTTCGGGCTCCTCGTGGTGTGAGTCGTTCGGGCGCCACGTCCTGGTGTGAGTCGTTCGGGCCCCTCCTTGTGGTGTGAGTCGTTCGGGCTCTTCGTGGTGTGAGTCGTTCGGGCCCCTCGTCCTGGTGTGAGTCGTTCGGGCTCCTCGTGGGGCCTCTTGGGGGCCTCTTGGAGCCTCTTGGGGCCTCTTGGGGGCCTCTTGGGGGCCTCTGGGGAGCCTCTTGGGGGCATCTTGGGGGCCTCTTGGGGGCCTCTTGGGGCCGCTTGGGAGCCTCCTGGGGGCCTCTTGGGGCCATCTTGGGGCCTCTTGCGACCTCCTCAGAAGCGCAAATGAGGGCTGCCCCCTGAGAAGGACAAAATGAGCCCAAAACCTCCGTAAAATCAATGATTTTGCTATGAAGGACGAGGAGCGCTGCCCTCTCAGAAGGCCAAAATGGGGCCAAAACCCTCGTAAAATCAATGATTTTGGCTTCAAAGAAGTGCAGAGGGGCCAAACTCGGTCCCCCCCCCTCGGGGCCAGAATCCTCGTGAGGGTCGTCGTTTTTTAGCCCTCCCAGGAGTCGAAAAAGACCCCCTTGACACCACTCGGGAGTCCCTCTCCAGGCCTAGGGGGAGGGGGTAGGGGGAGGGGTAAACCCCTCCCCGAAGGGGAAGGGGGTTGAGGACAGAGCGGGCTCTCTAAACCACTCACGCCCAAAGGGCTGGTGGGACTCGAGGGAAACGAGGCCAGATTGCCCGTCCACTCTTTGCTCTCACTTCCCATCCTGAAAGGTAGCAAGCAGGAGAATCACCCTAGGCAGAGGGGCGCTGACAAAAGGTCGGGAGGGGGGGGCGGAAATGTCTGGATCTACCACAGATGCACCCCCATGCAGCAGAACCACGAGGTGAGGCTAAGGTATGGGAAAGAGGCCCAAACACGCGATGTTATGGTGTTGTCCATACGCGGCCCCCAAAGTCCCGAGCCTTTCCCTGGGACCGACTTTGCACCCTGCGCCGTTGTTTGATGCCCCTGGGGCCAGGTGAGGGCCCCCCGGAGGCCAAAAGTCAAAAAAAAAAAACGCCCCGACTTTGCCCAAGACGGGGCACTGCTGGGGAAGAGGCTACGGGCGGAGGGGAGAGCAACGGAGGCCTCCCAGATGGGGTCCGCGGCGATGCATTGGCACCGGCGGCGCGGAGAAAATCTGGGGAAACCAACAGGCCCCACAGGCCGACCTTGCCCATCTAGGTGGGTATGATTGCCTGTGCCTGCGGGCTCCGCGAGGTCGGTCCCCATCTAAGGGGGGTGGGCTGGCGGGGCTGCGATACCATGCCCCAGTGGAAGCGGGGATAGGTCCAGAGATGCTGGGGAAACGAAGAGGTACCGATACCACTAGTCCCGGGACCTCTCCCGGGGTGCGTTCTGACCAGGATTTCGAGGCGCCCCCAGCGGTGGCGACCAGGGCCTCCGAGGAGGCCCACGAGAGGGAGAACGAGGGAAGAGTAGCGGTACGGGTGCCTTTCCTTCCTTTGACGATCGGGCTGCGCATCGAGCCGCATCGCCGATGCATCGCCGATGCGGCGCGATCCTCCGACCCGGGAGGCCTGGGGACAAGCACGGAGCCAGTCCTGCGCCAGCACTGCTGCTCGCGGTCGGTCTTGAAGGACGTGGCCTTCGATCGCACCTGCCCGCCCCCGAGGGCACCGCTGAAGGCGAGGCAGGCGCGTCCGCTCGCGGTTGCGGGAGGAGGAGGAGGAGGAGGAGGAGGAGGAGGAGGAGGAGCAGGAGCAGGAGCAGGAGCAGGAGCAGGAGCAGGAGCAGGAGCAGGAGGAGGAGGCGGAGGAACAGGAGGAGGAGGAGGAGGAGGAGGAGCAGGAGGGGGAGGAAGAGGAGGAGGAGGAGGAGGACGAGGACGAGGAGGAGGAGGAAGAGAAGCCAGACATGCAACGTCTTTCGAACATCAGCCTCGAGATGCGTTCCAGCAGCTGCGAGACGCAACACGGGGGTCTTCCTTCCTGCCTCGGGCTGCGCTTCAGCAGCTGCACCTCGCCCAAACGTTCCCCTGGGTGCCAGGATCGCTCCGAATCATGACCCGAGTGAGGACCCGGAAAAACCACCCCATCTCGTCAGGGAAACTTCCCGACGGGCTGTTTTGTTGCCTATTTGTCGGCCTCTGGGAACCTCTTCGCCAGGCCGCGGGGCCATTGAAAAACAGCGCGGGAGGCGAAAGGCCGATCCCGGGGAGAAGGGGGCGGGCCTCGAGCGGAGCGCGTGCTGACAAAAGCAAGACGTCGCTTCCTGGGGGAGGGGAGCGCAGAGGAGGCAGGCGAGGAGCGGTCGAGCAGGCCGAGTCGAGGAGGGAGGCGGGGGACGGAAGCAGAGGGCGGCCAGGGGGAGGGAACGCGGGCGAGCAGGGAGGAGCAGGAGGAGGAGGAGGAGGAGGAGGAGGAGGAGGAGGATGAGGAGGAGGAGGAGGAGGAGGAGGCGGAAGAGGGAGGAGGGGGGAGGAGGAGGAGGAGGAGGGAGGAGGAGGAGGAGGAGGAGGAGGAGGGGAGGAGGAGGAGGAAGAGGAGGAGGAGGGAGGAGGAGGAGAGGAGGAAGGAGGAGGAGGGGGAGGAGGAGGAGGAGGAGGGAGGAGGAGGAGGAGGAGGAGGAGGAGGAGGAGGAGGAGGAGGAGGAGGAGGAGGAGGAGGAGGGGGGGGGCGTGCGGAGGACGGGAGGGCGTGGAGGGAAAGGGGAAAGGGAGGGCGCTGAAGGGCGGAGAGGGGGGAGGGAAAGCAGCGGGCTCCTCGGGTTCCCCTGGCTCCCCCTCCCCACCACTCCCCTGCCCCCTTGCCTGTTGCCCCCCTCCTTTATTTGTTCATCTCTCCCCTCCACTCCCCCGACCTTTCCTTCCCCTGCCCTTCGCTCTTCTCACCGTCCGTCCCCTCTCATTCTATTCTCTGCCATCCCTCTCCCTCCCCTCCACTCCCATTCCCTTCCAGTTCCTCCTCTCAACAACCCTCACCCTCCCCTCCTCTTTAATCGAGCCAACAGGAAAACCAATGAACCATGTTACAAATGATCAAGCACCTACCACAACAAATGTATGAACGCCTCTCGCGCTCTTACATACCTACGTCGGTCTTCCCAAGCGGGCCACACATGGATCAACATGCAATGGAACCCGAACCAGCGCAGCCACGCAGAATCACTGAACCACAAAATGATCAAAGCGAAGGCATGAAGCCGAAAGGGCGCGACTTTCGCACACTATCAAACTTAGTGCACGTTTAGACGAGCACTCACTGCAAGTCGATGAGCGGGGATGTTCTGCCACAGTGGGCAAAGTGCAAATGTGGGAGGAGTGAACGCGTCGGACCCACAGGCTTCCGCCAAACTATACCGATCAAACAGCACGTGCAATAAACGCTGCAAGGGGTACTGCTACAATGTTGCCATTTACGTAGAGACACCTACGATTCCTCGCAACTTCGCCCCTCCTGCTTTCTCACTCTCGAATGCGTACTGCGTTGGCAAGGCTCGATGAATACATGTGATAATCCAGCAAACGAAATATCAATGAACGTGCACATAGAAGTCGTGACACGTACAGTCAAATCAACTGACGACTGCTGGAAAAACCTTGTCATATGTGAACAGGTAACACGACTGCACCCCAGCCCCATCCAATCCTTCACGACCACCTCCCGGTCGTCTGACTTGCGCGTGGCATATAAGATGTCAACGCCAGCGTTGAGGGACTTCCCGAAACGAAAGAAACAAACACCAAATACAGATACGCAAAATCAAGATCGAAAGGGGGAAAACGTGGTGACTACACAGGCGTTGTCACAACGAGAGATCCACAAATCGAACACACCAAAACTCACATCGCACAAAATGTTGCTCACCGTGGCGCGATGATCCAACCCGCTGAAATGCATCTTGGACCTCTTGGCCTGTGCTCCTTCTCTGCTGTGCTCCCGGCTGTGCCCCTTCCTAAACACAACCAGGGCACGGGCTGAAGCATCCGGTCTGCCCGCGCTTTACAAAAACGTGTTTCCTGAAGCAGGCTGCCCATACCCGCCACCAGGCATGCACAGCGCCCGCGCGTGAGAGTGCCCCCGAGAGATCCAGCAGAGCTTCTGCAGGTCCCTCACGGCCCCCGCCCCTCTCGTCGCGCACACTCGCACGCGCACCGCCCCACCCCGCTGCCAGAGCTCCCTGGGTGGTCGCACGCCAAGTCTGTCCAAAGCTTCCAAGATGACACGGAAGAGGCTTCCAAGACACCAAGCAGAACGCCAAGATGCCCACAAGGGAAGCCAAAATTGAACAGGTTGCGTTTCGTGGACGTCGGGGCTCGGAGGAGCCAAAGATACGCCGGAAGGGCTGGATGAAGGCTACAAAAGGCCACCAAGACGGCTTCTGAAAACCCCATTGGGCCCCACGACGGCCCAAGAGAGCCCAAAGACAGGCCAAGAGGGCCCTCAGACGGCCCAAGACGGCCCTACGAGGCTCCCAACACACATCCCAGAGGGGCCCAAGACAGCCCAAGAAGGCCCATACCAGCCCAAATCGGCCCCAAGAGGGCCATACACGAGCCCTAGACAGCATGGGTCGACTCCATAAAAGCCTCTCAAAAAATCGGCACGAAAGGTGTCGCATGTTACGGCCTCCTGGGCGCTACGCTTGCGCGTGGGCGAAAATTGCCGCAAGCACATGGATGTTCACACTTCCAGGGCCGCGTCCCTCTGCCGATGGACAACCAGCATGTAATCCGATTGGACGCACGATCCCTTTCTGCTGGAAATTACAATGCAACCCTTCCATCCTTCATCACAACGCCCTTCAATGTATATAACTGCGCGAACTCATCTTCGCGCTCGGTGAAATCCTGGATGACCTGGTGGTGGAAACAAGGGCGTAAGGCAAATCAAACTAATCAACGAATCAATGCCACGATTGTTACCGACAGCGTCGGTACAACTATGTCAGAATAGGCTGAGTAGGCCGCGTCAGTCAAGACAACATATGCGAACAACACAGCATGGAAACCAACAACCTGAACACGCGAACAAGCAGAAAAAACAGCCGCCTGGAAAAACAGTGGAAGCGTGCGCACAAGCATAAAAAAAGCATAAAAACCGACCACCTGGCTGGAATTGCAAAGCAAGAAGAGAAACGGACGAATCGGCTCAAGTGCCTAAAGCAAAACAGATGTATCCCCGAACATCTTTGAACACCACAACTACCTCACCGAATCTTCCACACCCACACACACTCATACATATATATATATGCACACACATACATGAAAATGTACATAATGTATACACGTCTACGCTCCAAAACTGTATACAGGTGTACACACACACATATAGCACGAAATGAAGACACCAAACAACTCGCCGAAGAGGAGAGACGCCAAAAAGAATCGATGCGTTGGGATATGGAATGTCATGACCATTCAAAACAACACGCCTGGCTGGCAGGATTCGAAAAGGGCCACCACAAAGAACGCAGCGTGAACTCTTACGACAATCAAAACGAATCGGCGGAAGGAGGCCAGAGAGGAGGGGAAAATAAATAAACAATAGCCATAGACTTCGATCCAAAACTTAACCTGCTTTATGAACAGCACTGCCGGCCGGACAGACAGGCAGAAAACAACAAAACACTACTGAAAACTAACAAGTAAGGCCGAATAGCGCCAAGGTAAAAGGAGAGAGAAAGAGAGAGAGAGAGAGAGACTCACGGATAGATGGGGACAAATAGAGACAAAAGGAAGAACGAGAGAACGAGGCAGAAAGGCACAGAGACCGAGAGACAGAGAGACTGAGAGACAAAGGAATAAGTGCCCAAGATGGCCAAGGAGAGCCCCGAAGCCCAAAGAGAGCCCCCTAAGAGGCTCCAGACCCCAAGAAGGCCCAAAGACAGCTCAGCAAAGCCCCCAAGCCGCCCCAGCCCCAAGAGACCCCAAGGCAGCCCGGAGCGGCCAGCGAGAGCTCCAAGACGGCCCTGGAGGCCCACAAGAAGGCATCAAAAGAACCTCCAGAGACTGACAACAAGGGCACGCCCAACTAGCGCGGCGGCGACCTGCCAATCGCTGGCCCTGGGCCTCCAGGGCCTCACTTTGGGGGTCCCTGTGGTCTCCGTGGGCGGGCGTGGAGCCAGCTGACCGGGCTGTGGCACCCGCGACACGGTTCCCATGGCTATCGCGTGAAAGCTCTTGGGCGAAGGCTTGGGGTCGTTTAGGGGAACGCCTTGGGCCCAGCGTGGGCCGGCTGGGGGGGCACGCCGGTTCTCAAGACGGAGCTCACGCTGGACACTTCCGCACACTCGATGCCCGGATGTCTGAAATTGCGCAACAGCCAACTCCACGGAGGGAGGACGGTGCCTTGCGAAAACTTTGTTTTTGTTTGATGACTGGAGGAGAACGAACTCGAAATAATAGGCCAAATCTAACAAAACGCCGGCCGGGTTCACGTCACCCCAAACGGGCCCCGGTCAGATTCCCCCCCGGAGGCGGCGGTTCCTTGCGAAAACTGGGCTCGGGATGGCGGCTTCCTTGAACGTTCTGCCTAGTCCTCTTCGATGCTGTCTTGACGGGAGGACGTCGTGCCGGACATCATCTGAACTGATGCACGTCATTGATGCGCGTCCGTGTTGGCTGGAAGATGTGCTCGATGTGCGCTATCGATTTGCATGCCTGTCTTATGTTGATGTTCCCTTTTTCAACGTATGCACATGATGTATGGTTCGATATATGCTACTGGTGTGTATAATGTATGTGTTGCCTCTATGTCTGATGTTGGCGCCTGCCCAATGTATATACAGTAACGCTGTATGTGATTGAGAGCGTGATTGGTTCACGTTCGTGGTATACGTTACTCACACGCATTGTTGCTACATGTTACAAGTGTACTTTGTTGATGTATGTGATTGAAGCCTGATGTTCTGCTCGCGGCATGCAAGGCTGGCGTGCGAGCCTCCCAGAAAAAGCTGGCAACACCTACTCGTCGGGCGGGGGATAATAAACGATGGAAATTTCCTCCCGACGTTGGCCATTCTCGAAGCATTTTGTGGTGTCTTGGAAGTGCCCTGGAATCATACTTAATCATGGTGAAATATCCTGTGCGGGTCTGGCTGCCCCCAGGCGGCCTCCTGAGCCACCTTGGAAGCCTCCGCAGGCAAAAACTGGGCACCGGAGGGAAGGAGTAGATTAAATCCCCTCGGCCCAAGGACCTGCTCGCCGCTGATATTCTGCATCGGGCGGGCGCGGGTCATCCCGAAAATCTCGTCGGGGCCTCTAGGGGTCCAGTGGGGACACTTGAGCCCCCACTCAAGTCTCTGAGAGGCCCGAATCTCCCAAGATTGACCCCAAGACCCAGCGCGTTGCGGCCCTTCTATGGCGTCCTTGAGCTTTTGGGCAATGTCGGGAAAATTCTGGCGTTCCTGGGCGATTACGGGACGAAGCCCTCTTCCAGCCCTGTAGAGCCTAAACTGTGGAATGTTAAATCGAGTCCAAATCGGATCCCATCGACTTGAAACAGATTTGGCGCATGAATAAAATCTCTTTTTAGCCTGCTCGCGGCCGCTTGGAAGCGCTTTAGGAGTTCAAGGCCTTTCGAGATCTCTTGGGTTCACCTTGAAGCTCTTGGGACAGATGGGCGGGCCGTTGGCCCGCCTTGAAAACCACCGGGGCCTGCCCGAAGAGGCCGAGGAACGGCCATGGGAGATCCAGAGGGGAGCCCCCTGCGACTCCAGGATGTCCGAGGACGGGGGAGGGGCCTCCTGGCGGTCTGGGCCCCCTCGCCTCCCATGTTCCTTCTCTCCTCCTCGCTCGGGGGAGCTGGCGCGCACCGGCGCGCGCGCGTCGGCAACGGCGGCGGCGGCCGGCGCCGCGACCGAGGCCACGGGGGCACCGCAGAAGACGAAAAGGACAAATACCACGGGAGACAGGAGGCAAAAAACACACACACACACACTGTGGGAAAAAACACACAATGGGAAAAAAAAACACGGGGGAAAAAAACACACACACACACACACGAGTGTGTGGGAAAAAACACACACGAGAAACGAGAACAGCATGCGGCAAAGGACACGGGATCAAAGAAGGAAAACGGGAGAAAACAGAAAACTGGACAAGCGAAGAAAACAGGGACAGCATGGACAGCGAGAAGATGGCAGGAAACGGGGGCAATGGAGAAAGCGGACTGGCAAAGTCAAAAAGACATTCCAGCAGAAGGCATCAGCAAAACGCACAGGATCGGCAACAAAGAACATGGAAACAGCAGAGCACACGGGAAGCAAAAGAAACAGGAACAACACACGAAACAGTAACCCGACGACAATGCAAACAACAGAAGAAACGGGATCACCAGAGGACGAGAACAGCAAAAAAAATGGAAATGCATCAGGAACTGAAGCAACAATAACGGAAGCAGCAAACACACACGTGAATATCACCAAGAACAGGGAGCAGGAGAGCCCAAGAAAACAGAGAAGGCGACGAACAGAGGACCCGCGAGCACCATCACCAATGGGATCAACAAAAGGCACGGAGCCCCCAAAAAAACAATAACTACAAAAAACGCACAGGACACGAAATAGGAGAACAAGAACAAGCACGAGAAACCACGCAAAACTTTACCACACAACAAAGGGAAACGCAAAACACACATATACAACAAACGGAGGATTGAAAAACAAACAAAAACAAAAAAAAAAAAAAAAAAAAACGATGGGAAGATCTGAAGACACACAAGAAAAAACATGGTGCCCCAACCCCCATCCCAAAACCAAAAAAAAGGCACTGCATTGAATGTGAGCACGCAAACAAAACACGATAAGCCAACGAAACAAAATTTGAACAACTAGAAACCCGCAACCAACAAAAAAATGATTCCCGCATCGCTATCTTCCAATTGTTTGTCCTCCGTGGCTCTCATGGCATTTCGCATACTATTTTGATTGTGTTTCGTTCCCGCGATGCCGCCGAGGACCGGAAATTGTCCGAACGCTTCGGATCAGAATTGGTCCTGTCTCCTTCCCTCGACTGCTCGTCTTTGCTTCTCGTCAACCCTTTCCCCTTCCCCCCATTCCCACCTCCTCCTACACGTTCCTTTTCCCCTCCGACTCTGTGCCAAAACGGCGCGTAAGTAATGTTCGGTAAACTGCACATGCACGTTGTGAGTGATTGTCGCGGTTCGCAGTGGATTTGCGCGATGAAAACATGCCGTTGTCTCCTGTTCGCCGCCAGCTTCGTCGCTTGTGATGCCACCGTGTCCTTCTGACTTTCCCACTTCATACGGTGTTTGTGCTTGTTTTGTGCTTTCCATGTCTCTCAGACGTTCCCACTGATATAGGCAAATTGGAAATCAGAAACAATAAACTCATGGCGCCTCCGTCCTCACATCACCCTCTGGGACTGCCAATGCATTGTCAATCGTGCTGGGTTGAATCGCTGTAATCAAGCTGCAAAAGGAACCGGCGTAACTAAACCCCCATATTTCAAACCGCGCGCTTCTGCCGCGAACACGACATGGGCAGGAAAAACTCAAATGCGCGAGCACAGACTGGCATAGCAACAGCAAGCAAAACATACAAACTGATGCCAAACGACTATGCACACTGGAGTTGCTTGCACCAACGGCTGTTGCAAAATTGAGATGTATGTTATAACAGACGGGTGCTGGTAAATACACAAATGCGCACACACAAACAGCAAAAAAATTCACACGTTTAAAGAAAACAATACTTCTGCAACACCATAAACAAATTCCCTCGGTGCAGCGCCGCGACAGCAAAGGGCACAGACGTCTTGGCGCGGCGAACAGGACGGCCGGGCTCGCCGCGTCGGGCGACCCCATGGCGCACCCCGCACGCCGACCCGACCCCGTAGCCTGGCCGCCTGCGCTGCACTACAGATTCCCCCGACAAGCCCCCCCCAAAAAAAGCCGAGAGGCCAAGGGGTGGTGAGGGCGGGGAAAGGGAAGCCCGCAGGCGCGTGGGCCCCCGCGGGGGCCCGCCTGCCATGGGACACGCAATCTGCGGCCGCAAGCGCGTGGGCCCCTTCGGGGGCCCGCCTGCTCCTGGCCCTCGCAGGCCCCTGGGCCCCCGCAGGGGCCCGCCTGCCCTTCGGCCGTTACTTGCTATCCCGCCACGGACCCGGGCGGACGGTGGGCACGGGCCGCCACCGAGAGGCACGACGGCCCACCCGAGACTCGAAACCGACAGACGAGGCAGCAGCAATACAGCCCTGGCGAGCAGCGCGAGGTTCGGGGAAGCGAAACAGCGACTGAGTCAAGAGCGCCAGGCTCGGAGGAGCAAAAGAGCGATTGAGTGACAGAGGCACGGAGGTAGTCGAACGCGGGACGGCACCAGGAATTTATACGCCTGCCAAACCTCCGATTTACATGGTATATAATATATATTCACATATATATGTGTGTATAGGACATTCATAAATACATACATGTTACATTGATACATGAAAAATCTGTGCGCGCGTATATCTATGCAACCAAAAAACTTCAACGGTGACCTCACCTTACTACGCGCGCGAACTGGGCCACATTCAAATGTGCTCGGCGAAGCACTGAAGCATACGCAGTTGCGAAAACTGCAAGTGTCAATATCATCTTCGGCGAAGCTCTGCGCGGCGCCACGAAGCGCGCGAGGGGGGGGGGGCCGATGGAGCCACATCTCATTTTCGGCGAAGCCCCCTTATAAGGCCACGAAACTCGCGAGCGGTGCGCCGACATGGTGGCGCGGGCGCATGCGAAGGGCGCCACTGAAGCCCTCAGTGAACCTATGGAACCACGAGGCGCGTGCACACGAAGGCCGACGGCGGAGGACAACAGCAGCAGACAGGGAGAGAGGGGAAGAGAAAGGGAGGGAGAAGAGGGGGAGGAGGAAAGGAAAGAAAGACGAGGGGCAAGGAGGAGGAGAGAACAAGAACTACAAATCCAAAACGGCCGGGCCCATCACAAATCTTGCCAAGACACTGAAGATCAAAATCCCAGCTGCCAGTCCGCGCAGAACCGCACTGGGCGCGTGGCCAGCGCGACCCGCGGGGAAAGCGGCCGCCCCCACCCCGGGGAAGAAACGCGCTCGTCGACAAAGATGTATGAACGACTTTGAAAAGACTGCACCGACCGAACACGAATGATATAATACGGTAGCAAATAATAAACATGCGCGGCACCTGCGGTAGAGCGCAGCAAGAAGTCAGGACTGGCGAAAGACGGCTCAACTACGCGCCGGGCGCGCCGGCGCGGCACCCTCGGAGGAGGAGGGGAGGAGCCCACGCAAAAGATACGAGAAAAACAAGCAGGACCAGAGTCCACCAGAGCCCAGATGCGCACGCAGATGCCAATATCCCGGCGAGTGCTCAGACAAGCCATATTAAAGTGCAACAATGCATTCTCTGGCGCGATTCCTAAACAACGCAAGAAACGCGTCTGAAGAGCGTCGGGCGGGGCAAGAATAGACAGCGAAGCGCGGCAAATAGCACAAGTACGATATTCAATGTAAGACAACACATGCGCTCTACATAAACCGACCAAATCTGCGTCGTCATAAAAACGCCGCGTGCGCGTCAGACTGCAAATTCTCCGAGGGGCAGCAGCCACGCAGCTTTCAACCGCATCACCCATGCACAATTTAGGACCAAATACAACGCATAAAATTTACAAGTTGCCCCCGGCGGGCCGCGTTCGTGACAATATATAGGAATGCTCTTTGTCCGCGCCAAATCGCGCCCGATTGGCGCGGCCGCGCTCGCGGAGTAATGACTGGCA
This sequence comes from Prorocentrum cordatum, assembly GCA_963575745.1. Lineage (NCBI taxonomy): Eukaryota > Dinophyceae > Prorocentrales > Prorocentraceae > Prorocentrum > Prorocentrum cordatum. Next base: position 498,070 of record CAUYUJ010006225.1, on the reverse strand, counting down.
CACACGGACTTGCACATTCGCCCCTTCGCGCGCCGCGTCTGCCGGGAGTGCCCTCCAAGCGCGAAAATCATCGGCGAAGACAACTTCGTCGAAGTTGGCAGCACGCACGGCCATACTTGCGTGTGCGCAATGGCAGTTCCACCCGGGCGGCCCTAGCACAGTCCCCTGGCATGCCATGTCTTGCCTTACTACTGGCCGCGATTGCTGCCCGCCGACGACTACCCGGCCAACACGGGGCCGAAGCCAGCTCTTCATCAGATTTAACAAGCAACCAGCAACATTAAAAGCGCGCAACTTAAGCAACAGTATGTCTGAGTCGACGCCGTCGAAAGCTCTGCACACATCAGATCAGTGCAATGCTACGAGCATGCCGCTTGCTAACGCAAGAAGCCAAGACAGCATGAAGTACCAGATGGCACCCCTGGCCCCGCGGCCCTGTCGATACGCTAATTGGAAAAGACCACGTTCTCCGACCCCCTCAAGGCGGGAAGGACGGCGCCCCAAACAAGAGCCCCGCAACCCTGCAGCGGTCTGGTCTTGACGCAGACCCATTGTGGAACAATGGGGGCATCCAGCGCCGGCGCCGAATCTCTGGCCATCTGCCGCGTCTTACAATTGAACGCGCAATAGAAATAATTGGCACTGCCATCTCCCGCGCACAAGCCTTGAAAACCCGCGTCGGGGCGAGATCTGGCCCGCCGCTGCTGTCTGCTCGGAGAGCAGCGAGAACATAGCGCGCAGCGCCGACACGGATGCGGAAGGACGAGGTGGAGTCAAGAGGAGCCATAGTCCACGATAAATCAGAAACTGCGTCTTGCTCTACAGCCAGCATTTCCCATTTGTCACTAAATGAATCGGCAAACAAGTCTGCATTATCAGTAAAGCTAACAGCCTAGCTCCCATTGCACCTCTTCCAAAGAGAGTTGACCGACTTACCCTTTCTGCACAAGGTGTGTCCAGACAGCCGCCACCACATCTTACTACCACGCTGCTTCTGCGAGCTGCAAGCGCGCGCGCGATGCAACTGTTGTGGGCAGCCATCAAGATCTGACTACGCTGCAAGCACTGGGCGGGATATTGTTCTGCGCCAGCTGCGGCTGTTTTAGCGCGCACGGCAGAAATACATTCGTCAGCGCGCCACGGGCGAAAAGACTTACAAGAAAGAGGCACAGAGGGAATAAAAGAAAGAATCAAGCGAATAACCTATTTGTGAATTGTTCCACTGCAAAACCCGGCTCCACATTGGATATCCAGCCCCAAACACTCCTCGCGCATTAATGGTACTGGCCCGCGCCAGCCGGCACATCCGCAAAGGTCTCCAACGCGGGGGGGGCGCGAAAAAAGGGAAAACAAATTATTGCTATAAAAATACAAATAATGTTGTCAACGTGTAGATGAAATATATAAAAAATGCCAGCCACGTCTATGTTAACATGCGGTCTTTCATCGCACACAACGGACAATTATGTGCTTGTTTGTGTTTATTTCCCCCTGCGTCCTCGCGTTGCATGCATGTCTGAGTGGTTGTTAAGCGACGCTGTGAAGCATCTCGAATTGCAAGGATTTACTTTTCTTGCGCGGACAGATAGTAGACAGAAAGTTGCGAAGTTATCATTTTTGAAATTGATTCACTTGCGTCTTCGCGCACGTTGCTAGTCGAATCGCTTCCCGCTTGGATTTGAGTGCGTTGCAGTTCTGTCCCGTTGTTGATTGGTTGTTTTCACAGGGGGAGACAGCGTCGATTGACAGTCTACGCGAAGAGTGGGGCGCGCTGCGAATCCACGTTCTGAATGAAATAATTGTAAGAGATTTCGTCGTCTTTTTTTTTTGTTTAGGAAGAAGGTTAAAAACAATGCGTCCAGTCTCTTACGCGGGGAGCTTATTCATTAGATCTTATTGTAAGTGATGTTCGCGAATCGTTGACCGTAGAAGTTCTAAGCGAAATTGCAGATCACCGTGCTCTTTCAATCCCGTTTTTTTTTCTATGTATGTCGTAACAGAAGATGAATCTCACCACAGGCTCAGGCAAGTGAAGGCAGCAAAAGGAGAGAAGCCAGAGGGGGGCAGCAGCAGACGACGGACGACAGGGGGGGAAGGGAGGAGAGGGAGCGAGAGGAGAGGACCGAGCCCCGAAGAGGCAACGCGCGACGCGCGCACCCTGCGCTCCACGCAGACAGCCGGGGAGGGAAGGAGAAGAAGGGGAGGGACACGAAGACGGACAAACGAAAGGCGACGGCGGGACACGACGGCAGCAGACGACGCGGGAGGAGAGGAGAGGGGAGGGGAAGGGGAGAGGAGAAGAGGGAAGACGAGAAACGAAGAGCTAACCACCCCAATCCCGGCACCCACGGAGCGCGCGCGAAGCCAACGGGAGGCGAGGGGAAAACGAGACCGGCCAGTCGTCAAAAAGGCGCGCACCAGCACGCACGAGATTTTGAAGGCGAGATTGAAATACGCTGACACCACAAACGGAAACAATAAAGTCAGGCAAAAGGTTATATATGCGAACGGCACCAATTGCTGACCGTAAAAGAAAATCTGGTGCTGTGAAAGGCGGCTCTACCAAACGGTGCCTGTGTCTTCTGGAACCCTGGCCGGCGGCGGCGCCGTATCCAGCTTAAAACAGTGGTCAAAGCACGGAGGATCGTGTTCTATGTCAACGAGCCCCCTAAGAGGCCCCAGGCCCCCACGAGGCCCTCAGGAGGCACAACAGTCCCCCGAGCGGCCCCAGCAGGCCCCTCAAATGCCCCCCCGAACGCCCCAGGAGTCCCCCAACCGCCCCAGGAACCCCTTCTTTTCTGCTCGGATTTTAAAATGTTGCGCGCGCAGCCTGTTTGTTCCGCACCTCGAGCGTTTAGGTGCTTATCGTCCGCAATTTGCAAATCGTAGCGAACATGGGGCCAGAAACGCAGTTTTATTTTTTGTCTTTGCTGTCTCTAGTGGTTTGTGAAATCGAGCCAACGCCGGCCATCACACCCTTGTCAGACGAAATTCTCCCCCTCGCTTCTGGCACGGAATTTCGCTTCTCGCCGGTGCAGAGATGCATAAACGGAAACATGGAACATACCCAGCATCAAATGTTGCCGCGGGCACTCTCAAATATACAAGGCAAAACGATTACAAAGAACGTTTAAATTGTCTTCGAACAATCTGCTGGACAATGCAATTTTTTGTTAACAAATATTTTCACTTGAAATTCCCGTTGGGACTCGAAATACGTTCGCATTGTAAATCCCGCCCTCCACGATGTGGGAGATGTCCGCCTCTCTAGAGTCTAAATCCTGAAACCCTAAAACCCTCAAAACCTAAAACCCTCAAACTCTAAACCCTGAACTCCCCTAAACCAAATCTGAAAACATAAAACCCTGGAGCTCTGAACCCATCATCTCCCTAAATCCCTGACCCTGAAACTCTCATCGCTATAACTCTAAATTCTGAAACCCTGAAACCCCAATCTGTAACTCTAGAACCCTGAAACTCTCCCTTTAAATCCTAAACTGTTCACAAACCTAGAATTCTATTCACAAGTGACCGGAAAACTCTAGAACATGCAAACCTAAACTCGATTCTCTGAAACCATGAACCTCTGAACCGCAAAAACCCTAACTCTAAAACCTCTACAATAAGACCCTCTAACCCTGACACCTGAGAATAAACCTGTAAAACCTTCGAATTTGAAACCCGGAATCACTAGACTCAAACCAAACCTAAAATCATATGCTTAAAACGATAAAATGACAAAAAAAAAAAATGTGTAAGGGGGGGAAAAAAAAAAAAAAAAAAAAAAAAAAAAAAAAAAAAAAAAAAATATTTATTAACATATTGAAGTAACATATTTATTCAAATTTTGTTTAAAAACATAAATATTCACTCTAAAACCAAATCCAAAAACCCGAACTACGCACCAATACATTCGTGAGAACTGATTAATGAAAACTTCAAATGTATGCGAACATGTAATTGACGTAGAAAATTAACTGACACAGAAAAACTAAATCGTCACTTCCGTTTTTCTCGAAAACACGTTCCTTTTGTGTTTCATTAATTTCTTTGAAGTTTGACAGATTGATATTTGCGACTCATTCAGTAGGGCGCATTCAAATGCTGTCACGCAAACTAATGTCGAACTCTCGAGGAATGATTCCGAATAATCGAATTTTAATGTAAAAAAAATCGGATGATTGCTTTTCGTTCGTTTAATTTTTCTGGATTTGTTCTTTCTTTTGCTCGTCGTGCTTGCACGTATGGCCCCCATATTTTATCCGTGTTTTGGACATATTTCGTGAGCTTTGCTGTTCAAACCATTACAAAAAAAAAAAAAAAAAAAAAAAAAAAAAAAAAAAAAAAAAAAAAAAAAAAAAAAAAAAAAAAACGTTATGTGTGCGTATTGTGCAAAAGAACTAGCGATTCGGTTTGTCGGTCTGACATCTTTCCCAATGTGTCGTTTATTTGTTTATACATCGGGCGTGTTCTCTATGAATCAAATATATAATTCTCGCTGCTAACTGCACCTCTTGACGCCTCCGAAATTATACGGCCAAACCGATGCAATCACCCTTAACAAACAATGCCTTCACGCATCAATTCAAAACACCGGAACACAAATCAAACAATATATTTTCAATGAAAAACGCACTTTTGTATGCACGTCCAACTAGAAACAGAACAACTTCATGTAGAATAACAATAAAAGCAAAAACATTTGTTTTTGTTTATTATAAATAAAAAACACAACAAAAAACGAATGCAATAAAAACGGAGGCAAGTTGCCCCCGGCGGGCCGCGTTCGTGACAATATATAGGAATGCTCTTTGTCAGCGCCAAATCGCGCCCGATTGGCGCGGCCGCGCTCGCGGAGTAATGACTGGCACACACGGACTTGCACATTCGCCTCTTCGCGCGCCGCGTCTGCCGGGAGTGCCCTCCAAGCGCGAAAATCATCGGCGAAGACAACTTCGTCGAAGTTGGCAGCACGCACGGCCATACTTGCGTGTGCGCAATGGCAGTTCCACCCGGGCGGCCCTAGCACAGTCCCCTGGCATGCCATGTCTTGCCTTACTACTGGCCGCGATTGCTGCCCGCCAACGACTACCCGGCCAACACGGGGCCGAAGCCAGCTCTTCATCAGATTTAACAAGCAACCAGCAACATTAAAAGCGCGCAACTTAAGCAACAGTATGTCTGAGTCGACGCCGTCGAAAGCTCTGCACACATCAGATCAGTGCAATGCTACGAGCATGCCGCTTGCTAACGCAAGAAGCCAAGACAGCATGAAGTACCAGATGGCACCCCTGGCCCCGCGGCCCTGTCGATACGCTAATTGGAAAAGACCACGTTCTCCGACCCCCTCAAGGCGGGAAGGACGGCGCCCCAAACAAGAGCCCCGCAACCCTGCAGCGGTCTGGTCTTGACGCAAACCCATTGTGGAACAATGGGGGCATCCAGCGCCGGCGCCGAATCTCTGGCCATCTGCCGCGTCTTACAATTGAACGCGCAATAGAAATAATTGGCACTGCCATCTCCCGCGCACAAGCCTTGAAAACCCGCGTCGGGGCGAGATCTGGCCCGCCGCTGCTGTCTGCTCGGAGAGCAGCGAGAACATAGCGCGCAGCGCCGGCACGGATGCGGAAGGACGAGGCGGAATCAAGAGGTGCTCTACAGCCAGCATTTCCCATTTGTCACTAAATGAATCAGCAAACAAGTCTGCATTATCAGTAAAGCTAACAGCCTAGCTCCCATTGCACCTCTTCCAAAGAGAGTTGACCGACTTACCCTTTCTGCACAAGGTGTGTCCAGACAGCCGCCACCACATCTTACTACCACGCTGCTTCTGCGAGCTGCAACGCGCGATACAACTGTTGTGGGCAGCCATCAAAATCTGACTACGCTGCAAGCACTGGGCGGGATATTGTTCTGCGCCAGCTGCGGCTGTTTTAGCGCGCACAGCAAAAATACATTCGTCAGCGCGCCACGGGCGAAAAGACTTACAAGAAAGAGGCACAGAGGGAATAAAAGAAAAAATCAAGCGAATAACCATTGGATATCCAGCCCCAAACACTCCTCGCGCATTAATGGCTGGCCCGCGCCAGCCGGCACATCCGCAAAGGTCTCCAACGCGGGGGGGGCGCGAAAAAAGGGAAAAACAAATTATTGCTATAAAAATACAAATAATGTTGTCAACGTGTAGATGATGCCAGCCACGTCTATGTTAACATGCGGTCTTTCATCGCACACAACGGACAATTATGTGCTTGTTTTTGTTTATTCCCCCCTGCGTCCTCGCGTTGCATGCATGTCTGAGTGGTTGTTAAGCGACGCTGTGAAACATCTCGAATTGCAAAAATTTACTTTTCTTGCGCGGACAGATAGTAGACAGAAAGTTGCGAAGTTATCATTTTTGGAATTGATTCACTTACGTCTTCGCGCACGTTGCTAGTCGAATCGCTTCCCGCTTGGATTTGAGTGCGTTGCAATTCTGTCCCGTTGTTGATTGGTTATTTTCACAGGTGAAGACAGCGTCGATTGGCAGTCTACGCGAAGAGTGGGGCGCGCTGCGAATCCACGTTCTGAATGAAATAATTGTAAGAGATTTCGTCGTCTTTTTTGTTTAGGGAGAAGGTTAAAAACAATGCGTCTAGTCTCTTACGCGGGGAGCTTATTCATTAGATCTTATTGTAAATGATGTTCGCGAATCGTTGACCGTAGAACTTCTAAGCGAAATTGCAAATCACCGTGCTCTTTCAATCCCGTTTTTTTTATGTATGTCGTAACAGAAAATGAATCTCACCACACTCCAAGAACCCCTTCTTTTCCGCTCGAATTTTGAAATGTTGCGCGCGCAGCCCGTTTGTTCCGCACCTCGAACGTTTAGGTGCTTAACGTCCGCGATTTCCAAATCGTAGCGAACATGGGGCCAGAAACACAGTTTTATTTTTTTTGTCTTTGCTGTCTCTAATGGTTTGTGAAATCGAGCCAACGCCGGCCATGACACCCTTGTCAAACGAAATTCTTCCTCGCAACGAAAACATGGAACATACCCAGCATCAAATGTTGGCGCGGGCACTCTCAAATATACAAGGCAAAACGATTACAAAAAACGTTTAAATTGTCTTCGAACAGTCTGCTGGACAATGCAATTTTTTATAACAAATATTTTCACTTGAAATTCGCGTTGGGACTCGAATTACGTTCGCATTTTAAATCCCGCCCTCCACGATGTGGGAAATGTCCACCTCTCTAGAGTCTAAATCCTGAAACCCTAAAACTCTCAAAACCTAAAACCCTCAAACTCTAAACCCTGAACTCCCCTAAACCAAATCTGAAACATAAAACCCTGGAACTCTCAACCCATCGCTCTTCTAAATTCCTGACCCTGAAACTCTCATCGAACCGCAAAAACCCAAACTCTAAAACCCCTACAATAAAAAAAATAAACCTGTGAAACCTTCGAATTCGAAACCCGGAATCAAACTAATGTCGAACTCGCGAGGAATAATTCCGAATAATCGAATTAAAAAGAAAAAAACAATCAGATGATTGTTTTTTGTTCGTTTAATTTTTTTCTGGATTTGTTCTTTCTTTGCATTTTGGACAAATTTCGTGCGATTTGTTGTTCAAATCATTACAAACAAAAAATTATGTGTGTGTATTGTGCAAAAAACTAGCGATTTGGTTTGTCGGTCTTACATCTTTCCCAATGTGTCGTTTATTTGTTTATACATCGGGCGTGTTCTCTATGAATCAAATATATAATTCTCGCTGCTAACTGCACCTCTGACGCCTCCGGCCAAACCGATGCAATCACCCTTAAC
>CAUYUJ010006225.1:465259-487759 GCA_963575745.1 Prorocentrum cordatum | reverse complement strand
TATATGATCGCACTCGCTAACTATGGTGTATGCGTCCCAAGCTGAAGGCGTGGTTTCCCACCCGCGCACGTAACCGCATGTATTCTATGTGTGTAGTGCATGTCTGTGCAGTGGGTAGACATGCGTGCTGGTATGCATGTTCGTAGTATATATGTATCATGCATGCGGGTACATGTACGCACGTTGTGATGGATCTGATTCGTTTCGTGTGTACAATGTGTATATTAAACACACAAACACACGCACACGCGCACGTGCGCACACGCGCACACGCGCACACGCGCACGCGCGGACACGCGCACACTCGCACACGCGCGCGCGCGCACGCGCGCACACGCGCACACGCGGACACGCGCACACGCACGCGCACACGCACACACGCGCACACGCGCACAAGCGCCGTGCACACGCGCACACGCGCACGCACACACGCACACACGCACACACGCACACACGCACACGCGCACACGCGCACACGCGCACGCACGCTCACACGCACACACGCACACACCCACACACGCACACACGCACACACGCTCACACGCACACACGCACACACGCACACACGCGCACACGCACACACGCACACACACACACGCACACACGCACGCGCGCACACACGCACACACGCACACACGCACGCACGCACGCACACACGCGCACGCGCGCACACGCGCACGCGCACGCGCACGCGCACGCGCACACGCGCACACGCACACGCACGCGCACACGCGCACACATGCACACACGCACACACACACACACGCACGCGCGCACGCACGCACACACGCACTCACACAACAGACACACAACACACACAACACACACACACACGCGCACACACGCACACGCACACGCGCACACACGCGCACACGCGCACTCGCACACACGCACACACGCACGCACGCGCACACGTACACACGCACACACGCGCACACACAGACACACACAGGCACACAGGCACGCACGCACACACCCACGCACGCCCACGCGCCCACGCACCCACGCACCCACGCCCCCACACCCCCACGCCCACCCACACCCACCCACACCCACCCACGCCCACCCACGCCCGCCCACCCACGCCCACCCACCCACCCACCCACCCACCCAATCACCCACCCACCCACCCACCCACCCGCCCACCCACCAACCCACGCACGCGCACACGCACACCCACAACACACAACACACAACACACAACACACAACACAACACGCAACACACAACACACAACACGCAACACACCACACACCACGCACCACAGAACACAGAACATAGAACACACAACGCACATCACACAACACACAACACACAAGGCAACGGACACAAGACACAAGAGACAATACACAACACACATAACACACAACGCACAACGCACGACACACATCACACAACACGCAACACACAACACACACCACACACCACACAACACAGAACACACAACGCACAACGCACAACACACAACGCACAACACACAATACACAACACACAACACACAACGCACAACGCACAAAACACAACGCACAACGCACAAACCACAACGCACAACACACAACACACAGCACACAACACACAACACACACAACACAACACACAACACACAACACACAACGCACAACGCACACCACACACCACGCACCACACACCACAGAACACAGAACGCACAACGCATCTCACACAACACGCAACACACAACACACAACACGCAACACACAACACACAATGCACAACACAGAACACACAACACACAGAGCACAACACACAACACACAACACACAACACACAACACACAACACACAGCACACAACACACAACACACAAACCACAACGCACAACACGCCACACACCACGCACCACACACCGCACAACACACACCACGCACCACGCACCACACACCGCACACCACACACCACCCACCACGCACCACACACAACACACAACACGCAACACACAACACACAACGCACAATGCACAACATACACCGCATGACACACACACCACACAACACACAACGCACAAAGCACAGCACACAACACACAACACACGACGCACAACACACGACGCGCAACGCACAGCACACAACACACAACACACAACGCAGAACACACAACGCACAACGCGCAACGCACGACCCACAACCCACAACCCACAACACACAACACACAACACACAACACGCAACACACAACACACAACACGAAACACACACCGCGCAACACACAACACGCAACGCATAACACACAACACACAACACACAACACACAATGCACACCACAGAACGCAGACCACAGACCACAGAACACACATTACACAACACAACACAAAACAGACACCACACAACGCACAACAAACAACGCACAACGCACAACGCGCAACACACAACACACAACACACAACGCACAACACACAACGCACAACGCACAACGCACAACACACACCACACAACACACGACACACATTACACAACGCACAACACACAACACACAGCACGCAACACGCAACACACAACGCACAACGCACAACGCACAACGCACAGCGCACAACACACAGAACACAGAACACAGAATACAGCACACAACACACAGCACACAGCACACAGCACACAGCACAGAGCACACAACACACAACACACAACACACAACACACAACACACAGCACACAACACACCACACACAACACTCGACACACAGCGCACGACGCACAGCACAAAGCACACAACACACAACACACAACACGCAAAACACAACGCACAACGCACAACGCACAACGCACAACACACACAAAGACAAACGCAACACGCAACACACAAACACAACACGCAACACACAACGCACAACGCACAACACACAACACACAACACACAACACACAACACACAACACACAACACGCAACACGCAACACGCAACACACACCACACAGCACACAACACACAACACACAACACACAACGCACAACACGCAACGCACGACCCACAACCCACAACACCCACAACACCCACAACACACAACACACACACACGCAACACACAACGCACAACACGCAACGCACAACACGCAACACACAACACGCAACACACAACACACAACACGCAACACACAACACACAATGCACAACACAGAACGCACGACCCACAACCCACAACCCACAACCCACAACCCACAACACACAAAACGCAACACACAACACACACAACACACAACGCACACACAACACACCCAACACACACAACACGCACAACACACAACACACAACACAACAAACACAACACACACAACACGCACAGCACACAACACACACAATACACACAACACACACACACCACACAACACACACACACGCACACGCACACACACACACACGCACACACGCACGCACACACGCATGCGCACACGCACACGCACGCGCACACGCACACGCACACGCACGCGCACACGCACACGCGCACGCACACGCACACGCACGCGCACACGCACACCCACACGCACAACCACACACACACACACACGCGCACGCGCACACGCACACACACGCACGCACACACACACACACATATATATATATATATGTATAAACTGCAATGGCGCTCCGCGCCTTGCACTTCGTGTTTCGCTCGCATGCCGCGTTCGTGCGCGTTGACATGCGCCCTCGAACGTGTGCTTGCATGTGCCGTGTGCATCGCACATAATCATGTACACACGTATGTGTGTATATACATACGTATAGACGTGTATGGGGGTATCGATGTATGTGCATATTTATATATACATATTGTTTGAATGATCGATATTCGTATCTAGAATTTGTTATACGCACATTCTCGTATATGTATACGTGTATATATATACATATGTATACATAAGCATCTATAGTTTACACACGTATATATGTATGTATATATATAAGCATGAATCGCACGTTGTGTCTGATGTCCCGAACCACGTTCCATGCATATTGATGCACCCGCGCGCTTTTTGCGTCGGCGGCCGGGGCAGGTGACTGCTCTGGCGGATTGGCAACGGGGGACACGCTGCGTGCAAATCCGCCGCCCCCTGTCGATTCGTCGCAGGGGTGCCTGGCGTGCTGAATTGCCGCGGTTTTGGTTTTGGTTCTCTCTCCAAAAGAACCTCTCCTGCGGCTTCGGCCCGTCCCGCCAGGGTCCGGGGGCGATCTTCCAGGAGCTCCATTCCCGGAACAATCCACCAAGACGGCTCAAGATGGCCTCCGGGATGGCCGCGTTGGCCCAAGATGGCCTCCAAGATAGTCCCAGACGGCCTCCAAATCCGCCGAAGATGGTCCAAGACGGCCTCCAAGACGGCCTCAGAAAGTCCAAGATAATCCCAAGTTCGCCCAAGAAGCCTACAAGACGCCTCCAGCACGGCCTTCAAGAGGTCCTCCTGGAGGGTCCGAAGAGGCCCAAATCATTGATTTTCCTTCGGTTTTTGAAGGATGACCCAAGAGGCCCCCAGGATCGCCCAAGAGGCCCCCAAGAAGGCCCCGTGACTGCCCAAGAGGCCTCCAAGACGGCCCCAAGAGGGCCCGAAGACGGCCCGAGAGGCCTCCAACGCGCCCAAGATGGCCGCCGAGACGCCCGAGATGGCCTCAAAGACTGCCCCGAAGCGCCCCAAGAGGGCCCAAGTCGGCCCAGAAAGGCCCCCAAGACGGCCCCCGACGGCGTCGGACGTGCCAGGAACCCACCAAGATGGCCGAAGTTGGCTCGAAGCTGGCCCACGACTGCCCAAGAGGCCTCCAAGAGGGCCTCCAGGAAGGCCAGAAGAGGCCCAAAACATGTATTTCCTTCAAGTTTTTGAAGGATTTTGACATTTGCTCCTGATAATTGGGCCCTCCGACGGCCCAGAGACGGCCCAAGAGCCCCCGAAGTTCGCCCGAAGATCGCCCAAGAAACCTCCAAGATGGCCCCAGAACGGCCCGAGAGACTCCCAAGACGGCCCCAAGAGGCACCCGAGGGCCGAGACGGCCCAGGAGGCCTTTAAGACGCCCCAGATGGCCTCCAAGACGGCCCTGGAGCATTCCAAGAGGGCCCCAAGTCGACCCAAAGAGGCCCGAACGGCTTCCGACGGCGTCGGACGGACCAGGGGCCTACCAAGACGGCTAAACATGGCGCTAAGATGGCCGGGGACGGCCCAAGAGGCCTTCAAGAGGGCCCCTTGAGTTTTTGAAGGATTGTGGCATTTGCTTTTTTTCTCGGCCTTCCGACGGCCCGAGACGGCCCGGGGGTCTCCAAAGATCGCCCAAGAGGCCCACGACGGCCCCGAGAGGCCCCCGAGACGGCCTAAGAGGCCTCAAAGACCCTCAAGATGGCTTGTAAGACGGCCCAAGAGCTCCCAAGACGTCTTTCAAGAAGGCCTGAAAGGGGCAAAATGGCCTCCAGACGGCCAAGATGACCTTCAAGATGCCCGCGTGTTCCCCGAAGGCTTTCTAAACCGATTCGGGGAACACATGGTCCGATAGCTTGGCAGGTCTGGCCTCGACGTTCGGCCGCGTAGGCGCATCCAAAAAGGCAGGGGGCGGCGGTGATTCGCCGTGGGCGTCTTCGATTGAAGCTGCCATGCACGGGGGAGGAAGAGGGGCCCAGGCGCGACAGGAAGAGAGGGGGCCGGGACCACTCAGGCAAGTCACCGGCCGCGGCAGGGGAGCGCGGGGGGGGGGCCAGCGCGCTGAGCTGCGCAGAGAGCTGCGCTGAGCTGCAGCTGGGGGAAACGCGGCTCAGCGGACTGGGCAGAAGATGGGGGGGCAGCATGAGCGCACCAGAAATCGACCCAGCGAACTGCAAGGTGCGGCTCACGGGGGAGCTGACGCGCCGAGACCAAGGGGGTCCACGAGGCGCGGGGCGGCCGCGGCGACCCTGTGAGGCGGGCGCAGGCGGAGGGCGGAGAGCGGGGGGGCCGCGCCGGCAAGGGGGCGGCGGGCCCGGGGGAGCGGGCGCGAGCGCAGACCAACGCGCGCGGGCCCGGGGCGGGGCAGGGCGCCGCGGAGGCGGCCGCTGCCAGAACACCAGTAGCCGGTGTCGGGGCGGGCGGCCTGGAAACCAAGCAGAGGGCGCGACGCTGGCAGCGGCGAGAGTCGCCCGGCCGGCGGAAGCCCGGCATGGGCCCGCGGGGTGCCGCAAGCAAGGCCCGAACAAAACCTGCGGAAGGCCGACGAACCCTGGCGGGAGCAGGGGCCAGAAACGGCGGCGCAGGGCACCCTGGGCGGGGTGGGGGGCGGCCCATGGGCCGCGAGTGGGCGGGGAGACCATCCTACATGGGGCCCACCCTGGACAACCAAAGCGGCGAGCGGCGATGGCCGCCGAGGCGCGGGTGAGAGAACCCCCGCGCGGGGATGGGGGGCAGGAGGCCCGAGTGCAGAGGCGCCGCGAGGCCAGGCCGCAGGGCAGCGCGCCAGCGGCGGGGGGGGCGGGCCCCCGGCGGATGCTGGAAGCCTGGGGAGGAGGGCGCCGAATGGGCGCGCGGTGACGTGCGAGCCGCGAGGGCAGCGGGGGTGGCCACTGCCCAGAGCCCGGAGACGCTAAACTCAGAACAGGTCGAGGCGACGGGGCGGTTGCGCGAGAGCTACGAGCGGTGGCTGCTGGAGGCTGACCAGCGCTGACGGGGTGGGTCATTGCTCGGCCAAGAGGAGTCAGCCAGTCGCTTCTCTTTGCCCTGCGGAGGGGCCCCTTCCCTGTGCCTTTGGCGCGCTCGGCGTTTTGTCTTCTCATGTCGACTTCTCGGTGCCACTCGGCGTTCCAATCGACTTGGATGCCTCTGTTCCAACGAAGCAGGCGAACATCATAATTGGCCTCGCTGAGTTCGCGCGCGAAGCCAAGGTAGAAATCCGCATACTGACGCTGGGGGTCCTTGTCGGGGTGTGGTCCACGCTCGTGATCGCAGATGGTGGTCCAACCAATCGCCAACATGGGGCCATGTTCCCTCTTGAGTCAATTAACCACTTCTTCCCAGTCCTCCCTTGCGCCGGCTCGGTACTTCCAGATGGGATGCCAAATCAATTTGTGTCTCGGCTTGCAATAAAGGTGATCCGTGTTGTCCGACTGGGCTGGGGGCGTCGAGGCAGGGGGCGGTTGGCGCGGTGTCGTTTCCTGCCGCCAGGGCGGGGGTGAGCCGCTGGGCGCGCGGTTCTTCGTTGGGCTCGGGCCCGAGGTGGGCGTCCAGCTGTCGTCTGCGGGGGAGCATCAAAGGTGGGTTCTGTGAAGGTGAGCCTCTTCTTCGCCGCAGCCTCGCACCGGCGGGTGCTGGAACGACGTTGTCCCCCTCGGGCCCGGGTGGCCGACCAAGATATCTTGGCCGTGCCATGCAGGGTCTCGTCCCTTCACTGACGCTCGTGGGTCGTGCTTATTACTCAGAACATTCCATTCGTCTGGCTTTTTGTGCGAACTGATGAGGGCTTGGCCCTGGCGATGCAGGTGATTGACCAACGGGGCCAAGGTGGCGCGCCTGGTGTCCCAATGGATTCCTGGGGGGATGCCAGACTGCGGGATGGTGCCGCCGTAGACGGAAGCCAGGAAATCCTGGCAGCGCGCTTCGGGCCAGGCTCTCGGGTCAGAGGGAGGCCCCATTCCTCTCATGGACACGCGTAGCGAGGAGGCAGCGTTTTTCGCCGTCCAGGTCCTCCAGCGCTAGTGACACCCACACTCATATACATATGTAAACGTCCGCGCACGTTTATGTATGTGTATACGTTTAGTGTATGTATGTGCCGTGCGTACACTTATGCATGTGATTATAGATAAATACGTAAGCATGCATGCTTATACATAAATGTATGTCGTTTATATATATATCTATACTTGCAACGCGTGTTGTCATGGAACATATTGGCTTCGGAACTGAATGTCTTTACTATAGCTAGATGGAACGTGGTATGCATGCCTATATACTCATATATGTATGCATCTTTATATATATATATATCGATGTATGTATGTATGTATGTATCCATATATATGTAAGAATGCACTGGCGCTCCGCGCCGTGCACTTCGACTTTCGCCCGCACGCGGCGTTCGATCGCGTGCGCATGCGCGCGCGAGCACGTGCAATCATGTACACGCGCGCACATGCTTGCACGCCATACATATACATATATACAAGTGTTTGGGTATATCAATGTACGTGTGTATCTATATATACACGTATTTATAGGTACATACGTCCACAACTACTTGCATTTGTATACACATCATGTACTTGGTGGAATATCAGATATGTATACACATATTTATACATATATATATATATGTATATACACGCATCACCCATTTGTTGGAATAGTCGGTCGAAGTGCCGAACCTGTTATGAAAGTACGTACATACTGTTTACAAAGATGTGTTCGGATCTCACCCCATCACACAATTTGAATCAAGCGGCTATGGATATAGAACTCAATGCCTTCACACATTATGTGATGTAGGTGGCATGTGAAGAAAGGTATGTACGCGACGATATGAATAGTACGTTGTGCATATGTATATACAGATGCACACATGTATGTATGTATTCACATTTTCACACATATATATATATAAATATAAAGATATGCGACTATGCGCGCTCGCAAACTAAACTGCATGTCTGATGTCCCAAGCCCCGTTCCATACATGTATGTAGACGCTTAATTTACCAAGGCACCCACAAACATCCGCGCTGGTGTGTGTATGTGTACGTTTAGATTATGTGTGTATAATGTGTACACATATGTATGCATATGCATACATGTATGCATGTATGCAAGTACGTATGTGTGTATGCCTGTGTATGTATGTATGTATGTATGTATGTATGTATGTATGTATGTATGTATGTATGTATGTATTTGTGTATATATAGGCGCATATATATATATATATATATATATATTTACACATTTATATACACGTAAACAGACATTCGCAATATGTATGCATAGTTGTGTGTCTGTATCCATATATATATATATGTATCGGAAGTTGGGGGGTGATATCGAAATGGAACGGAGAGCCCCCCACCGGGAAATCGGTTTCGGTTTCGTGTTCGGGCGTGCCGTGCGTGCGGGCGAGGCGAAGCTGCGTGGGCGGGCGAGAGGAAAATCTCCTGTGGCTGAGGCGCGGCCAGACCAAATGATTCTCCCTCCGGCAAACGGTGGCCCGCGGTGTCCCGCCGGTGTCCCGCGGGTGTCCCGCCTGTAGCTGGGTCCCGACCGGACCAAATAATTCTTCCTCTGGCAAGCGGTGGCCCGCGGTGTCCCGCCGGTGTCCTGGTGTCCCGCTGGTGCGAAAACGATAGTGAGACCGACGACGAAATCGATTGTGAGATCGATAGTGAGATCGATAGTGAGATCGATCGTGAGATCGATCATGAGATCGATAGTGAAAGGAATAGTGATATCGATTGTGATATCGAGTGATATCGAAAGGGAGATCGATAGTGGGATCGATAGCGAGATCCAGAGTGAGATCGACAATGAAATCGATCGAGTGAGGTCGATCGTGAGATCGATCGAGTGAGATCGATAGTGGGATCGATGGTCCCAAGAGCGAACGACAACGCAACAATCATCACTGTTGCCCATTGCTGGCCCTCCTCCCCCCCAACCTCCTTATCACCCGCAGGGTGGTCGCATAGGTTTATGTTACACGTGTTGTGATGGATATGATTCGTCTCATATCTGCATATGTTTAATGTATACGTGTTAAGCATGGGTGTGTGTATAACTATATATATACAGACGTAAGACTGCAATGGCGCTCCGCGCCGTGTACTTGGCCCTTTTAGTTTCGCACGCAAGCGGCGTTCGTGCGCGTGCACATGCGCGCGCGAGCATGCACGTCATACATATAAATATCTATCTATTTATACAGACGTTTATGGGTATATCAATACGTACGTATACACATCTATTTAATTATAAACAAGAAGCGGAGGAGAAGGAGGCGGAGGAATAAATTCAGGAATCCGAGGAGAAGGATGTGAGGGAGAGTAGGGTGAGTCCTGTCACACCGATGGGGAAACAGAAAATCGGCTGATCGCAAGCGAATGTCTGGAGACCTGGGCTGGAAACAACATGCAGGACATCACATTTCTTATGGGATATTCTGGATGGGGTCCTAAGAAGCTTTTGGGTACTACTGCGGGCGGTCGTGGCCACAGAGGGGGGGAACGCAATGAAGGACTCGCGAATGTTGGAAGACGTGGTAGGAGACGGCATGTAATACATGGCATAATATGGAACGGCGACCTGGGCTTACCAATGACCGTGTCTAGGGGACTATTAGGAGCCGTGTGAGGGCTCCAGGGGGCTTCGGGACCGTGTCGCAGCGGGGCTCGATTATCTCGACGCTGAAGCGGTTTTGCGCCGCCCTTCGTTCTTGTGAGGCCTCGCGTTCAGAGTGTGAACGAAATGGTGGCCTTATTGGAGCAGTCTCGTTCGGGCTTGGGCCCGTCTTGGGGCGCGTATTGGCTCAACTGGGCTGTCTGGGGTCACGTTCGGACTCCTGGCCCGTTTTGGGCTGTCTTGGGGCTTTTCGGGCGTTTTCGAACTTCTGTGGGGTCCTCGCGGGGTCTTTTGGGACTCTTGGGGGCCTCTTGGGGCTTCCTGAGGGCCTCTTGGGGGCCTCTTGGGCCTCAAGGGAGCTTCCTGGGACCCTGTCGGGACTGCCTGGGGACCCCCTTGGGCCGGTCTTGGGTCCTCTTGGAAGTCTGTCGGGCCGTCTTTAGGATCTTGGGGGCCTCGTCGGGAAGCCGAAAAAGGGAGAACTCCCAAATTCCCCCCCTCACTGGCGGGACATCAATTACTTTTGCCTCCTGTGGCCCTCGTAGGAATGCACTTGGAAGCCTCTTGGAACGTTTTGGAGCGATCTTTGGGGGGTATGGCGGCTCCTTTGGGGTCGCCGCAGTGAGGGTAGTTTTTCTAGGGTCCCCGACCTTATAAACATGTATGGATCGGTGTGTATGTATGTATGTACGTACGTACGTATGTATGTATGTTTGTATGTATGTATGTGTGCGTGTATATATATATATGTATACGGGCGGGGCTTGACATCGAGCTGAATTGCGCCAGTATGCGCGAATATGAATCAAAAGAGCTGCAAGGACCTCCTCCAATATTATCCCAACATTATACCCGAGGGTTTCAAGGGCCTTCGCCTTTTGGGTATGACGTCTTACCCAGCCCTTTATTCCACTGCGTTTTCCTCTGCGTCACGGATCAGGGCGAAACGTCTAGGCATCGTTTCTGGATGGGCTGGTAGGGATATGCGAAGCGTCTAGAATTAAGCACACCGCTTTCGTTAAAACCATGGCCATTTATTTGTTTTTCATAAGGATTTCGGGGGGAGAATGACTTTCAATATTGCGCAATCCCACTAACCCTCTGGGCGTGCGTAGTTTACGGAGTTTCCTCTTCCATCTTCCCTCTTCCAGTTCGGGGAGATGCTCCCCACTTCCCCTACCCGCTCCCTCTGGACTTGGACGGGGCATTTCGCGAGCAACTGGAGCGTCCAGAATGGCCTCTGCGAGGAAGGTAAACTCACTGATTTTACTCAGGTTTTGGCCGCATTTTGGGCTCGTAGGGGTGGGGCTAATTAAGGAACCCTTCTTCTCTGATCGATCACCTCCAAGATGGCCCCCGAGGCTTCCACAAGTGGCCCAAGAGGTGCCCAGGAGGCCCAAAGAGGCCTCCAAGAGGTTCTGAAAAAAGGCCCCCAAGAAACCCCCAAGAGGCCCCAAGAGGCTCCCCTGCGGCACCCAAGACGAACCAAGATGCCCCGGGGGCCGCCAAGAGCACCCCAAGACGCCCCGAGAGCACTCCAAGAAACCCTCGAGACACATCCGAAAAGACTCCGAGAGGCATCCGAGAAGCCTCTGGCCGTTCTTCTCGCCCTCCTCCTCCTCCCTTTCTCCTCCTCCTCCTCCTCCTCTTCCTCGTCCTCCTCTTCTTCATCCGCCTATTCCTTCTCCTTCTCCCTCCCCCTCCACCTCCTTCCCCTCCTCCTCCGAGAGCTCCTCCATCTCCCCTCTCTTGGAGTATGACGGCTTCTCCAGCCCTTCATTCCACTACATGCTTCTCCACATGCCAGATCAAAGCAACTCCGCACTTCATGTTCCGTGGTCCCACAGGAGCCCTCAGCGGACCCCTCAAACGATTCAAAGGAGCTTCGACTTGCTACACCCCTCACGCTGTTTGCGGCTCATGGATCCCTAAGGGCCCTCTGTTAGTGCCTAAGATCGCCTGCCCCACCGAAGGACGCGTGCGGAACCTCGTCGAAGTCATATCCACAACACCCACTGATTGCAAAATCTGCGCGCGAAATTCCCTGACAAGCCCCAACCGCGTCGGGCTCTGCCCGGCCCACTGCCGGCCTATTTTACTACAATTTCTGGCGCACGTGAAAATACGAGTGATCTTCGTCGGAGGCTTTAGCGCCACCTATGTGTAGGACGATTTTAACTGCTATGTCATATCATATCTTCAAATGATAACTTGTTTCATCTCCCTCATCTCTTTTAACTTGCTATTGATTACGTAGACGATATGGTTACGAACAAACAATGTGATATGTGTGTATGAATATGTATATATATATATCTATCGGAGATTGGGGGGGGAGTCCGACGTGAAACGGAGACGCCCCATACCGGGAAATCGATTTCGGTTTCGGGTTCGTGTCGTGCGTGCCGTGCGTGCGAGGGGAAATCCTCCTGTGGCTGGGCCGCGACCACCCAGAGTTTTCTCCTCCGGCGGCTGGTGGCCCGCGGTGTCCCGCCAATGTCCCGCTGGTGTCCCGAAATCCTCCTGTGGCTGGGCCGCGGCCGGACCAAATGTTTCTCCTCTGGCGGCCAATGCCCCGCAGTGTCCCGCTGGTTTCCCGCTGGCGTCCCAAAATCCTCCTGTGGCTGGGCCGCGGCCGGACCAAATGTTTCTCCTCCGGCGGCCGGTGGCCCGCGGTGTCCCGCTGGTGTCCCGGAATCCTCCTGTGGCTGGGCCGCATTACGCACGTTCGACCTCGTCGACTAGCGCTGAGGTAAAGTTCGTGCGCTTGATAAGCGCACGCGGGGACAGCGCTTCACGACAATGTCGAGTGCGCTTCGCCAACATCGCCACATCACATCACGCTCACGTGCACAATCACACTACTCACTAGACTCCGCCCCACAAGCATCGTCAGAACAACAATCACCACTTTTGCCCATTCCTGCCCCCCCAACCTCCTTATCACCCGCAGGGTGGTCGTATAGAAATATCGGAGGTTGGGGGGGGAGTCCGACGTGAAACGGAGACCCCCCCTACCAGAAAATCGATTTCGGTTTCGGGTTCGTGTCGTGCGTGCCGTGCGTGCGTGCGTGCGAGGCCAAGCTGCGTGGGCGGGCGAGAAGAAATCCTCTTGTGGCTGGGCCGCGGCCGGACCAAATGTTTCTCCTCCGGCGGCCGGTGGCCCGCGGTGTCCCGCCGGTGTCCCGCTGATGTCCCGAAATCCTCCTGTGGCTGGGCCGCGGCCAGCGGCACCATAGGGAGCTCCACCGAAGGCGCCAATGGCACCGCCCGCATGTGTCACCCCCACCCAGTACAGCGTTTCGTGGCCCCATAGGGAGCTCCACCGAAGGCACCAGTGGATGCAGTCGTATGCGTCTCCCCCACCTAGCACAGCGTTCCACTGAAGGCTCCAGTGGTGGTATTCGCATGCGCTTCCCTCACCCAGTACGGCGTCTCGTGGCCCCATAGGGAGCTCCACCGAAGGCCCAAGTGGCGGTGATTGCATGCGTCCTCCCCGCCCCCAACACAGCGCTTCGTGGCCTCATGGGGAGCTCCACCGAAGGCACCCATGGCTGTACTCGCATGTGTTTTTCCGCCACCCATTACACCGTTTCGTTGTCCCATAGGGAACTCCACCGAAGGCCACAGTGGCGGCCCTAGTGGCGGCCCCGCCCCATTGCGGCGCACCCCTAGCACTTTTCGTGGCCACTTAACGCGTTCCGCCTAAAACACCCACATGGCGGCCCCGCCCCAGATCGGCACATTCTTCGCATGCCTCATGGCCCCATGAGGAGATCCCCCGAAAGCAATACCCGCAACGACGGTACCCACAACTGCCTATGGTTGGGGTCTTCGCCGGGATAATCTTTGTTTTTGCATTGTGTCTGTGCATGCATGGGCGGGGCTTCATATCGAGCTGAATTGTGCCAGCATGTGCTAATACTGTTCACGCAAGCCACATGGACCCCACGATGACCCTCAATGTGGCTTGCGATATCCAAGGTGGCGTCACATGGCCCCAACTATGCCTTCACGACGCTCTAATCATTCGCCAAGACGGCGTCACGTGGCCGCAAAACCCCACCAACCAGTTCGTTCGCGAAGCCAACATCCACTTCAACACGATCGGGGGACACATGTTTTGTTTTGCCTTCTCGCCTCTTCGTTTCCGAAGGCTGAACTATGGATCCAGATTTCGAGGAAGGTCCCAAAACGCCGCCCCGAACGCCACAACATGCCATTCATAGGGCTCCAGGGGTGCCGCAGCGAATCCCACCAGCGCTTTAGGGCGTGCGTGGTTCAGCGGATTTTCTCTTCCAGCCCCGTCTATCCTTCTTCCTCCCCCCCTGGGTTTAGGGTGGTTGGGGGGGGGTAGGTGGGTGAATGGGCTGTCTTTTCGCGTTCTGGGGGCTCCCTGGGGGCGTCTTGGGCCGTCCTGGGGCGTTTTGGGGCCTCCCTGGGAGGCCCGGGGGCGCGGTGCGGGGAGTTACCCCTAGATGTCACGGAGGTGAGGGACGCTCCCATCTTTTGTTTTTTGTTTTCATAGTTATTATCATTATTGCTATTCTTAGTATTATTATTATCGTTATTATTCGAAGAACCATATTTTAATTTTACTAATATCTTTTATATTTGTGTTTGTTTGTGAACACATATTCCATATGTATATTTATAAGTATCTAGATTGATATCTACATATGTATGTTTGCATCTATATACGGCGTATGCGTGGCCTGATAAGCGCAAGCCGAAACACACGGATATTTACATCAACCTGGCACGCGAACATACATGTAATCGCATGTGGGCGAACTCAGCGTTCCGAATGGTGCCTACTTCTGGATCGTTCATGCCAGAAGGTTCTCGACTGAATGCCATGGGCCATGCTCCTCACAGCAGGCAGTCTCCGCACACTCCACAAACAACATGGCTGCTATCTCAACAAGCACAAAGCTAAAACTGTGAGCTCAAGCGTGGTCTGCGCCGGGAGGCCAAGTGCTGCACGTTTTTTTTTTTTTGTTTTGTTTTGTGTTTTTGTTTTTTTTGATTTCTCCTCAAATTCGACCAGCGGGGTTACGTAACAACGGCAATCCCCACCACACATGAAACGTGTCGTGTCTTCGAACATTCACTGCAATACACCCGTGCCCAGAACTGTGCATCCGCGAAAGGTGCTGTTGGCACGACATCAATGTCCCGCATAAACCAACTAATATGAGCAACTTGGCATCCGGAAAGCACAGGGTAATGCGCGTAAACTCCGTACGGATAGTTACCGAAAATAGTAACCAACAAATGCCTCATCCACGCGCACACGATTCATATGGTACGGATGTGCCGGATAACGGACGATTCGCTGACTCGTCGGATCAGTAACTCTGCAAAAAGGCATATGATCAAAGCTTGAGTCAATGGCAATGGCGCGAACGAGATGGGCCATCTCACCCGTACAACGCATGCAATCGGATGGTACTAATGATGTTGCTTGAGCCCGTCGGTATGCATCGCGGGATGGTGCGTGAGCAGGACCTCTGATCCAATGCGATCTTCGAACCCGCTTCGATAAGAGACACCGTGTATTCTTGATAATACCCTCTGTGCAATATTCCTCCTCACTCTCCTCTTACCCCATCGCCTGGTCCGCTACTTCATCCTCTCCCTGTCCTCCCGCTCCCTCTTCTCCTTCTCCTCCTCCTCCTCCTTGTTCTCCCTCTGCACTCATCCCCTCCGTCCGACCAACCCCTTCCCACTCCCTTTTCCGTCCCCATCCTGCCCGTCTCTGTGCTAGCCTTCGTCCTCCTACCTATCCCCCTCGTCGCCCTTGTCTTCCCCCTCTTCCTCATCCCTCTCCTTTTGCTCCTTCGATGCGCCTTCCTTCTCTTCAACCTTTTCCCACCTCCCTTTTCAACTTTCCCCTCCCTCACCTCTCATATCTCCTTTTCCTCTTCCTCGTCCTCTTCCTCCTGATGAGTCGTCGCCCCCCCCACATTGCACCCCCACCCTCCCCTCGCCTCCACACACCTCATCCTGCTCCTCGTCGTCTCCCTCTTTCTGGTATCTGTCTTCCTCCTAGCCTCTGCCCCCGACCTCGCATTCGTCTTCGTCCCTGTCGTTCTCCACCCCAGGTCTCGCAGGCCTAGAGATTGACACCAACACCAATTTCGGCGGTGTGCCTCCACCGAGGGAAGAATGTCCTGATCTCGGTGATGGTGGTAATATTCTGGCTTCCAAGGTGGCCGAACTATTACCACCAACACCGAAAATCTAGGATCATCTTCCCCCTGTGGAGGCAACCCTCTGTCTTGGTGTTGGTGCCTATCTCCAGGCCTCCGAAGGTCTCCCTCACGGCCGGGGTGACCTTCCGCCCGACGCCGGCGTCTGTGCCCTCCTGGGGGGGCAGCGCCAGGGGCGGCAGCAGCGACTTGGGGATGTGGTCCCTGTGGCGCGGGGGCTGACGGCGGAGCGCGCCCCTTCCCAGGAAGAAAAAATCCCAGACCCCCTCGTGTCGTGCAAAAAAACACGGCGGGAGTTTTTTCCCTATTTTCGGGCTCCGGGGGCCCTTCCCGGACCTCGGGACCTTCAGACCACGACCCAGGAGGAGAAGCCAGTCCCCAGGAAGGGGTCCAGACTTCTGAGGGTCACGTCATGAACAAATCACGACGACGGTGGTCTGGGATAGGACGATGAGAAAACATGAGCACGCGAGGAGCAAGAAGGAGCAAACTGACACCCGCGTGGACCTCCAATTATGCAAAACTCGAAGTCGTTAATTCCACTACTTGTGCAAACATCCCACCCTCCCATACGCAACTTGCTGACAAAATTTATGATGATGGTGATGATGGCGGTGGGGATGATGAGGGGGGCGACGACATCGACCGTGACGATGATGTGATTATGACGACGACGATGAAGACGATGGTGATCCAATGATGACGCGGCCGATGATGATAACCATGGTGCTGCTCAGGAAATGCACGCGCTGAGAAAGTCAGCATTCGTGGCATACCCCTGTGGGGAAGCCACGGGCGTTCCGTATGTGTTTGAACCCCCCCTGCTGCGAACCCTGGGCGTTGGACAGATTTTTGGACATATTTTTGGGCAGGAGGAGGAGGAGGAGGGGGAGGACGAGGAGGGGGAGGAGGAGGAGGAGGAGTAGGAGAAGGACAGTCGGGGCTTTAGATGGTCATCTTCGTCGTGCGCACGCGCTGACAAGCGCGCGGGTGGCCCACCACGGTACTATTTGACAGAGTTGGCGGGGGCATGCATGGTTGTTGGTTTTCTTCGACGTGGGCGCGCGCTCTGTCCGCATGGTCGTAAATGGTTGGTTGTTTTGTTCGACGTGGGCGCGCGCTCTGTCCGCATTGTCGTAAATGGTTGTTGTTTTTTTTCCGACGTGGGCACGGGCTCTGTCCGCATGGTCGTAAATTGTTGTTGGTTTTGTTCGACGTGGGCGCGCTCTGGCAGAACGGCATACACCGATGGCTTCCTTATGATCTCAGCGAGGGCGCACGCACATATTCTGGCAACCTCTTGTTGATGACACCGCTTGGATAACTATGGCTTCACACTGCCAGGGGACTATAGTGGTATTTGAACGAGTTTGGCATGCGCGCGTGGGGGCGCGCGCATGATGTCCGCATGTCTTTGCCTCACGAGAACTGCTACAAGACGCGATTCTTAGATCAACTCATGCGCGCCGCCTTGTATTTTTGGTAAGAAGTGACGGCGCGCGGGGCGATACTGGGTTGGTTAGGATGAAGCTACTATTTGGTAATTAGGGTGAGACATCGTGCGTAATAACTGTGAAAGCATCTAACCTGTGGAGGGGGACCGATCATCCCGGCCTCAGTTTGGGGGTAGAGTGTAATTCTTCGTAGGAGTAGATCTACGGTGTGCAATCCATGTCTATGGAGTGGCACCGTGTGACCAAATGGGGTGGGACCCTGTGGGGGGGGACCCTATAGGGTGGGACCCCACGGAATCGGACCCAATGGAAACGGGGCGCGTTTACTTCCCAAACCGGGCATTCTGCTTGCGAGATGACCTGCCACCCCCGGAAGTGCCGGGCACGAACCTCATATCGCGCACACGCGAGCCCCGGAAAGGCCGGCCACACGAGCCGCAGAAGCCCGAGCCACCACCCACGGAAACAAGAAAAAGGCCATCCCAAGAAACCAAGAACGCGAAACTTCGAAGGCAAGCCTCCTCTTCCTCCTCCTCCTGCTCATCGCCTTCATCATAAACATTATGTTCGGTATATGTCATCATCACTATCACTATCACTATCACCATCACCATCACCGTCAACATAATCATCATCATGATCACTATTAAGATCATTGTCACGATCATGGCCATGATCATCATCATCATCATCATCATCATCATCATCATCATCGCCATCGTCATCATCATCATCCTCGACATCGTCATCATCATCAGCACCATCACCATCATCAGCATCACCATCGTCATACTCAACATCGTCATCAGCCTCATCGTTTTCATTGCAATCATCTTCACCAGCATAACCATCATCATCGCCATCATCATCATCACTGTCATCATCATCATCATCATCATCATCACCACCACCATCATCATCATCATCATAATCATCATCATCATTCTCATCGTCGTCGTCGTCGACGTCATCATTACCATAGTAATCATTATCATCAGCAGCAGCATCAGCATCAGCATCATCACCATCATCATCACCAATATCATCGGAATCATCGACATCGCCATCATCATTATCCTCACCATCATCATCATCGTCGTCATCATCATCATCATCATCATCATCCTCGTCGTCATCATCATCATCATCAGCACAATCATTATCGCACTGTCATCGTCATCGTCATCGTAATTATTCTTATCCCCCATCCTCTTTTGCCACGTGGCATCGCACGGGGCGGATTAATTATCCCCGCGAATGACCCAACCATGTGCAAGTGTGAGTACTGCTGGGCAGGCGGGGCGCAGGAGGGGAAGCTCCCCATAAGGCCACGAAACGAGTGAGGAATCTGCATTGTGGGGGGGGCCTTCGAACTGTGCCATCGGGACCTTCGGTGGAACTCCCTCTGGGGCTGCGAACCGTGTCAGGGGTGTGCCAGACTGGTCTGTGCCACTGAGGCATAGGCATTGGGTGGAGCTGGACGGATGAATCTGATGAGGATGACGATGATGACGATGATGATGGTGATGTCGGCGATGAAGGTGACGATGATGTTGACGATGAAGTCGGGGATGATAATGATGATGCTGATGATGATGATGATGCTGATGCGGATGATGGTGCTGCTGCTGATGATGATGATGATGATGATGATGATGCTGATGCTGATGCTGATGCTGATGATGATGATGATGATGTAGGTGATGATGGCGACGCTAATGGCTATGCCGACACAGATCTATATAATGAAGCTGATGATGCTGCTGACGATGTTGAGAGTGACGCTGCTGATTCTGATGATGATGATGACGACGTCGATGATGATGAAGACGATGTTGCTGATGTTGATGCTGATGCTGATGCTGATGCTGATGATTATGATGATGATGATGATGATGATGATGATGATGATGATGATGATGATGATGATGATGATGATGATGCGGCTGGTAATGATGATGACGATGATGATGGTGGTGATGCTGGTAATGATGATGCTGACCGCAACGACGACGGTGATGATAACGAGTGAGGACGGCGGGCAAATCTGGAGGCTGACCGGCATCCAAGCGCAACGCCCAGGCACCGACCGCACGCCGGGCCAGGAGGAGGGGGGCGACCGAAGTCCAAACGCAACGTCCGGGGACCTACTCCAGATTTCGTAATAAAAGGGAGGGGGATCCTCCGAGACAAGCCATTTCAGACCTCCCCCGTGGGAGAACCCTCCAAAACATCGTCCCCAGACCCCCCAGGCCCTCCAAGATAGCCTGGAAGAGACCCCCCCCGAAATGAGACCCCCCTCTCTTTATTACGAAATCTGGAGTACCACGTACAGGGCAAGAAGGAGGAGCAGGAGGAGCGCGACATGCTGATTCGGGGGCTCACCAAGATCCAAACGCAACGCCTGGGAGCCGACCACCAGCCAACGTCCTGGCCAGGGGTGCCGTTGCGGAGCTCTGGAAGATGCTCACCGGCACGGACACCACGATCGAGTCGAACAAGACGGTCGGGGCCGTCGCCGACGCGTGGAAGGAAACGGCGGAGAAGCTCGCGGTGTCCCAGCAGGACAAGGACGCCCGAGATTGCCTTCCTGCCGAAGCCTGGCAAGGACACGGGCGACGCGAAGAACGGGTGGCGGACCATCTGCATCTTGAGTCATGCTGGCAAGGCGTGGGCGAAGGCGACCATCGCGGACATGGTCGCCAAGGTCGAGGAGGTGGTTGGCCCGTGTCAGTTCGGGGCCCTGCCCAAGAGAGGCACAAGAGATGCGGTGGCCCTGGTCCAGGAGGTGCTGAGAAGGTTCAAGGACGCGCCCCAGCGCGGCCGCCAGGGACAAAGGAGGCTCCTGGCAGCATTCCTCTTTGACTTGGAGAAGGCCTTCGACAAGATTCCACGGGATAGGCTGTGGAAAGCCATAGACGAGATCCTGGGCATGGAAGGACTGGCCCGTGTTCTCGAGGCGGGGCACGACGGGACGTGCTACATCATAAAGAACAAGGCCGGGGAGTTCGTCAGCAAGGTCGTTGTTTCCAAGGGCGTGCGGCAGGGTAGCGTGGAGGGTCCGGTCTGTTTCGTGCTCCTGTACGCCCTCAGTATCCAGGAGGTGCAGAGGGAGAGGGCTCCTGCGAAGAGGGTCATCGTGATCGCAAGGAAGTTCCTGGACAGCGACGCGGAGTCCGACGAAGTCTGCGAGCGGATCGACGTCTCCGACGTGTGCTTCGTGGACGATCTCATTAGCTCCTTGGTCTTCTTCAGGGTGGCGCAGCTGAAGAACTTCGCCGAGATGGTCGCGAGAGTCCTCGAGGAGGGGGGCCCTGAAGGTCCACGTGGGGAAGCTCGAGCTCATGGTCGTGGCGCACGGCGAGGGGGCCAGGAAGTACAACCAGAGCGTGTCGAAGGGCCAGGTCGCCATCTCCTTCCGGGGCACGAAGGTCGTGGCAACGAACGCGGCGAAGTGCCTCGGCTGCACGGTCAACGCAACCGGCACAGCATCCAACGAGGCCACGGCAAGGACTGCACAGGCTCCGAAAGCTCAGGCGAGGTTGACGGGGGGCGCCCGGAGGCCGAGCTCGACAGCGTTGGAGGTCAAAGTGCGGTTCTGGCTCGCACTGGTGCGCAGCATACTTGAAGGGGCCCCAGGACATACAAATAAATACACACAAATAAAGATACACCCCATACTTTTTCATATTTTCTGGGTTTTTGTCTTCCCCCCCACTTCCCATATTTTCCCACATTTTCTCAGAAATCGACGATTAATTGTGTCTGTGTGTTTTTTTCCCTCCTGCATACTGCTCCACAACACCGAGGCCCAACTATTCAATGCAGTCGAGACCCGGAAGCTGGAAAGGTGGCAGGCGAGGTCGTTGCGGCACATCGCGAAGTCGCCAGTGCACCTCTCCAGGGAGACCTCCGGCGACCCTCGAGCGAGGCTGGGCGATCCCACGGTGAAGTCGGTGAGCCAAGTGAGGAGGATGAAGTGGACTCAGGGCTGGCTGTGCTCGGGCCTCCACCAGGGCGGGAATGGCGAAACGGTCGACAGCACTGGGCGCGGCAGGGCGCTCCGGGCTGCGGTGGAGGGGAAACTCTCCCTCGAGAAGTCGAGACCCAAGACGACGAGGAGGCTCGAGGGCGTCGTGGGCGACCTGAACGACCTGAGGAGGGTGGCCCTGGAGTGCCCGCACGAGGGGGATCCGAAGGCCAAGGAGGCGATCAGGCGTCGGATGCGTGACCTGGGTGCGCGGTGCGGGCTGGATCTCAAAGGCGGAGAGGCCGTGCATCGAGCCGCAGGGGATGCGATGGCTGGCGGGGACGTCGATCGATGTCCTTCTGACGATCGATGTCCTTCGGACGACGGAGGGCGGGTTTGCGGAGGAGTTAGAGCACGTCGACGAGGTGACCTGCCCTTGCTGCGGGGCGAAGTGCAGGGGCCCTGACGGGGCTCCGAATTCATCAGGTACGGCGGTGCGGGCCCGACGCTCGCGCGAGGATTCGAGGCGAGGCCCCCGAACAGATCAGCACGGCGTGCGAGTGGTGCGGGAAAAAGATGGCCAACGTCTCGTCGCT
>CAUYUJ010006225.1:455259-460259 GCA_963575745.1 Prorocentrum cordatum | reverse complement strand
GGCCGTCGATCGGCGAGGACGTCCGCCACGCGGCAACGCCCCAGGGCCGACATGATCTGCCAACCGCGCTTGCCGCGGCAAGAGCGGGCGTCGGGCACCGCCGCTTCCTCGCGAGGCTGTTGGCCCGAAGCGCCGCCTGCACGCCCGTCGTGAAGCTTGGCGCGTTGACGATGTTGGCGAACTCGCCGACCCTGCCAGGCGCCGCGCCTTCCACTGCACCGCCGCGGCGCGGCTGACGCAGCAATTAGCTTGCACGTCCGTCACGAAGCTTGGCGCGTTGGCCATGCTGGCGAACTCGTCGACCCTGCCAGGCGCCGCACCTTCGCCTGCACCGCCGCGGCGCGGCGGACGCGGCAATTCGCTCCCCCCCCGCCTCCGCGCGCCGAGCCCCCGAGAGGACGCGCTCGCTGCCTGCGATCCGCTCCCCCCGCGTTCTGGGGCCCCGCGAGCAGACAGCGGGCCCGGGAGGAGGAGGAGGAGGAGGAGGAGGAGGAGGAGGAGGAGGAGGAGGAGGAGGAGGAGGAGGAGAGGAGGAGGAGGAGAAGAGAAGGGAGAAGAGAAGGGGGAAAGGGTCCGCAGCGCGCCCCCCCTCCCCCTTCGGGCGCCCCCCCCCCGCGCGCGCCCAAGCGCGGCGGCGGAGTCGCGCGGCGACGCAACCGGATATCACTCTATATTCCATTCGCCGCGCGGCAGCGCTGGAGGCGGACAGTGCTTCTCTGCCCACCGCGGAGCAGCGCAGTGCGGGCCAACCCGAACGAGATTCCGCTCTATCCGACGCTTGCCAACGCGGGAAGCAGCGGGCCGGGAGCCCCACTCCCGACTCGCCCGCGCGACGACCGCGACGGCCTCCTGCCGCTGCTGCTCGCGGTGCGTCGATCTGGCCCCCCTGTTCGCGGTGCGTCTCGCCCCCCAGGCTCTCCCTCCTCCTCCTCCTCCTCCTCCTCCTCCTCCTCCTCCTCCTCCTCCTCCTCCTCCTCTGCTACCGCTGCCTCCTCCCTCCTCCGGACCGCGTCGATCTGCTCCCCCTGCGCCCTCCTCCTCCTGCTCCTCCTCCTCCTCCTCCTCCTCCTCCTCCTCCGCGGCGCGCTGCCCCTTCCGACCCGCCACTCCTCCCCGCCATAATCTGGAGAGGCCGTCTGGCCTCCTCCCCCTCCTTCTCCTCCTCCTCCTCCTCCTCCTCCTCCTCCAAGAACGTGGCAGGGACTCTGGGGGCTGGGCGGTTCTCGCGGGCCCGAAAACCAGCCAGGGTCAGAGGAGGCGCTCTGGCGCGGGGGCGCCGATGATGATTACTCGAGGCGGAGATCGCCGAATGTGCATCTCGTTCCCTGGCACTTTCCGTTGTGGGCGTTTGGCAGTGGATGCCTGGGCGTGAGCGTGAGTCCGAGTGGGTGGCGGGTACGACGGCGACGGCGACAGCGGCGGCTACGATGAGGGACAACGACGACGACGAACAGACAGACAGGTGGTGAGGAGGCCCCCGCCCCTCTACTTCCTCTTCCTCCTCGTCGTAGCCCCTCCCTCTTCCCGCTCCTCCACCTCCTCTTCTTTATCATCGCCCTCATGCTCCTCATCCTCCTCTGCAGCGTTCTCCTCCTCCTCGTCCTCCTCCGCCTCATCCAGCTCTCCTGACTTCCACGGCTAGCGCCCCTCGTGCTTCCCAGGTTCGACGGGCCCTGTAATCCTGGGCTGGTGCGTTCTCTGTTCCCTGGACTCGTCCTTTTTCCGCTCTGGGGTTCGCGCTTCCGTTTCCTGGGTTTTGCTCGTTTCCCCCCTGGTTGGCTTCTCTTTTGGGAAGGCTAAATGTGATGCCTGCTACATCGCGGGGGCTCTGAAGTGAGACGCGTCGTACGAGTCATTCTGAATGCGGCTGCGTATCAGTGAGTCTGAGCATGAACGGGCCTGAGTATGAGCGAGTCTTACTCACATTGGAGGAAGGGGAAGGTGTTGGGAGGAGACGGAAACAACACACTAATGAGGAGACACCCGCAAGTAGGATATACCGGGAAACTCCTCCTCTTACCCCCTGTCCCCTTTGGCAAGGAGGAGGAGGAAGAGGATAATGCGTGGCGGGCGCGTCGCGTCAGTCTTTACGGACTCCCTGCGAGAGGGCCCGCAAGTGGCGGCGCCATCCGACAAGGAGCGAAACATCCTTGCAGCCGCCCGCAGGCCTGTATGCGTCGCCCCCGAAAGCCCTGAGTCCCAAAAATGCCGACGCCGCACTGTTGGGACGCACCGCATGGATCGCCCACCCTTCGCCGTGCCCCGCGAGCTCTGACCGCCACCCGGGCAACGGGGCCGTGTGGCCAAGCGGCGGCACCACACCGGCGCGCGGTCCCCCCAGCAGTGCCTGGCGGGGCTGCGCAAGGGCCGGTGGCGCAAGGCACGGGCTGCGAACATGGCAGTTGCGGCACGCTCTTCCGACACCGCCGAGGGCGGCGACCAGCTTCGGCGATGCGCGGGGCCAGTGAGGCGTGCGGAGGCCACCGTGGAGGCAGCGGTCGGTGGGCCAGGCCGGGCTCGTGGCAGCCAGCGGCGTCGGCGACGCGCATGGGAGGGAGGGAGGGGAGGGAGAGGGAGGGAGAAAGTGAAGCGAGCTTTGGCTAAGTCTTTCCCCCCTGCCCCTCACTCCCTCGGCAAGAGGAGTGGTCCCATGGCAGGATGAGGGGGGGGAAGCGCAGGGTGGAAAGGGAGAGGCGCAGGCGCTGGCGGACGAAGCGAGGAAGGGAATCTGGCAATAGGGAACGAGGCTCCGAAGCTCGCGACCCCGACGCATATCTTCCGCCACTACTATCAACATCCTTCTTCACCCTCTCCCTGCTCATGCCCTTACTCCTCCTCCTCCTCATCCGTCTCCTCCGTCTCCTCCTCCTCCTCTTCTTCATCCTCCTCCTCCTTCTCCTCCCCTCTGTACTCTTTGCGTGATGAATGAGCTGCGCCGTCCGCGAGATGGGGATGGGACAAGCGAAGAACCCATCCAATCAGGACGAAACCACTTGTGAGCCATAGCGCGAGGCAAACAAGCTCGGCGGGGGGTGACCCGGTGAGATGACGGGGAGAGCACGCGGCAAAATCACTTGCGCCTGAACGTCTTCATGATGTGTTGGCCAACCACGTTGCCACGCTCGCCCCACACAAGCTTCTGGATGTCGCCTCCCAGCCAACGTGTCTCCCATGCGGGTGTGGGGCCGTCAATGAAGGCGCCCCATCGCGGAACCCCGATTTGAATCTCTCGCTGTTGCGAAAACGGTGAGATCGCCTTGGCCGCCCCGATGTGTTGGCGTCAAATCCTGTCTGGCTCGTGTGTGCGCTGCACGCCTTGCACTCGTGTGTGTGTATATATATATATATATATATATATATATATATATTTTGGAGGGATGAGAAAAAAAACGACCCTACCCGGGATTACAAGTGCGTGTTCTGTAAACCTCCTGGGAACCCCCAAAGCCTAGAGCCGCCAGGACGCGGCACATCACGCAGGGTTTACCCTGCAGCCCACAGGAGGCTCAGAGCACAGCGCCTCGCAAACCAGGGTAGGGGCGTTTTTTTTCTGCCCTTGATATTATTTATATGTATATATATATATATATATATATATATATATAAATAAATATGTACACGTGCGCACGTGCACACACCAATCATGCGTGCAGGGGGCAGGTATGTATGACTCCCGCCAAGTAACGCTTGCACGAGCCGGCGGGCCCCCCCGGCCTTTTGGAAGCTCCGGCGTGCAAGCCGCCCTGCGACGCAGCAGGAGAGCAGCCCGAGTCCACGGCCACTGTCTGAGAATCCCGAGACACATCCTCCTCCTCCTCCCCCTCCCCCCTCCTCCTCCCTCCTCCTCCTCCTCCTCCTCCTCCTCCTCCTCCTCCTCCTCCTCCTCCTCCCCCTCCTCCTACCCGTTTCCGTTAGGACACGTTGGGGCCATGCCAAGGAGGGCCACCACGAGGGCTGTCCCCTGTCTCGGGACGGGGAAACGTTCATTCCACGCCATACTTGGAGAGCTGGTCGAATGACACTCGGACGCTGGCCGATGGCATCCTCCTCCCCGGGCCAGCGCCGAGAGGTCCGCCCTAGAGTCGTATGCTTCGGGAGGTGTGCGATTGACCATGTGCCCCTGATATTAATCCCCATGGGATAAGAAAGCTTGGGGCCCAGGGGGGATAACAAACGTTTTCCCGGAGATTGCAGCATAATGTTGAAGATTATTACGATGATGACGATGAAGACGTCCCTGGACGCTCCATAGGAGTCCTTGGGAAATCCACAGGAATCGTCAGGAAATTCATGGGATACCTTATAACATCCATCGGGTTCCTTAGGGCATCCATCGGATCTCTTAGGAAATTCGTGGGATTCTTTTAAAGCATCTGTAGGATTCCTGAGGACATTCACAAGATTCCTTCGGATATCCTTAGAATTCCTGAGCAAAGCCATCGGATTCCTTAGGAAATGCATCCGGTTCCCAAGGAATTCCCTCGGATTCTTCCGGCAATCCACAGGATTCCGTAGGAAATCCATCGGGTTCCTTGAGGATTCCATAGGATTCCTAAGGTTCACCAGAGGCGTGTCTGAGGCTCGTGCACGGGGGAAGGCGAGTGCAGCTGCGATTCGACTGTCGCACTCAGGAGGCCACATCGGCTGCAATAGCCACGTGCTGGTCTTCATATTTGCGACGTGTGTTTGAAGCAGTGTCTCTAAATCGAAACAGGCGGAACAGAAAGACAATTGTAATAATCAACGGCTGTAACGAGAGGCTCTTTATGTGATCGGTGATAACCCGGGCTATGTGGAGGGGGGATGGGCCAGCCGATAACCTAATCCTCGCGCTGTGGGCAGCCCCGCATATTCCCGCGCGCACCAGTGCTGCGCCCCCTGCGGCTGCTAACGCTGCTGCGACGATGCCACGATTCGTGCTGCGACGATGAGGGTGCCGTGTGGGAATGCCGAAAGATATGTCTGGACTTGCTCAACCGACACGGTGAAATTTTTCCCGT
>CAUYUJ010006225.1:447759-450259 GCA_963575745.1 Prorocentrum cordatum | reverse complement strand
AACGTGGGATTCTTGTTTTCTCTGCACATCCCCAACGCAAGAGAACACACCCTCTTTTCTCATACACACTTATCACCATCAACATCACTAACATCACCACCACATCATCTTCAACATCGGTAGCATCATTACCATCATTCAATCACCCATTCACTCACTCACTCATCCACCCCACCCACCCCTGCACTCATCATCGTCATCACCACAATCGTCGTCGTCATCACTCACACGCTCGCTCACACTTACATTCACTCACACACGGACCATCTTGATCACCTCGACCATCACTCGATCACCCACTCACTCTCCCACTCGCTCATTATTTGCATCGTCTTCATCTTCATCATCACTCATGTAGTCACTCACTCACTCACTCACTCACCCACTCATTCGCTAGTTTGGATATGGGGGAAGTATTCGGCGGGAGCTTCGTCTGTGAGTGAATTGTGAGGAAGTCTTAGGCGGGAACCCCCTCCATATGTGGCCCGCATTTCATGTTTTTAATCCGAGCGGGTCAACCTCATCCCGATAACCGTCGTCACTTTTTGGTTCCTGAAGCCTGAATATGGGGAAATATCAGGCGGGAGCCTCGTCTGTGAGTGAATTGTAAGGAAGTCTCGGGCAGGAGCCCCCGCCCCGTGGGGCGGGCTCGCAACTCATGTCTTTAATCTGAGCGGGTCATCCTCATCCCTGTAGCCGTCGTCACTTTTAGGTTCCTAAAGCCTGAATATGGGGGAAATATCAGGCGGGTCCCTTGTCTGTGAGTGAACTGTAAGGAAATCTTAAGCGGGAGCCCCCTCCCCATGGGGCTCGCACTTCATGTTTTTAATCCGAGCGGGTCATCCTCATCCCTGTAACTGTCGTCACTTTGTGGCTCCCGAAGCCCGCATATGGAGGAAGTATCAGGCGCGTGGCCTCGTCTTTGAGTGAAATTTGAAGTCTCCGGCGGGAGCCCCCTCCCTGTGCGCTCTTCAGAAAGCGATTCGCCCGACCCATCAGGTGAGGAAGAAGAGGATGAACAGGAAGTGAGGACGACGACGGCGGCCGGGCGCAGGGGGAAACCCTTCCATCCGGGCCGGGGGTGGTAACCCATCCTCGGTCATAGCGGGGGCAGGGGGGAACCCTTGTCTCTGGGCTGGCGGTGGTAACCCATCGTCAGCCGAATCGGGGGCAGGGGTGAAACCTGGCCCGCGGGCTTGTCCCAACGGCCGCGCGACGCGGCCATTCGAAAATGCGCCCGCGCTGGCCGAGGCGGCGGCGGCGTCGAGGAAAATCGACGCGCGCGCTCTTGCAATAGACAGGAGAGGAAGTGGTGGGTGACGAAACAAGCAGCAGGAGGGCGAGGCAAGGGCAACGCGGGGAGCGGGTGAGCGCCCTGCGCCAGGGCGAGAGTGATCATGACGCAGAGAAGACAATAAGGGCGCCTCGCCAATCGCGAGGACGACAGTGAAGGTTATTTCCAGATTCGCCGAAAGGATTTTCATGTGGGGTCTTTCCGTCGGAGAAAGTTCTGGTTTCCTGCATCGCACCTGGGGCGCGCGTCCGCACCTGGGGCTGCGGTTCGCATCTCCTGCTGGCTTTGGCTGTGTGTCAGCTTGACTGCTGGCATCTATGCGTTGGTGTAGCCCGTTGGCGGGTTCGCTTCGCTCGTCCTTCTTTTCAATTTGTCGCCTTTGGTCGGGTGGTGCGACCTTTGAGATGACGCGTACAGTCTCTCTTGATCCTAGGTGGTTACTCATCTTTATGTGTTGCTCCCACCTGCCTTCATGGTAGCTCTTCGCGGCTTTGGCTGCGTTGGGGTTGCTGCTTTAACACTGGCGCACTCACTGCAGGTTGGCCATGCTGGCGCCTGTCCACCACCCATTGCCATGCTCGCGCCTGTCCACCACCCATGTGCGCCGCCGCGTTTCGCGATTGCTGCTCGCGGTCGCCCGCGTTCAGCTATGTAATTGGTGGTCTAAGGATGTGCAAGCCTCGGTCGCGTGATCATTTTTGTCACACCGACCTCTTGCATTATGTTGCGCGGTCGCTTACGTGGTTCGTGCCCGTTGCAAGGCTGGTGGCTTTGCTTTGTCGCGCAGCTCCCTGTGTGTATGCACCACCACCAAGTTGGCTGGTCTGGCAGCCTTGCAGGCCTTAGGCTTGAAATGGCACCGGACCAGGGCTCAAGCTAAACAATGCTTTCTGTTTTCGTTTTGTTTTCGTTTTCCCTCGTTCTGCCTTCGTTCCTCCCTTCGCTGCAAACCGACATCGAAACGGAAGTGGTCCACGAAATCGCGAAAACAATGTTTAGCTCGTGCCTTGCACCAGACTGGTTGCGCTTCAAACTTCCTGCGTCGAGCTTTCGCTCGTACTTTCTTTGGCCGCTGCACCTTGGCTTGGCAGCGCCTCTCTTTTCCCACCACCAGTCTGCATGGCCGTGGCTGGTTTGTCTAATCGTGGCGCGTTCGACTAAGTTCGTTTGCAATTGGCACCTCCACCTGCCGACCGCACCTGAGGC
>CAUYUJ010006225.1:440259-442759 GCA_963575745.1 Prorocentrum cordatum | reverse complement strand
GACGTGCGAAAGCGAGGCAAGGCTTAGACGCCCCTCTTTGTTGGCAACGAGGCGAGGGTTAGACTTAGGTCGGGCCTGTCCCCCTACAGGGGGATTTTGGGGCACAAATGTTCAAACAATGCCCCCCAAATGCCCCCGAATGCTCACAAATGGTCCAACAATCGTCCCCATGCTATTTTTTTGTGTGATCATTTTTGAATGTTCCCCCTGTAGAGGGACACGCCCAACTTAAGGTTAGACGATGCCGAGCACCCACCACTCCGCCCCGCACGCCCGCGGCTCGCCAGGGCAGCGGGCCGTGTGGAAGCCGAGGACCCCCAGGGCGAGGCGCTCGAGCGAGCACGAGGGCTCGGCTCCGGCGTCTACCCAGAACGTCTGCACTGGAGGCTAAGAGGTGGGCACCAAACCTCCTCCTCCTCCTCCTTCCACGCCTCCTCCTCCTCCTTCTCCTCCTCCCCCTGCTCGTCCTCCTCCTCCTCCTCCTCCTCCTTCTCCTCCTGCTGCTCCTCCTCCTCCTCCTCCTCCTCCTCCTCCTCCTCCATTCCTTTTCCTTATGAATAACTCCTCCCTGTCGCGCCCCGAGGCTGGTCGATAGGGCGGGCCTGGCGTTGCGCCTCAGACTTCGGAGACTTCTTCACCATTGGTGGCACTGAAGTCAAGAGTTTGACAAAGGAGCTGCACAGGTGGAGGGCGGGTGGTTTCAACATGTGGCTGTCGCCTTAGTGCCGCGCGCATTCCTTTCAACAGTTTGCAAACATTTCACGGATTGAGGGCGGGTCGTTTTCAAAATGTGGCTCTCGCCTTAGCACCGCGTGATTTTTTTCAACAAATTGCAAAAGTTTCACGGGTTGAGGGCGGGTCGTTTTCAAAATGTGACTCTCGCCTTAGCGGTGCGCGCATTCGTCTTACACAACTGCAAAAGTTTCACGGATTAAGGGCGGGCCGCTTTCAAAAGGTGGCTCTCGCCTCAACGCCGCGCGCATTAGTGTTAAAGATTTGCAGCAGTTTCACGGATTGAAAGCGGGTCGCTCGCCAAAGCGCCGCGCACATTCTTTTTCAATAATTGCTAAAGTTTCACGGGTTGAGGTCGGTTCCTTTTCAACGTGTGGCTATCGCCTTAGCGCTGCGCGCATTCGTGTTAATCATTTGCAAGAGTTTCACGGATTTCGATGGTCAGCGTATCAGAGCTGGTGTTTTTGAACGGACTCAGGATTGTGAGAGCGCAACGATCACGTTGAGTCGCGGTGTTGAATTTCCAAGAATGGTGTTCCAGCGTGCTTTAGGATCGTCAAGACGCAACAGTCAAGTTGATTCGTGGCGTTGGACTCCCGACAATGGTGTTCTGGCAGGCTTCAGGGTCTTCAATCGGTTGTCTCCCAACGAGGCAAGCCCCTCAGTGGAAATGAGCCCTTGTAGGGGCCGATGAAGAGGGAGCTGGGGGGGAGGGTTTATTGCAACATCCTTGATAAGTCTTGGGTTTACACTGGTCCTCCTCCTCCTCCTCCTCCTTCCCCTCCCTGCTCCTCCTCCTCCTCCTCCTCCTCCTCCTCCTCCTCGTCCTCCTACTCCTCCTCCTCCTCCTCCTCCTCGTCCTCCTCCTCCTCCTCCTCCTCCTCCTCGTCCTCGTCCTCGTCCTCGTCCTCGTCCTCGTCGTCCTCGTCGTTCGTCGTCCTCCTCCTCCTCCCTCCTCCTCCTCCTCCTCCTCCTCCTCCTCCTCCTCCTCCCCCCACCTTCTCCTCCTCCTCCTGCTCCTCTTCCACGGAAGGAAGATGATCCTAGATTTGGCGCTGGTGGTAATCTTTCGGCCATCAAGCTAGCCCGAACATTACCGCCATCACAGGCATCGGGATCACCTCACCTCGGCGGAGGCATGCCGCCGATACTGGTGTTGGTGCCAACCTCTGGGTCTCCAGGCCTGGGCCACGACGAGCCTCGCGTCCCTCTCGAGCGCTGCGCGCGCCTCTTCCGAGGGGACCACGCCGTGCCAAGCAGCGACGCACGCGCCGTGCCGGGCGGCGTTGCGCAGCAGCGGTCCGTGCGGTGACGGGGCGGCCGTGCGCAGTGGCTCTTCGCCCTCCTCCCCCGACTCTTCGTCGGACAGCTCGGGAATCGACAGTGCGCCGATGCAGTGAGGGTGCGACTCCGGCCGAGCGGTCCTAGCCGTCAGGACTCGGGCAAGAATATGTTGGGCCAGCTCCTCCGACCGAGCGAACCAAGAAACGTCGGACAGCTTCTGTGGACCAGCGAGCACAGCCGCCATCTCCTCGGACCAGTCCTGCCTGGTCAGAATGACGACAACGATGAGCCTTGAGCCAAAACGTGTACGTACAGAGGAGGACAAATGCGCGGCGAACTGGGGCATGGAGGGGAAAAAGGAGGCTCCTGAAAGGTCGCCCCCCTGTACAATCTAGGGCTCCCGATAGTTCGCGCTCCCGAAGGACACGCGCTTGCCTTCCGGTCTGCCTCTCCTCAGCATCCGCCGAGCAAGAAGCCCGACCTC
>CAUYUJ010006225.1:430259-435259 GCA_963575745.1 Prorocentrum cordatum | reverse complement strand
TGGCAAAACCGAACAGTGTAAGGCTCAACGACTCTGGTCCACAATTTGCCCGAGCTCCGATCCACTCCGGTCAGCACGATCTGGGGCTTGTTCGTGTGAAGACCCCTGCCCTTCCGCTGCAGAGGGGAGGGAGCGAAAGGGAGAAAGCGAAAGCCCAAGCCTGGAACCGGGGTTCGCTTGCGCCACCTGGCGCCGAAGCTGCAGTAGTTCGTCGTGAAAACTGCGGATGCTTGATTTACTGCGCAAGCGCTCAAGCGAGGGGACATGTCACATCCACTTGGACCCTGGATTCTCAAGGGCCACCCGGGTCCCCACCCGGAGGCAGGCGTGGACGACTCGACGGCGCGGACGACCCGCGGGCGCCTCCAGGCCCGAGGGTCGAGATGGGGGAGGCCCCAGAGGTGGGAGGAGCTCCGAAGGCGGCACCAGCTTGAGCCCGGGGGCCCGTGGCGCGCCTGGGACCAGGTGCAACAGAGAGTCCCGAGCCACGCTGACACTGCAACACCGCTGGTGATCCAGCCGAGGAGGGTGGACTGGATTAGAGGGCGGCTTAAACCAAGCCAGGGTCCACCAACTATACCCACAGAAGTGGCACCCAAATACCTGGGGAACGCATCGCTGTCGACATGCGGGCTTCACCTGCAAGCAGCTCCAAAAAAACTCGCTTTTTCTGCACGCAGATGTAAAACAGGGCTAGGATCGGGATAAATCGCTCCAGAGCGTTCCGGAGCGCTCTCAGAGCGTTCCGGAACGCTCTGGAGCGGCCGCGGCGCCCAATACATCCTCCAAACCCGCCGACTCTCAGAGATTTCGAGTTCTCCCGATCCGACTTCGTCCCGACCTTCGCGTCGTCTTGCCTTGACCGCTCGCCTCAGAGCGCGCCGCAGGCGGGCGCGCACCTCCCGGTCGCTGAGGGCCGGCCCCTGCGCCAGCTTCGGCACCGGGGGGGGGCCCCCGCGCGTGGGGGAGAGCGCTGCCGAGGCCCTCCGAGGCGCGGCGGTCGTGCTCCACGATCGGCTGCGGCGCCTTGTGGAGCTCCGCCGGCGCCCTGGCCCAGGACCAGTGACCACCGCGGCGCCGTCGGGCTCGCCCTGCTCCTCGACGTAATAGAAGCCTCTGGGCTGATACTTCGAGGGGATCCTCACTGACGGCACCCGACGAACACTTGTGTGCAGGCGGCGGGCGAGGGTCCGGGCGCATATCTCTCGAAGGACGTCCCGAATCCGGAAGGTCGCGGAGCGGCCCTTCCCCACTGCCAAGGCGAGGCCCCGCTTGTCGACGAGGGCCAGGACTCGAGCCCCAGAGGCTCGGCCGCCCCAGAGGGCATGTCGAAGGGCATTCGACAGAGCAAGACCTTCGAGGCGAAAGGTGTTCGCTGGGCCCCGCCAAGGAAAGGACTCCGCGATTTGCCGAGCCTCGGGGTCCGTGAAGGACGGGTTAACCATGTCGTCGGACCTCTTGCGCTCGTCGGCCTGGCGCAGGCTGTCGGGCAACTCGTCCTCCACCAGGACGCCGCGCAGTTCGGCCCTGGTCGGCGCGCTTAGCGCCCTCTCCGGAGCTGGCCCGCCCTCCTGGCCCGCGACGCGCGGTGCGCTCGGCGGCTCGCCCGGCGCCTCCTTTCCCGTCGCGAAAGTAACGGTTCCTTGCGGCCCAGACTAAACAGCGCTTGCTTGTTTTCTATGAAAGTTTTTTTTTTTCTGGGTCGGAGCCTCCACGTCTGGAAGTGGGTCGTCTGCAGCGCCTGGGCACCCTGGCGACCGCGGCTCGTCGCGCGGGCCAGCCCGGCAGAGGCGCGGCTGGCGGCTTCGGCCTCGAAGGCGCGCGTCCGCGCGGCCGTGGCGCCCTGTTTGGGGCGCCACTTCTCGGCCGCGCGGCCCCGGCGGCCAACCAGCTCCGCAGGCGCGGCCCGCGCGCAGACGCCGCGTCCCCAGTGCGAGGCGTCGGAGGCCGCCGCGCTGGGGTACCACTCAGCGTCGGCGTTCGCCACGAAGAGCGGAAAAAAGGGGTATCCTGGCCTGCTGGAGCTCCCGCGCCGCGGAGTCCATCCAGATCGCGCTCGCCCGGTGCTGGTGGGTCTTGATGAAGACGTAGAGGGCGTTGAAAATCGAGAGGGTAGACAGCTGCGACAGCGTGATCCAGGTGGCGCGCCCGCGGACCACCTCCAGGACGTGGCCAGAGCAGCGACCCCGAGCCAGCAGCTCCTCGATCGCGAGCCGCAGGCGCCGCGTGCGCCTGGTGGCCTAACGCGCCGCGTGCGCCCTCCCGTCGAAGGAGAGGCCGACAAAGTCGGTCTCGCTGACAGGCTTGGTGGTGTTCTCATGCACCAAGAAGCCCTGGTTGGCGAAGCCGGCTGCCACCTTCTTGCTGGCGGCGGCCACCCGGCTGCGAGAAGCGCCCTGCGCCATGAAATTGCCCGCGTAGCCCGCGCCCGGAGCGGGCGGGCCGGCCAGTCCGGGCTAGCCGCGGCGCGGTCCTTGACCAGGACGTCCGCGCTGAGCCCGCTGCGGGCTAGGCCCTCCTCGGTGACCAGCTGGCAGAGGCGAAGCACCCCGCTCCAGCCCATCGGCAGATCCGCCAGCCACGGGGCGAGCAGGGCGGCGGCCGCGGGCCGCTCTCCGCCCGCCTCAGGGCGGCCAGCGGTGCCTGCTCGCACCGGGGGCAGCCTGAAGTGCGCGCCCAGCTCGGGGGGCACCGCGATGGCGTAGAAGGCGTTCTGGATGTCGCCGACCGACCGCCCGACCACGTCGCGCTCGCTGGTCTCCATCTTGGCGAAGGCCGTAGCTGGAGACAGGTGGGTCGACGGTGGTGGCTCGAAGTCGCAGATGGCGAGGCGCGTGTCGAAAATGGTGCGCTGTTGGTCTGGCTTCTTCTTCGCGAAGAAGGCCCACTGACGCGCCTGCCGTCGTGGGCTCAAGGCGCGCCATTCCGCGATCCAGCATCCCCTTGACGAAATCCGTGTACACGCGCTGGTTGCGGAAGGCGGGGTCGATGTATCGACGGAGGAGTCCGAGCTTAGACCGACTGGCTGCCGCTGCTGCTGGAGGTCGTCGCATCTTGGCCGTCAGGCTCCTCGACCAGGAAGGGTGCTCGGCGGAGAGCGCGCTGGCCAAGT
Organism: Prorocentrum cordatum; assembly: GCA_963575745.1. Taxonomy (NCBI): domain Eukaryota; class Dinophyceae; order Prorocentrales; family Prorocentraceae; genus Prorocentrum; species Prorocentrum cordatum. Next base: position 432,147 of record CAUYUJ010006225.1, on the reverse strand, counting down.
CCACTGGCGCTGCGCCCGCGGCTGGCCAGGACGCGAAGTCCTTGATGTAGGGCGCGACGGTTGTTGAATTCTCGCCGCGCAGCACGGCGGGCCCGCAGAGCTCGCGAAGACCCCATGCAGGGTGGGGGTCAACTGGGCAGGCGCCAGCGGCGACGTAGCTGCGCTCGGGGTGGCGGAGGCTCAGCTGCTGGACGGCGGTCGGCGCGCCAGCCGACTCCCCGCCACGTCCAGAGAGCTGTTTGAAGGAGGAGATGCCGTCGTTGGCCCAGTCCAGGGCGCGGCGTCGGCGGCAACTGCGGCGGGCGACAGCGCGGCGGCCGACGAAGCCGGGGCGAGAAATTAAGGGACTTACAGGAGAGGTAGCGGGAAGACGTCGCGCTGGCGATGCGTTCCACTGAGGCTGAAAAGTCCATGGCCTGCCAGACCAGGGCCAACGGCCAGCAGGCAACCCAATCTGCGAAAAGGCCAGCCTGGGACTACTCCTGGCCGCCCTTGGGCCCCTTCTTGGGCCTGGCGGGGGCGCGCTCTTCCCAGGCCGTCCGGCGCTCCTTGGCCGCCGCATTCTCGCGGGCGACCTGCTCGCTAATCCAGATGCTGAGCGCGGGCGCAACCGTGGGCCCGCGCGCTGAGGCCATCCCGGTGAAGTAGTTGCACTCGTCGTGGTCGTCCGCCCCGCCCTTCTTCGCGCCGAGAAGCAGGTCGCGATGGCGCTCCTCGCGCGCCTGGAGCTTCCGAGCGAGGAGCTCCGAGCTCGCGGGCTTGCTGACCTCCAGCTGGTCATAGCACAGCGAGCACTCGAAGATCTTGCTGAACTCCAGGTGGTTCGAGGCCGTGATGTCCTCAAGTTCCAGACGTAGGATAGACCTCCACTGCGCATGATGGCCAAGAGCGCTGCCGCCGTTCCCCAGCGTGAAGGTCGCGACCCAGTGGGCCGCGCGGGGCCCCGGGATGGGCCAGTCGCCCCGCGCCAGCGGGGCCAGCAGGGCGGCGCCTGCAGCGAAGGACCTGTGCCGCTTCCCATTGGCGTCGTAGCAAACGGCCAGGGTCTTGCAGTCGTCGGCCGCTCCGCCATCGGGCGAGGCACCGGCCTGACAGGGCGCGGCCCCTGCGGCGGCGGCCCCTGGCCCCCGCGGGGGCCGGGGCGCTACTGTCCGCAGGCGGGGCCGGCGCGCCGCCGAGGGCTGCGGCGCGGGCGCCCAGGAGCACGGCCAGGCCGCCAGCCGCTCCATCGCCAGCTCCCAGCACAGGCGCGCCACCGCCTGCAAAGGAGGCGGCGGCCAGGCCCGCGGCGGGGGGCCAGGCCGCGGCGCCGCCCGATGGGTCGACGGCTGCGCCACCTCCAGCGGCGGCGAACTGCGCGTCGTGGACCTGGATGAGGCCGTCCGCCATCGGCACGAGGTTGAAGAACTCCTGAACCGAGAGCGGCTGCTGGAAGTTGCGCAGTTCCACTCCCGCGGCGCCTGCGGGCGTCGCTCCGCCGGGGCCGCAGTGATACCAGACGGCGATATCGTCGTTATCGGCCGTGAAGTGCTCCGCGAAGACGTCGAGGTCTGGGGGCGCCACGGCGGCGTGCAGCGGTTCCAAGTGGCTGACGCGCGCCACGATGCGGCGATGAAGCAGAGGCGCACCAGGCACATCGTAGCCGACCAGCAGCTCATCGGCAACGTTCATCAGACGGCCACCGGCATCCCCTTGCCACGGGGAAAGCGCCAATCAGGCTTGCCAGCGCGGCTGCTGTCCTCCAGAGCCGCGGGCGCTCCCTTCAGCGGCGCCGCCGGAGGCCCGGCCGCTCGCGCGCCTGGGAACAGGCGCCGCGCCTGGCTGCGCAGCGCAACCCAGCAAGTGGTGAAGGCCTTCCACAACAAGAGGGTGAGGAAGCCAAAGCCGA
>CAUYUJ010006225.1:412759-425259 GCA_963575745.1 Prorocentrum cordatum | reverse complement strand
CAAGAGCAGGAGGAGGGCGCTGTTACCGCGATGACGCTGCGCAACTCGATGCCGAGCAGACACGGGAGGGGACAAGAGAGGGAGGAAGCCGGTATCACCGCGAGGGTGGTGGGAGCAACTCGGTGCTGGGCAAACAAGAGGAGGGCCAGCCATGGACGAAGAGAGGGGGACCCAGCTGCCTTACTGCGGAAGTCTCGTGATGCCGTCGGGTAGGGCAAGTCCGCGGGTGGTATGCGCTGGAAAAGGAGGCTGACGGGGCGAATGCTCCCGTTCTCCACAAGATCACGCGGTGTTGGCGTGGTGGTGGCAGGTGGCAGTTTCCCGGCGAGCACGTTAGGCCATGGGACTGGACGGGGTGGCTTGCCCTATAGCGGCTTCCAAGCGGTACCCGTCGGATCGTAGCCCGCTTTTGGCCTGTGCCTTCCTGGAGGACTGTCCACTTGACTGTCCTCGAGGGTTCCTCGGGAGGGGAAGTTCTGGAGGCCGCCACTCTTTCTGGTGCTCCTTCTGACTCCCTTCTTTGAGTTTGAGCAGCAGCACGATTGCGCCCCTGGAGGCGCAGCCGCCACTGCTCTCTCTCTCTCTCTCTCCCTCTTTTTTTGTTTCTCTCTCTCTCTCTCTCTCTTTCTCCCATCTTTTTCCACACTCTCTCTCTCACTCTCTATCTCTCTCCCTCCCTACCTCCCTCTCATTCCCTCTCCCTCCGTCTCCCTCTCTCTCTGTGTCTATCTCTGTTTCTCTCTCTTGTCCTCTCCCTCTCTTCCTCTCGCTCTCTCTCACTGTGTCCCTCTTCTCTCCTTTTCTAGATCTCTCTCTCTCTCTCGCCTTCTCCCTCTCTCCCTCTGCTTATGTATACATGGACACACGGAGCAAGCGACTGAAAGGGGCGACGATCTGGTGGGCGACGAACTGCACGACATTGTTTTTTTCGCGATCGGCAGCGCCTGCTCCAGGGCGGCTGGGAAGATTTCTACCCCGCCTGCCACCGCAGGGCCGTCAACTTCCCAGCCGCCCCGCGAGAAGCGTCCCCGCTGTCCGAGCCGCGGGGGGCGAGGCCCCGCCGCAGCTCCGGCGAGACGGCGGGCGCGCAACCGTGACTCGGTACTGCGAAGCCGCGTGAGGCTTCGGCGGCCGTGCTCGTGCGATTGATTCTCGGCGTTGTTGTGTGTTGTTCGTTTTGATTGTGTGTGTTTGTGTGAGTGTGTTTGTGTTTGTGTGTGTGTGTGTGTGTGTTTGTGTTTGTGTGCGTATGCGTGGTCTTCAGCAACCTGTGCCTGCAACTGTCATCCACCCGTCGGCTCACGTTCGGTAGCAATCCCTCGTAGCGCGCGTCCCGCTACTTCTCTCGCTGCGTTGGGCCACCCGGCCGCGAAGTCAAAGATGTATGTTTGTGTATGTCTGTGTGTTTCTCTCTCACGTTTTTGTCTCCTGCCACTCGCCAGTGGCGGTCCCGCCTTTGCCGCCGCCGCTGCGCCTCGCCTTATCTCGCCTGTGCTGTAGGTAATTGCCGTGCAGCACCTCCTCGTTCTTTCCCGCGTCTCCCCCCCGCTCATCCCCACCTCAGGTTTGTGTACCACGCGGTTGATCTCTTCGCGTGGATCCCTGCCCCTGAGTTCTGAATGGGCCGGCCGCGCGCGTTTCCCGCTTCTCGCTCTTCGACCTTCTACGCTTTGCCGCTGCGCGCGGGCCGCGACGCCAAATTTTGCGCGCGCGCGTGTGTGTGTGTGTGTGTGTGTGTGTGTGTGCGTGTGTGTGTGTGTGTGTGTGTGTGTGTGTGTGTGTGTGCGTGCGTGTGTGTGTGTGTGTGTGTGTGTGTGTGTGTGTGTGTGTGTGTGTATGTGTGTGTGTGTGTGTGTGTGAACGTGCTTTGTTAGGTTCTACCCACGTGATGCCAATTTCTTTTTAATGCGCGGTCCCTGGAAGTCCCGACGCTCTGTCCAATGCCGGTTTTTCACAGCCGTTCTGTGACGGCCCCGGGGCTTGGCGAGGGCCCCCAGCGGCCGAAGACGACGAAGAACCTCCCGCCCTGATCTTCCCACGGACGAAAAAGATTCCCGTCCAGATGTTCTCGCCACGAGAGCATGTCTGGGTCACCTCTCCATGCGCGCGCACGCCGTGCTTCGCCCGCTGACTGACGGCGAGCGCGAGATCACCCGGCGAAGCAGCGGGTGCCCGTGCCTCTCCCCCCCGGCAGGCGAAGGGAAGGGGGGCCGCGCCCGCGCAGGGAGGGCGCGCGGGCCGCCGCGCTGGGCGTCCGCGCTCACTTGCCCTTGCTCTTGCCCTTGCCCTTGCTGGCGACCTGGTTTGGGGGGGGGGGGGTTTGGTGGACCCTGGAAGGGTCCAGCTGAAAAGTGGTCGTGCAGTAAGTAGATTTGGGGCAACCGCATTGCAGACGTATTGCGCCGGAGACTTGCACAGCATTGCGTTGGATCTCGTGTGCTGCGCGCGAGACTCGAGCAATGCCCCTGCGCGCCAGAATGTATTGGACACCCCAAATCTGTTGCAGCCCCACAAATCTATTGCAACAGATCTATTGCACCACCCCGTTTCAGCTGGACCCCCTTTTGAGTCAACCAGGGAGGTGCGCGGGGGAGAGCAGGATAGGGAAGACCAGCCTCGTGCTGCGAACGCACGCCGGATGCGTTCTCTCGAAACCAAAGCAGATTCATGTGCGTGTGCGTCTTTCTTTCGCTCCTGAACAGAGGAGCGCGAGCAAGTGCCGTCTGAGGCCCGCGTGGGGCCGCACCCAGATGGTGTTCAGGATAGCCTCGTGGTCCAGCTCACGGAGTCGTCGCTGTGCACCTATGCCACAGGGGCCTGTCCAGCGCCAAGACCTGCCCATCACCGATACCTTGCTCTGTGCAGTCCGCCGATCCGGCGTGTGAGTTTGAAAAAGTCTCAGCTACAGCCTACAGCCTTGAGCCTGAGCTTCAGCTCTGCTCGGGGGCGGGGGGGCGAGTTGTGATCCGCTTTCCAGGGGGGGGGCTTTCCGGGCCGACGAGGGCCCCAAGGCGGGCCAAAAGGGCCCCAAGACCCCCCAAGACGGCCCCAGAAGCGCCCGAGACGCCCGAAAAGCGCTCCAAGACGCCGAAGATGACCTCCAGACGGCCCAAGAGGCCGCCGAGCCGCTCCAAGAAGCCTCCAAGAGCCCTCAGCAGAGGACCCTTAGAGGCCAAACTCATACATTTTACGATAATTTTCGAAGGATTCTGGCCTTCCCGCCTTTTCGGCTTCCCGACGCTCCAAGACGGCCTCAGAGGCCCCCGAGATCGCCCCAAGACGGCCTAAGAGGCTCCCTAAATGGCCCCAAAACGGCCCAAGATAGCCCCAAGACTGCCCAAGAAACCCCCAAGACGGCCCCAAAGGCTCTTAAGACGGCTCCAAGAGGGGAGCCAGACGGGGAACCCGAATGGAAATTTCGAGCCCTCGGCCTCTATAAGCCCCCAAGAGGCCCAAGAGGCCCCGAAGAGGCCCCCAAGAGGGCACCAAGAGGTCCCAAGAGGCCCCCAAGAGGCCCCTAGCAGGACCCAAGAGGCCCAGAAGAGGCCCCCAAGAGGCCCAAAAGAGGCCCCGAGGGTCCACACAACGGCCCCCAGGATGCCTCAAAAGTACACCCATGAGGCCCCCGAGAGACCTACCACGAGATCCCAACGAACACTGAAGAGCCCTCCGACACCACTCAGGCACGGTGGCAGCATTGGCCGAAGGCCACTACATAATCGTAAACGTTACCGTCGTCGTCATCATCATCATCATCAGCCTCCTCTTCCTCCTCCGCCTCCTCCTCGTCCTCCTCTTTCCCCCGTCGTTGTCGTCGTCGTCGTCATCATCGTCGTCGTCAACCGTCGTCGTTAACCTGTTCGTCGGTCGTCGTCGTCGTCGTAATGATCCCACTCGTCGACCGTTGGTCGTCCGTTGTCGTCGGCATCGTCCATCCCAACAATAGCATCAAAAGCGCCCCGGATCGGCGGCACTGGCCGGAGGCCACTACAATATGTCTGGACGCCAGTGATGAGCACGGAAAGCAAATCGATACGATGCCCAGCAACACATGTTGTCCGAAACCGCCAGCGGCCGCCGTTTGGCGGGCGGCCGCCTGTCTCAAGTGGACGACGTCCGCGGCGGCGCGGACAGCGAGTGCTGTTCAAAATGAGCAAGAACTGCTGTCGGGCATCGTACCCATTCTTTCAGTACCCATGCTGGGTAGTCGAAGCCAATCTGGCGCCAATCTGGCAGGCCCAATCTGGCAAACGGGGGCAATCTGGCGAGGGAGCCAACGCGAATCCAGTCTGGCGAATAACCCAAATCATCCAGTTTGGCCAGGCCAGATTGGCCCGTGGGGCCCAATCCAATCTGACAGTCTGGTCTTCGACTACCCAGCATTCTTTCAGTACCCATGTCGATTGACCCGAATCTCATTTCAGCGACGCTTCGAACTTCATCCACGGGCTGGGAGGCGCGCGAGGGGGTCGGGCCGGCCGTCGGATCTCCGACGCCTGGCTTGTCCAATCTCGGCGCTCGCCTTCGACTTCGGCCTCTGGGGCCAGTAAAGAGGCCCCGGGACTATCAAACATGGGGAGATGCTGGCCCCAGGGAAACAGTCGGGATCTCTGAGGTCGCGGGTTTATAGATCGGCAGATCTGCGTGTGTCAGGGAGGAAAGACTAGGGAGAGAAGGTAGGAGGAGGAGGGACGATAGAGGAAGAATGCCGGATCGGAGGGATGGGAGGGGAGGAGGGGGAGGGATGTGGAGGGAGGGGGAGAGGGAGGGAAAGGTGGGGGAAGCGGGGGGGGGGAAGGAAAGCTCATATTGGGAGCTGTAGCAGAAGATGGTTGATACCGACTGTACTTCGTGTAGGTCCACTCTCAGTAGCGGTCCAAAGGTACTGTATTGACGGTCCATGGTCGAGCAAAACAATATACGTCGACACACATCCCCTCGGATTCGCAATCGAGATTTGCATTGTGGAGTCTGCCAGCTTAGGGGCATCGTCTCTCAAGGCTGACTAGAGAAGCGTCGTCGCTCGGACAACTTCATGTATCCATCTCGGGACCTTTTCAGAGCTCCACCTGGAGGGAGTGCAGCCTGGAAGCTCGACTTTCGTAAGCATCACTTCCATGGCTTGCATTGCACTCCGATCTGCGAAATGTTTTGAAGCTGGTTCAACCAACTCGGGACTGAAGCCTAGACGTCCTATCATGGAGCCTGGGCTGTTCAAAGGCCACGCAGTCTTGAAGGCAGCCCGGCTGAGGCTTGGAAGACGACGAGCCCTACGAGCAAGCGCTCCCCCACCCCAGGCCCCTCCAGCTACCCCGACTTGGGCGATCAGTGGCCGCAGCGCCAACGTGCCACGAAGCAGGCAGAGTGCAGCATACGGCAGCAGCCGAAAGAACAAACGCAAGGCAGCGAACTGAAGGTAGAAGCCAACTAGCCCGCAAGGGCGACGAGAGGCGGCGCGCGCTGTAGCCAATCTTCCTACAGTCGCGTGCCGCTGATCCTGCGAGCCGCGCAGCCGCCTCCAGGCCCTAGGCACACTTGGCAGGGTTCCCCGCTCAAAATCGGCCCCCGGACCCCTCCCGAGGTCCACCTGGAGCAGTTTTCCGCCCCGGACCTGTCTTTCACGGCCCCGGGGCCCGAAAACGCCCCCAGCAGGCCGAACAAAAGGCAACAAGCACCTTACCGAACCTCGAGCCCCGAACCTGGTCGAAACCAGCGCTGAGCCACCTCAGACGCCCAGACGGTTCCAAGCCCCTCCCCCCCTGGTCCAGTGATGTCCCTCCGACGGCCAGCCTGCGACCCAGTGAGCCCCGCAGTTCGCCGCGCGCAGGGCTGCCTCTTCCGCTGCCGCGGGCCCCCCTCCCGCGCGGGTTTCCTGGTCGTGGCGGGCGATCAAGCGCTGATGCGAGCGCCCTGTCGCCATATCCTCCCCTCCACCTCTCCCTGCCCCTCCCCTTCCACCCCCCTCTCGCCCTCCCTCCCTCCCTCCCAAACCCTCCTCCTCCTCTTCCTCCTCCTCCTCCTCCCCCTCCTCCTCCTCCTCCTCCTCCTCCTCCTGCTCCTCCTCCTCCTATGTCGCTCTCGCTATCGGCCTCGGAGTTCGCTTCGAACGCGGCCACCCTCCTCCTCTTCCTCCTCCTCCTCCTCCTCTTCCTTTCCTTTCTCGCCTTTTGTGGCACCACTGGATCTCCTCATCATGTCTTCTCCCTATTTCCCTCCCCCCATAGCCCGCCTGCCCGAGCCAGCCCAGACGCCGAGGGGGGGCGCAGGATGCCTTGGCCCCGATGACGGACTCGTCCACCGACACCAGGATGCTAAAGTCGGGCCAAAACTTCTCGCCCCTGGCCAGCGGAAAAACGAGACGGTTGGGCGAGGATTGATGAGGGGGCGATATGTGGGGGGATAAAGATAGGTGCCCTGCGCAGGCCCTAAAGGGGCCCCTTCTGGGCCCTGAAGGGCCCCTTTAGGGGCCCCAAAGGGACCCTTTCCGCAGCCCTCGCTGCACCCCCATTTACATCGACGCCCCGTTGCGCGTCCTCCCCGAGGGCAGGGGAGAACCCTGAGATCCGGGCGCGCTGCAATTTTTTCAGACCGGGCGTTTTCGCCCGGTTTCGCCCCCCTGGACCCTGGCATATCGATCCGGCTCAGAAAATGCTGCAGACCGATGGGGTGGGGGGCTCTGGTCGCGATCTTCTGCGACGTCGCAACAGTTTCGCGACCCCGGGTCTCAAGGAAGAGAAGGAGATGACTGGAGGAGGGTTCCCGTGATTCCAGCACGAGCGCGAGTGGTTTCGAATCCCAGCGCTTCCGAAACTATCTTCTTCCACTCCGCATCCTTGGAGGTCTAGACCATGCTGCTGCAGGACTCCGCGGCGCCTGTTTCGCCTTGCCGCGCACCTGCCCTCCAACATGCCCCGAGGTGGCCCGACACGGCCTCCAAGGTAAGGTATTGTCCAAGATGGCTTGCGACATAACTCCAAGAGGTCCTGCAATGACCCCAAAGTGGTTCCACCAAACCATTCAAACACCGAATTCATGATTTCTGATTTTCGGACTCTGGTGGGCCTCACTGGCCCTCAGAGATGCTCAAGAGAAGCCCAGCAGGACCTCGACGAACACCCCAAGAGAGACGCAAAACGGCTCCAAGAGGTTCCAATCTGCCCCAAGTTGTGCTTTTCTCAACCCTCTTGTTTTCTTGGGGAGGCGATAAATGGGGGGAGACAGAAGGGTGCCCTGTTCAGGCCCTAAAGTGGCCCTGTCTGGACCCTGAAAGGCTCCTTTAGGGGCCCCAAAGGGACCAACCCCATTTACATCGACGCCCCATTGTGCGTCCTCTCCGAAGGCGGGGGAGCACCCTGAGATCCGGGCGCGCTGCAATTTTTTCGGACACGGCGTTTTTGCCCGGTTTCGTCCCCCTGGACCCTGGCATATCGATCAGGCTCGCGATTTTCTGCGGCGTCGCAACAGTTTCGCGACCCCGGATCCCAAGGAATATAAGGAGATGAGTGGAGGAGGGGATCAGTGTTATGACGGGCCTGTCCCCCTACAGGGGGACTTTGGATGACAAATAAAACAAATTCAACACATGCTCAACACTAGTCAAATTACTCCGACGGAAGGACCCCACATGAGAATCTGTGTAGCTTGCCCTTACCCTTTTCCTCCTCGCCCTGACGGACACTCTCCTCTCGCCCGCCTTTCCGCCCTCACCTACTCCCCCTCCTTCAATTTCCCCTCCTCCTGCACTTCCTCCGCATCATCACCCCCTCCCTACCCCTTCCCCGTCCTCGTCCTTCCCCTGCTTCTTCTCCGCGCGCTCCTCCCCTTCCCCCTGGTCGGGGCAACCAAATCGATTTTCCTCGGCGCCGACGCCGCCGCGGCCAAAGCGCGCGCATTCCCCGACGGCTGGTTCGCCAAGCCTTTGGGACAACCCCGCGGGCCGCTGGGGCGCGGGGGCAGGCGGTCGGGACAGCCCCGCGGGCCAAGCCGTTGGGACAACCCCGCGGGCTTCGAGCGGGGCGCAGCCGCGCTCAGGCGGGAGGCAGCATGAACCCAAACCTGGTTCACAATTCACTCACAGACGAGGCTCCCGCTTGATACTTCCTGCAAATTCAAGCCTGGGGAGCCCAAAAGTGACGACAGTCACAAGTTGCCGATGACCCGCTCGGATTACCAACATGAAATGCGGGACCCATAGGGAGGGGGGCTCCCGCCTGAGACTTCCTCACAATTTACTCACAGACGAGGCTCCCGCTTGATACTTCCTCGAAATTCAAGCCTGGGGAGCCCAAAAATGACGACAGTTACATGTTGCCGATGACCCGCTCGGATTACCAACATGAAGTGCGGGACCCATAGGGAGGGGGCTCCCGCCTGAGACTTCCTCACAATTCACTCACAGACGAGGCTCCTGCTTGATACTTCCTCCAGAGGCCTGAGGAGCCCAAAAATGGCGACATTTACAAGTTGACGATGACCCGCTCGGATTACCAACATGAAATGCGGGACCAATTAGGAAGGGGCTCCCGCCTGAGACATCCTCAGAATTCACTCACAGACGATGCTCCCGCTTGATATTTCCTCCGAATTCAAGCCTGAGGAGCCCAAAAGTGACGACAATTACAAGTTGCCGATGGCCCGCTCGGGTTACCAACATGAAATGCGGGACCCATAGGGGTGGGGCTCCCGCATGAGACTTCCTCACAATGCACTCACAAACGAGGCTCCCGCTGGATACGTCCTCGAAATTCAAGCCTGAGAAGCCCACAAGTGACGACAAGTATAGATTGCCGATGACCCGCTCGGATTACCAACATGGAGTGCGGGACCCATAGGGAGGGGGCTCCCGCCTGAGACGTACTCGGGTGGCATAAGCGAATGACGGTGATGAGTGAGTGAGTGAGTGGGTGAATGAGTGAGTGAGTGAATGAGTGGGTGGGTGGGTTGGTGGGTGGGTGGGTGGGTGGGTGAGTGTTGATGATGATGATGATGATGATGATGATGATGATGATGATGATGATGATGATGATGATGATGATGATGATGAGTGGTGGTGATGATGATGATGGTGGTGGTGGCGATGATGGTGATGAGAGGGAGGAGGAGAGATCCTGCGCAGAGGGTGTGCAGAGAAACCACGAACACCATTTAGGATGTGGCGAAACTGGTCCCCAGACTATTTTTACTATTTTTGAATATTCCCCCTGTAGAGGGACAAGCCCGACTTAAGATAAGTGGGGGGGGGGGGGGGCGGGGGCAGGGGCGGAGGGACAGGGAGGGGATGAGCGGGGAGGAAGCGGCGAAGGGGAGGGGGGCAAAGGAGCGAGAGGGAGGGGCATAGCAGGGTGGCCAGCCAGTTCCTAGGATTCCAGCACGAGCGCAAGTGGCTTCGAATCCCAGCGCTTCCGAAACTATCTTCTCCCACTCCGCATCCTTGGAGGTCTAGACTCTGCTGCTGTAGGACTCCGCGGCGCCTGCTTCGCCTTGCCGCGCACCTGCCCTCCAACATGCCCCGAGGTGGCCCGACACGGCCTCCAAGATATTGTCCAATATGGCTTGCGACATAACCCCAAGAGGTCCTGCAATGACCCCAAAGTGGTTCCACCAAACCATCCAAACACCGAGTTCATGATTTCTTATTTTCGGACTCTGGTGGGCCTCACTGGCCCTCAGAGATGCTCAAGAGAAGCCCAGCAGGACCTCGACGAGCACACGAAGAGAGACGCAAGACGGCTCCAGGAGGTTCGGATCTGCCCAACATTGTGCTTTTCTCATCCCTCGTGTTTTCTGGGGCCCTCGTTTTTGAATACGCAGCGCCGCACATCTCCTTCTCCTTCTCCTCCTCCTCCTTCCTCCCCTCCTCCTCCTCGTCCTCCTCCTCCTCCTCCTGCTCCTCCTCCTCCTCCTCCTCGTCGTCCTCCTCCTCCTCCTCCTCCTCCTCCTCCTCCTCTACCTGCCCCCGTCCCCTTCGACACACCTTTCCTCGTCCCCTCCCTGCCCTTGACACTTTCGGTACTTTTTTGGGATCTGCGGCGCCTTGGGTCCAAGCTGCGGTCGAGCTGCAGCTGACCATTTCGGCACATCCCCCGCACGCTTCGCGCCCCGCAGGGAACGCTCCACCTGCCGCCCCAGTGGAAGGGTCCACGTGCGCCCCCCCCCCCCCCCCCGCAGCACATTTTTCGGCACGCCCCCTCACTAAGATCCTGCCACACAGGGGGCTCCACCTCCCGCCTCAGCGAGGGGGCCACCTGCGCCACCCCCCTCGCCCTTTTCTCGGCACACCCCTCACGAGAATTCTGGCCTTCAGGGTAGTCACCTGTCGCCCCATTGGGAGGGCCCACTCATGCCTCCTTCGCCCAATTCGACACACCCCTCACGAGGAACTGGGCCCTTTTAAAGAGCCTGGGGCGCCCACGCGCGTTTGCTCGGCAATCCCCTGTCCGCACTGTTTTGCTGCGACGGGTGCATGAGTAAAGGGCCATACCCTACGCTACGCGCAACTGCTCAGGGTTGGGCCCTTCGCCAGGCCAAACTCCTGCCCAGGAGTGGGGCTGCCCAGATTACGATGAAGATGATGCTGCTGATGATGCTGATGATGATGATGATGATGAGGATGAGAATGATGATGCTGATGATGATAATGATGATGATGCTGATGATGTTGTTGTTGATGGTGATCATGATGATGCTGATGATGATGCTGATGCTGATGTTGATGCTGATGATGATGCCACTGCCGATGCTGCTGATCATGCTGCTGATGATAATGACGATGCTAATTATGGTGATGATGATGCTGATGCTGCTTCTGATGCTGCTGCTACTGATGATTACAATGATGATACTGCTGCTGCTGATGACGATGCTGATTATGATGATGCTGCTGCTGATGATGTTGATGATACATCTGATGAGGATGGTGATGGTGATGTGGATGGTGATGATGATGATGATGCTGCTGGTGCTGATGCTGATGCTGATGCTGATGCCGCTGCTGCTGCTGATGCCGATGGTGATGATGCTGATGATGATGATGATGATGATGAGGATGAGGCTGATGGTGGTGATGATGCTGATGGTGATGATGATGCTGATGATGATGATGTTGATGATGCTGATGATGATGATGATGCTGATGCTGATGCTGATGATGATGATGATGATGATGATGATGATGATGATGATGATGATGACGGTGATGATGATGGTGATGATGATGATGATGATGATGATGCTGTTGCTGCTGATGCTGCTCATGGTTATCATGGTGACAATGATGATGATAAAGAGGAGGACGAGCAAGGATGATGAGGATGGGGAGGAGGAGAAGGAGAAGGAGGAATATGATGCGGATGAGGTTGAGAGGTAGGAAGAGGAGGAGGAGGGGAGAGGGAGAAGGTGAGGAGAGGAGGAGGAGGAGGAGGAGGAGGAGTGAGGAGGAGGAGAGGAGGAGGAGGATGAGAGGAGGAGGAGGAGGAGGAGGAGGGAGAGGAGGAGGAGAGGAGGAGAGAGGAGGAGGAGGAGGATGAGGAGGGAGGAGGATGAGGGAGAGGAGGAGGAGGAGGAGAAGAGGAGGAGGAGGAGGAGGAGGAGGAGGAGGAGGAGGAGGAGGAGGAGGAGGACGAGGAGGAGGAGGAGGAGAGGAGGAGAGGATAAGAGGCGGAGGAGGAGGAGGAGGAGGAGATGAGGAGGAACACAAAGATGATGATGACGATGACGACGATGATGATGATGATGATGATGATGGATGATGATGATGATTGAATGGTAATGATGCTGAGGAGGAGGAGGAGGAGCAGGAGAGGAGGAGGAGGCAGCAGCGGAGCACGATGGATGAGGATGATGATGAGAGGAGTGACGAGAGGAAGAGCGAAGAGCAGGAGGAGGATGAGGAGTAGGAGGAGAGGTAGGAGGAGAGAGGGAGGGCGCGAGGAGGAGGAGGAGGAGGAGGAGGAGGATGCGGGAATGAGGAGGGTGAGGAGGATGGAGGATGATGAGGAGGAGGACGAGGAGGAGGAAAGCGGAAGACGAGGATGGGAAGAGGAGAGGAGAAGGAGGAGGAGGAGGAGGAGGGGGAGGGGGATGATGAGGATGATGAGCAGGAGGGATGATGATGAGGGATGAAGAGGAGGAGGAGGGGGGGGGGGAAGGTGAGAAGGATGAGGCGGAGGATGAGCAGGAGGAGGAGGAAGGGGAATCTGAGACGGAGGATGAGGAGGAGGAGGCGGAGGAGGAGGACGAAGCAGAGGATGATGAGGAGGAGGTTGAGATGTAGGATGATGATGCTGAGGATGAGGATTATGATGATGATGACGATGATGATGATGATGAGGATGATGATGATGCTGATGATGATGATGATGATGCTGATGCTGATCCTGATGATGCTGATGATGCTGATGATGAGGAGGATGAGGAGGAGGAGGCGGAGGAGGAGGAAGAGGGGTAGTAGTAGTAGTAGTAGTAGTAGTAGTAGTAGTAGTAGTCGTAGTCGTAGTCGTAGT
>CAUYUJ010006225.1:358540-412659 GCA_963575745.1 Prorocentrum cordatum | reverse complement strand
CCTCCTCCTCCCCATCCCCCTTCCCCTTCCCCTTCCCCTTCCCCTTCCCCTCCCTGACGAGGGCAACGCGGTGCCCGCCGCGGCGGAGTTCAAGGTCGGGGACCACGCCGAAGCCGTCCCCGTGCGCTCCGCGCGGCCGTCCCGCCGGGCCCGTCATTGACCGGTCGGCCGCGCCGTATTCGGCCAGGTCGCTTGCGGCCTCCTGCGCTGCTCGGTGACGACATGGCCAAGCCACCGCGCAGCATGGTAAGAACTCGCGGCGCGGGCAGTCACGGCCAGGCGGCCACGTGGCTGCACAGTCTGGAGCTGTCCCGGAAGAGCCGAGCTGGAGTCGAACACCCGTCCCTCGGCGCCGCCCCGACATACTAATACTAGGTGTGCGTAGCTGCCCCAAGGGCGCGCGCGCGCGCCAGGAACTCTTACAGTGTAAGCTCTGTGACGGGCGCTCTCTTGCCACACCGCTCTGGGAACGAGAAACCACAGCACGGTTGCACGAGATGCTCGGGCCGGACGTTCGCCTCCAAGGAGGACGCGCAGTGCATGTACGTCCTTGGGCGTCCCAGCCTCGTCGGTGCTCCCTCCCCAGACCCCCGACGTGATGATTTGGTCATTACGTCGACCCCCAGGGTTGCCGACCCTTTCTCAATGACGGGCTTTGCATGCTGAGTTGTTTTTTGACGCCCCCGGGGCCTGGTGAGGGCCCCCGGAGGCCGAAAATCAAGAAAAACCTCCCGTCATGATTTTTGTCACTACTCGAGGGGGTCTGGGTCCCTTCGCGGCCTTCGCCAGGGGGAAGCCGCCTCAGCATGCTGGAGCCCTGCAGCACCCAGTACTGGAACGACGCGGCCGCTGCGCGGCCCGGGGCCATCACAGATCTGAGCTGGTCGAGACATGCCGCAGATGGATGGGATCTGGAGCTGCGGTCGCGATTGCTCGTGCTGTCGTATTTCTCGCCACGAGGGCAGCGGATCCTGAGGGCAGCGGCTCCCGAGGCTTCTCGCCGCCTCTGGGCCCCTCGAGGCCCCTCCAAGGGCCCCTGGGCTGTCTCACGAGCCGGCTCGTCCTGGGATCCCGGGCCCCGAGGCCAAGCACCCTCCTCTTACCCCCATCGTCATCATCATCATCATCATCCTCCTCCTCCTCCTCATCATCATCATCATCATCAGCATCACCATCATCAGCATCATCATCGTCACCACTATCAGCAACATCTGAATCATCACCAGCAACATCATCATCACCATCAGCATCATCATCATCACCAGTACCATCATCAGCATAATCAGCATCCTCATCATCAACAGCACCAGCATCAACACCCGCATCGACATGCACATGCACATCAATAGCCACATCAACCTCAGCATTGCCGTTAGCATCGTGATCATCATCATCATCATCATCATCATCATCATCATCATCATCATCATCAGCATCATCATCAGCATCATCATCACCTTCGCCGTCATCACCACCATCAAGGTCATCATGATCGCTGTCATCATCACCATCATCGCCACTCATTTCGGCACACCCCTCACACGTTTCCACTTTCGTGGCCTCAAGCGGAGCTTCACCGAAGGTCCTGGTGCCACTGCCAGCAAATGTCCCCGCCACCTATTTCGGCACACTCCTCACACGTTTCATGGCCCCAGAGGGAGCTTCACCGAAGGTCCCAAGGCCACCGCCCTCATGCGTCCCAGCCGTCCATTTCACACGTTTCGTGGCCATATGCTGCGCGCTACCGAAGGTCACAGTGGCTACGTTCGCATGCGCCCACCGCATCCACGTGGGCGCACCCCTCAACCGTTTTTTGGCCCCGTATGGGTGCTCCACCGAAGGCCTCAGTGGCTACGTTCGCACGCGCCCACCGCACCCACGTGGGCACACCCCTCACACGTTTTGTGGCCCCGCAGGGAGCGCCTTCGAAGGCTCCAGTGGCGGTGTTTGCATGCGTCCGCCGCACCCGATTCGGCACCCCTCTCACGCGCCTCGTGACCCCATAGGGAGCGGCACCGAGAGCTCCAGTGGCAGTGTTCGCACGCGACCTGCCCGCCCATTTCGGTCGACCACTCACCCGCTTCGTGGCCATATAGGGAATCCCACCGAAGGCCCAAGGGGCTGCGTTCGCATGTCGCTCACCGCGCGCATTTCGGCACGTTTCTCACACGCTTCACCGAGGACGATACCCACAATTGCGTCACTCACATCTGCATATGGTTGGGTCTTCGCCAGGCTAGTTTTGCTAGCAGCGTCCGACTTCAAGGCCTGCGTTCGCTGTCGCCGGAGGAGTAGGATCGAGGGGAAAAGCGCGAGGACCATGGCCAAGATGTCGTGGGATACTTTCGATGCAGGTTCTGGTCATGGTCCCTGCCGTCCGTCGTCAATTCGCGAGGGTGACTTAATAGCCCCAAAAAACGCGTGACCACGCCACGTAGTGAGTGAGTCGGTGGAGAGTCGGGAGCATCGCACGGTTTTTGGACCCGCGTTGTTCTCCGATGACGTCTCCGGCGACTTGGGCTTTCGAGGTCCCAAAACCGTACGATTACGGACCGCGCGGTGAGGTCAATGGTGATTCCGGGTTCACCACGCGGTCCGTCACCACACGGTTTCGGGGCCCCGAGGTAATCCACGAATTGAAAATAACCAAGGTGGACGATGACCAAGATCGACAACGATGTTTCCGTGGTCAGTCTAGGTCATGGTCACCGTTCTCTTCTTCACCAGAGGAATACTCTTACCAGCCTGAGACATATGCCTCTCTTTCTGACTGGCGTCACCTATCTCGGTGCCGATCTCAAGGATTCCCACCATGTCTGAGGGCACAATCATAATATCGTCCTCGCAGTTTGCTTGTCGAGCTTAGGAATAGGGATCGTCTCGAGGCTGGTTAGACCCCCCAGGCCGCCCAGGCGGGGCCTCTCATGGACCGGGTTGGAGGGTGTTGCGGCATCAACGGCTGCATTGGCGATGATGCGCGATCCGGAGCCCGGGTTCCTCCATCCCCAGGTCCCTTCGCGTCGTGAAAAATACAAAAACACGACGAGCGTTGTGTTTTATTTGGTCCGTGCTCGGCCCCCGCGCCGGGCCCCTGGACCGTCACGGAACGACTCGGGATGAAAAGCCAGTCCCGGCGAATGGGTCGAGACTTCTGGGGGTCGACGCTGCGAACAAAAACATGACGTCGGGGGTCTGGGTCTTGACGTCGGAGGATGGAGCGTAGGAGGAGGAGGAAGAGGAGGGATGGGGAGGCATCCCACATGCCTTTGGGCCAAAGCCCCTGGCGGACTGCTGCCGTCACACTGCGCCAGGGGGAGAGCTTGAACAGCCCGATCATCGACGAGCTGCCGGCCCGCACCAGCCTCGTCGTTTTGGAGGTTGGGCAGGGGCGCCGCATGAAGGTCTCCGCGCACGCATACCAGGTGGGAATGGAGGGCTGGGTCAGCAACAGGACCAATGAGGAGGAGGAGGAGGAGGAGGAGGAGGAGGAGGAGGAGGAGGAGGAAGAGGAAGAGAGGAGGATGAGGAGGAGAGAGGAGAAGAGTGAGGAGAAGAGGAGAAGCGGAGGAGGTGGAAAGGGGAGGAGGAGGAGGAAGGAGGAGGATTGGGAGGAGGAGGTGGTGAGGCAGAGGGGAGGCGAGGATGAGGAGGAGGAAGGAGGTAGGAGGAGGAGAAAGAGGAGAAGGAGGAGGCAGGAGGAGTAGAGGAGGACGACGACGACGATGGGGAGGAGGAGGAGGAGGAGGAGGAGGAGGAGGAGGAGGAGGAGGAGGAGGAGGAGAAGGCTTTGTGAGCCTGTCAGCCAGCAACAGGACCAAGGAGAACGAGCAGCTGGTCGTCAAGACACAGGCCTTGGGAGGAGAAGCGACACAATCAACACCACCCCCCCACCACCACTAGCGGGCCACGTCCCCCCGATGCCTCCCCGAGCTGGAGACTGGAGAAGTCTCGAGCGGGACGCCGCAGCAATCGGGCACTGAGAATGCGCCCACCCGGACAAGTCCACAGAGAAAAGTTTACTCGGCAGCGGCAGTCGAGCGTGCCAGTGCAGTCTCCAGCTGGTTTCGCGAAGCGACGTGCGCCTCGTCGGATACGTTCGGTTTGTTGTCGTACGTCGATGACTACCTCGCCGCGGTCCACTCGTAAAACAGGGCTAGGATCGGGATAAATCGCTCCAGAGCGTTCCGGAGCGCTCTCAGAGCGTTCCGGAACGCTCTTGAGCGGCCGCGGCGCCCAATGCATCCTCCAAACCCGCCGATTCTCATAGATTTCGAATTATCCCGATCCGATTTTGTCCCGATCTTCGCGTCGTTTTAACTCGCAATGTGGTGTCGCGCGCACGAGGAATGTCCCTTTCTCTGAAGCGCGTTTTACTACAGGGTGGCCTGCCAATTTTCAATAAAAAAGGCAAGGGGACCACCAGCACGAGACCACACCACCAGGAGGGCCTTCCCGGTCGCCTCGCGATGGTGGTGCCACTGCGCGCGTACTCCAAATCCCTTACTATTCGTCCCCCAGGTCCGGGTTTTGAGGCGCTTTTTTTGTAACTGGGTGGGTCCAGTTATTAGGGCGCTTTCTTTGGATTGGAGCTCAGGGGGTCCGGTTTATTAAGGCGCCCCGTCAATAGGGGGGTTCGGAATATTAGGTCGCATTTGGAGGGGGGCCCAGTTTTTTAGGGGGAGGCGATTCATAAAGGGTGTGGGGCACTCAGTGACATTGCCATGCTGAGCTGGCATTGCTGGAGGCGGTGCCTTCATCAGATAGGCAAGAGCTTCCTCAGCGGCCGCTGGGCTGAACTCTGGATGGTGGTGCCCGTGCCCTCACGACGAAGAGTCGAGGAGATGTGGTCGAGGCTCTTGGATTTCCCTGGAAGTTTTTCCAGGGTGGAGGCTGAAGCCGAGGACTCGGTATCGAGGGCCGAGTCGAGGATCTCAGGCTCGGGTCGAGTCGAGCACCGAGTATCGCACATTGGGGAGAGGCGTTTCGGTATGGTTTACCCGATCCCCGTCCCCATCTCCATCCCCCTCGAGACCCCCACCACATGACCACCCCAGTTGGGGACACGCCCGTCGAAGCCCGAAGGAACGGCCTACATCCCCATTTTGGGGGGGTCAATCGGCCAGCGGGGCCCAGGCCACGCCGCTGGGGATGGGGATCGGTCAAACGCTACCCAAGGCGGTGCCCCCTGTCGGCCGACGCCGACGGCGGCGACGGCCGACGCCGAGGGCCCCTCGAAGACCTCCGCGGGCCACCGAGGGCGCTCCAGCGCCGCCGGCGACGACGGCGACGAAGACGACGCCGGCGACGCCGAGGGTGGTGACGACGACGGCGACCACGGCGACGACGACGGCGACGACGACGACGCCGACGACGCCGACGGTGGCGACGACGACGGCGACGACGGCGGCGGCGCCGGCGTCGCCGACGACGCCGACGACGCCGAGGGTGGCGACTACGGCGACTGCGGCGACGACGGCGGCGGCGACGACGCCGACGGCGACGACGGCGGCGACGCCGACGGCGACGACGCCGACGGCGCGGTGCCGCAGGCCGCAGGCCGCGCCGCGGCCGCGGCGGCCACCGGGGGCGCGGCCGACCTGGAGCGCGCCGCGGAGGCCGTGCGCGGCGCCGTGCGGCGGCACGGCGCGGGCGCCCCAGAGGCGCAGGAGGCGCCCTGTGCCGCCGCGTCGTATGCATTTTCGTCGTCGTCGTTGTCGTCGTCGGCGGCGGCGGCGTCGTCGTCGTCATTTTCGTCGTTTTCGTCGTCGTCGTCGTCGTCCTTTTCGTTGTTTTCGTCGTTTGCGTCGTTTTCGTCGTCGTGGTCGTCGTCGGCGGCAGCGGCGGCGTCGTCGTCGTCGTCGTGCGACCTCCTGGACTTCCCGAGGCTTCCTGGGACCACCTGGGACCTAGGCCATCGAGCGCCACGCGATGGAGTCCGCTCCAGGGAGCGGTCCCTCGTGTTGCGGTGCGATCTCGCTTTCCCTGACCGTCTTGGCGGACCTTCCACGAAGCCCCGGGCGGGGGAGGAGGGGGAGGAGGAGAAGGAGGAGGGGGAGGAGGGGGCGGATGATGATGATGAGGAGGAGGAGGAGGAGGAGGAGGAGGAGGAGAAGAAGGAGGAGGGAGATGAGGCTGAGCAGGGAGCAGGAGCAGGAGCAGAGGCAGGAAGCAGAGCAGGAGCAGGAGCAGAGCATGGAGCATGGGAGGAGGAGGAGGAGGAGGAGGAGAGGAGGAGGAGGAGGAGGAGGAGAGGAGAAGGAGAAGGAGAAGGAAGGATAGAGCAGAAGGTGAGGAGGAGGAGGTGAAGGGGGAAAAAGGGAGGAGAAGAAGGATGATGATGATGATGATGATGATGATGATTGATGATGATGATGATGATGATGATGATGATGATGATTATGAGGATGAGATGAGGAATGAACAGGATGAGGATATTATGATGATGATGATGATGATGATGATGATGATGATGATGATGCTGATGCTGATGCTGATGATGATGATGATGATGATGATGATGATGATGATGATGATGATGAGGAGGAGGAGGAGGAGGAGGAGGAGGAGGAGAAGGAGGAGGAGGACGAGGAGGACCTCTACATTCTCCCTTTCCCCTGGGCCTACCTATGGTAATGGTGATGGAAGGTTGACCCATCCGAGCTGGATTGGGCCATCGGTCTTGCTCTGGTTGCGCTGGAGGCCTGGGCTCGGCGACCTTCCCCGCCCAACCTGGGCCAGAGTGCCCGTCTTCGCCCCGCGGCTGGTCCTCCGTGCTCTCATAGGCAGCGGGTGGAGACGCGTCTCGTGAGCATTGGCATACTACAACCTCGAACCCTAATAGCACAGTGAACTCGCGGCCTAATTCAGGCGCTCGGCCAGTAGGGTTTCCGCTAAGCATGGGCGCGGTTCCGTTCGTAACATTTGCAAACATATCCTCTTTCTCTCATGCTTCTGACCCTCCTAACTTTGGCCCCTCCCCACAGGATAAGAGGTTTTTGTTTGCTGATCAACGTTGGCATCTGCTGGCGCTCGTCGTGGTCGCCAGCGGCAGTTCGGGCGAACGCCAGCTCGAGGTCGCTCCTCTCGGGTCGGCGGCTGCAGAGTTCGAGTAGGAAATCGATTGCAGAGGTAATCTACCCTCCTCCTCCTCTTCCTCCTCCTCCTCCTCCTCCTCCTCCTCCTCCTCCTCCTCCCCCTCCCCCTCCTCCTCCTCCTCCTCCCCCTCCTCATCCCCCTTCCCCTCCTCCTCCTCCTCCTCCTCCTCCTCCTCCTCCTCCTCCTCCTCCTCCGCTTCGAATCTGCGAAGCGTACGCAGAATGCCCCGTAGATCGACGATCATGCTACGATTTGTTTTTCGCAAGTGCGACAGACAAACATTTTGCGGGGTAGATCATCTGTGTACAGTACAGACGAGCGTCTGATTAAGAAATCTCCTCCCGAAAAGCTGGGCCAGCGCTTCTTAACCAACTTGCCGGAAAGCTGGCCCAGTTCCTTGAGCACGTTCGCGCTTCCAGCGTTAGCGCGATCACTTGGCCAAGGTTTGTCGTAATACGCCTCCAGATAGCTGCCCCAGGTGCCTTATCGAGGCCCAATGGCCGGGGGTCAGTGCAAACGGGGGCCGATCAGAGCGCAGGATCTTGCAAGATCCGGCAGAGCCAGGGTCGCAGTGACCCGGGCTTGGGTGCAGGGTCTTGCGGGTCCTTGCAGGGCCCGGCAAAGCCTGACTGACTTGGGTCTGGCTTGACCCTGCATGGTTTCCCCGCGGCGACTCGCGCGCCTGCGCTCGCGTGCCCGCGCGCGCCCGCGTCTTCGTGGTCCGCGCGTTCGGACATGATCGCTGTTCACTTTCCAAGAACAGGAACAAATCCTCACAATGGTTGCTGAGACCTGGCAGCCTGATATGTGCCCGACCTTCCATGTGTTCTTGATCATCTGTTCGCCTGTCGTCGCGCCACGCGCTCCCGGGAACGACCCGTCCTCCGGAGCGGCCTCGGCCCGCCTTCCCCTCCCCTCGTCCGTCGCTCCGTCGTCTTCCCCTCCCTGTCTTGCACGGAGGCGCAATTCGCCTCACGGCAGCCCCGTTTCGCTTCCTCTAGGGGGCAAACAAACCTACCTCGCTTTTGACCGCCCTCGCTTCCAAGAGACACCAAGCGGTGCCAAACTACGGCCTGCACCGGTCAGGCCGCGTGACGAGGAGGCGCGTGGTATGACTTGGTTTTGCCTGGAAGCGAAAGCGGGGTAGGCAATTCGCGCTCTGATCCTCGCCAGCGCAGTGACACGCCCAGCCGCCGACGAAAGAAGTTTGGCCGTCGTCGACTTTTCTGCTGGAGGTGGTCCGTCTGAGGCAGGTGGCACGGGAGGCTGTGTGTGGCCGCCGTCGGCCGTCACGTGGGCAGGGGCGGTCGGCGCGAGGGCTAGGAGCAGTCCCAGCCCTGCTCCTCCTCCTCTGCCTCCTCCTCCTCCGCCTCCTGCTCCTCATCCTCCTCGACCTCGTCCTCTCCAACCTCCTCCTCCTCCTCCTCCTCCTCCTCCTCCTCCTCCTCCTCCGCAGGGCGAACACGAAGCACACGGCGCCTCGAGCGAGTTGAGCGAGACGCGCACACGAGCGCCAAGGACAAACAGTCGAAAGCAACACGCGCACACACAGCTGCCTCGGCCGAGCCCTGCCCGATGATCCTGCTCCTCGGGGCGCGAGCCCGGGGGGCCCACCTCCGCCCCGAGGAGGAGGCTCGCCCCGGGCAGACGGCTCTTCCCCGAAGCCGCCCGCCCGCCCGCGGGCGCCGGCGCAGCGCGGCGTGGGGTCCGCGCGCCGGGGCGTGGTGGGCGGGCGGGCGGGGCAGCGAGGGCAGCGGGGGCCACAAGGCCTCCTGGCCCTGGCAGCACTCGGAAGCTGGGCGAGGGCTGCCAAGACCGTGGCTGCTAGAACGGCCCTCCCGGAAGAACTGGACGTGTCCTCTGCCTCCTCTGCCCTCCTGTGCGCTGTAGCTGAGCGAGCCTTGCTGTCCCGAGGCAGCGCGTTGCTGCCTGTTGCGGCCAGCCGGCAGGGCTCTTGCGCGTATATGTTCGCAGATGGCAGATGGTAGCACCATTAAAAAACAATTTCTTGGAGCGACGAGGCGCGGCACGCGAAACGGTCCACGGGCTTCTTTTCCCGGAAGGACGCAGACGACTTCCCAGAGGTCGATTCTAGCAGCCACGGATTCAGCAGCCCCTGCCCGGCGTCCGGAGCACGGTCGTGAAGACGCGGCCTCGCTCGGGTCGCCGCCTCTGCACGCGGGGCAGAGAGAGAGATAGAGAGAGAGTTCGGGGCGCTTTGGCCCGGGACGGCTGCGGGAAGCAAACGGCCCAGATTTCCCGGGCCCGCCCGACTGACTCGGGCCCCCTCCCACGGGGTGGCGGGCCCTCGGACTGCTGGCCCTCGAAAAAGCCAGTGTCCGGGGCGCACGCCGCGGTCCTTTTCGTGGCTGCCGAGCCTCCGCGCGCGTGGGCCGCGGGCGTGGAGGCGCGGGCGTGGGCCGCGGTCTCGGGCCGTGGGCGTGGGCCGCGGGCGAGGGCCGCGGCGGGAAGGCCGCGGGGGGGGGGGGGGGCATGGCGTGCGCAGCCCGCGGGGGCCCTCGCGGGGCCACTCCGCGGGCGGCTGCGGCGAAGGATCCACACACACACACACACCCATACCCACAGGGGGAGGCGGGATGAGCCATGGGCGCGTGCCGTCGGATGGGGGTCCCCGCTCGAGCGGGAGCCCCTCCCCAGGGGTCCGACAGCCCGCACCCATGCCCATGGGTGATGGGCTTGTCTTCCACCACCACCACCACCACCACCACCACCACCACCACCACCACCACCACCACCACCACCACCGTAATCGAGCTGGCGGGGGGGAAGGAGGTGGAGGGAGAGGAGGAGGAGGAGGAAGCAGAGGGGGAGGAGGACCCCCCCCCTGCCCCCTCCAGCTTGTGGTGGTGGCGGTGGCGGAGAGCGGGCCCATCGTAGGGGCGTGTGCCGATCGCCGGGCGGGGCTGGCGCTCTGCGCGTGCCCGGGGCCCCGCCCTGGCTCCCACGTCCGGCCCCGGGGCGCGCAGCGTCGTGGGCGAGGGGCCCCCGCCCCTCTTGCGGGGCGCGGTGCCGCGGTCGGCGCCTCTCGGGGGGGGGGGCGCGCGCCGAGTTCGGCCAGATCCTCAGAGCCCCGAGTCATCAGGGGCAGCTCGGGTCAGGGCCAGCTCGGGTTCGCTTTTCGGGACTCCGAACCCGAGTTACCCCGGGCCCGAGTCACCCCGGGTAGATTCGGGCGTCCAGGGCCCCAACTCATCAGGGGTGACTCCGGTCGGGGCTAACTCGGGTTCGCTTTTGCGGGGACCCAAACCCGAGTTACCCCGGACCCGAGTTACCCCGGATGACTCGGGCGCCCAAGATCCTCGGACACGTCGATGGCAAATCATGGGAGCCTGGTGCGCCCCCTCAGGCTCAAGTCGGGCCTGTCCCTCTATACAAAGGAGGAAGGTTCAACAAAAGGATCCACAGAAATCGTCTGGGGGCCATGTTTTGATAATTTTTGCATACTTTTTACCATTTGTGGGGTACCTGGCATTTTTCGCCCAAAATCCCCCTGTAGGGGGACATGCCCGACCTAACCTTAGTTCCGTCTTCAGTGTCGAGTAGCGTCGAGTAGGGATTGGGAGCCGATGAGACGGCGTCGATTAGCGTCGATGAAAAGCGTCGACGTGGCGTCGATTAGCGTCGATCGATCAGCGTCGACAAGATGGTATGGGAGTCCCCCGTGAGTTGCCACCGAGCTTGGCACCGCAGGTGCCCTGTTGACTCCTAATGGCGCCCGTGCTTCCTTGCGAGCGCCGTCGGCGCCGCACGTTCCCAGACAGGGAGCATGCTGGACAGCAGCCTTTCGTTAGCTTGCCCGCCCCCGAGGCCGTCGCGAAATTGCCCAGGAGACAACCCCTTGTCTCCTGGGGGGGAGGGCCGTGACTTTGGGGGGGCCCCGGGCTTCGGGGCTCAGCAGACGGGGGTTCAAGGCACACGGGGGTCGGTCAGAGCGCCGGATCTTGCAGGATCCCGTAGAGCCAGGGGTTCATTGATCCAGCCGTGGGCGCAGGATCTTGCAAGGCCGGACTGGCCAGGGTCTGGATGGACCCGGGTCAGAAGATCCGTGAGGACTTTTCCGCCCTTACCTTGAGCCTCCAGGAGGCCTCTCGACGCCGCGGCGGGGCCCCGCCCCCCCGACATCCTGGTCAGAGCGCACCTTCGTGGCAACCCTCCTCCTCCTCCTCCTCCCTCCTCCTCTCCTCCTCCTCCTCCCCCCTCCTCCTCCTCCTCATCCTCCCCTCCTCCTCCTCTCCTCCTCCTGCTCCTCCTCATCCTCCTCCTCCTCCTCCTCCTCCCCCTCCTTCTCCCCCTTATCATCCTCCTCCTCCTCCTCCCCCTCATCCTCCTCCCCCTTGTCCTCCTCCTCCGTCCCCAAAGCGGAAAGATGGGCTGGCCTGGAGGCGATGCGCCTCAGGGCCCAAGATCTCACGATAATTAGTGACCACTTGTCGTTTGTCCGTGAAGGCGAGCGGTGGGATCCCCGCCAGGCTTGCGGCATGGCAGCACATGCTGCCGTGTGGCGCAAGATTTTGATGGTTTGCTCCGACCGACCGCGTCCTCGCTTCGTTTGGACTCCCGCGCATCGGTCGCTTGAGGGGTTAGTGGAAGCTGGTGCCTCGGCGGAGGACCTCTGGCGGTTTATGGGCAATGCGCGGGCCGATTTCTTTGCCAAGCTCGGCGCACAAGACGCCGCGGTAGCCGAAGTTGCGGTGTTTGCCTTGGGGTCCTCGGTGGCCGAGTGTAAAAAATCGTTTGATGTTTTGGCGCGAGCTGTCCAGATCATCTGTGCTAAGCCTGAGTGCGCCAATGCTGCCCCTGCCCGGCATGCGGCGGCGGCACCCGCAGGCCCGAGGCTCGTGGTGATAGCTCATGATCCCGTCTCCTTAGGCCCTGCTGGTTCCCTTCAGTGCAGGCGCTGCCTGGCCGTGGCCAGGACCCCAGCCAGCGCCAAGAGCTTGTTGAAACCAGGGGCCAAGTGTGACCCGTCGCCTATGCTTGCCGCTTTGGCCGCAGCGGCCGAGCGGCTAGGGTGGCGTAGCCAAAGGGGGGACGGACCTGCTGCTGCTGCTGCTGCTGCCGTGGCTGGGGGGGCTGATGTTGCCGCCGACGGGGTGGTGGGGAGTGGGACTCTCTTCGAATGTGACGGCCATAAGGTCCAGCGTTCGGGGCCATATGTATTATGTGTTCGGTGTGGGGCTCGTGTGGCCAGCGGTTCTGCCAAACTCGATGCCCTTGGGGAGGTCTGCCCCTCGCGTCCCCCGAACCCCGCCCGCCGTAGAGCCAGGGACTGGCTCGCTGACGGGCGGCACCCGGCAACGGGAGCTAAGCTTTAGTTCAATTCCTTGGGTTTCTCTGGCGTGCGATGGTTGACTGACCTCGCATGCAGCACCTCTTATCTTTTAAGTTGTACTTCCATGTTATTAATCGCTTCGCTCATTCCGCCGGCCCATACAGTCTCATGTCTGCCGTTTGCCCGAGGGCCTGGTGTCAATGCGGCGCTTTGGGGGTTCCTGGGGCGCTCGGGGGGGCATTTGGGGGGCCTCCTGGGGCCGCTTGGGGGACTCTTGGGGGCCTCCTGAGGGCCTCGTCGGGGCCTCTTGGGGCCTCTTAGGGGCCTCTTGGGGCCTCGGAGGGGCTTCTTGGGGCCGAGGGCTGGAAATGTTGTTTCGTGTTCCCTCTCTTGGGGCGTTCTTGGGGCCCTCTTGGGCCGTCTTGGAGGCTTCTTGGGCCGTCTTCGAGCCCTCTTGGGCCATCTTGGGGCCCTCTTGGGGGCCTCTTGGGCCCTCTTGGGGCGATCTTGGGGGCCTCTTGGGCCGTCTTGGGGCGTCGGGAAGCCGAAAAGGTGGAAGCTCCAAAATCTTTCAAAAACCTAAGGAAAATCAATGAATTTTGCCTCCGGAGGCCCTCTTGGGAGTGCTCTTGGAGGCCTCTTGGGGCGTCTGGGGGCCATCTTGGGCGTCTTGGAGCGATCTTGTGGCATGTCGGACCCCTCGTGTACCATCTTGGGGGCCTCTTGGGGGCCTCTTGGTTTTGTTTGGGTCCTCGGGGACGTTTTCGGAGCCCTGTTGGTGCGCTCATGGGGCGCTCGGGGGGACCCGGCCGGGACCCGGCCGGGGACCGGCCGGGACCTGGTCGGGGTACTTTTCGTCCGGGGACTCCCAGGGGCCGCCCCGCGCGCGCGAACTAGAGAATTGTTAACCAGTTACCGGAGATCTTAGCACGCCTCTGGCCCGTTGGGCCGGCGAATTTTAGCTCAGAGGTGGTATCGTGCCTGCATTGCTCCATTTTCTATGCTGCGTCCTGCGTCCTCCCCCTCCTCCTCCCCCTTTCCTCCCTCTCCTCCTCCCCCTTCCTCCCCATCCCCTCCTCCTCCCCTCCCCCTCCTCCTACCCCCCCTCCTCCTCCCCCTCCTCTTCCCCCTCCCCTCCTCCCCCTCCTCCTCCTCCTCCCCCTCCTCCTCCTCCCCGAGTGCTGCAGAGAGCAGGACGGCGCGCGTCCCTGCTCTCTGCCCCCCGCGCTCCTCCCCGCCTCGGCCCGAGCCCCGCCGCGGCAGGGACCCCGCGAGGGGGGGCGCCCGGCGCGCGACCGGCGCGGCCGCGGCCGCGCAGGGGCCACGCGCCGCCCCCCCCGACAGCAGGGTGAAGTCGGGCCTGGCCCTCTACAGGGGGCAGATTTGGCGGCGCGCAGAGGGGGGTAGGAGGAGGAGGAGGAGGAGGAGGAGGAGGAGGAGGAGGAGGAGGAGGAAAAGGGAGGAGGAGGAGGAGGAGGAGGAGGAGGAGGAGGAGGAGGAGAGGAGGCGGCGGAGGAGGCGGAGGAGGAGGAGGGGGAGGGGGGAAGGCTTCTTAGGAGCACCCCTGCTTCTTAGAGGGTGCGGGCCTTCTCTGCAGAATGGAAGGCCGGCGCCTTCTAAGGAGCAGCCTCCTTCTAAGAAGCCTTCCCCCCTCCCCCTACCCCCTTCTGCTCGCCTCCAAAATATTTCGGGGTTGGACAGACCTCCTACCCTGACACGTCGATTGAGGAATTGGCCGTGTTCGGTTCGCGAGGGGGCGTCGCGGCCGTCATCTTTGCGGGTCCAGGTCAGTCGGTTTCGGTCCCAGGCCGTTTTCATTAGGGGGAGGTTTTGCTAAAGGGAGGTTTGTCCACCGCCGAATATTCAAAAATAGAAAAATTAGTCTGGGGACCATTTCCTGACCATATCTGAATATGTTTGGAGTACTGTTGGGGTATGTTTGATGCTTCGACCAAGATCCCCCTGTAGGGGGACAGGCCCGACTTAAGAGTAGGGGAACGAGCAGTGCCATAAGCAGAAAAGCTCAGAGGTCCGCGCGGATCTCTCGGATCGGCGCTGGAGCCCCTTGGCAGCGCCTCCGGGCGCCGCCCCCGGCGCGCCCCGCGCGCCAGGGAGGGGGGCCCAACGCCGATCCGAGCAATCCGCGCAGACCTCTGAGTTTTTATGTTTCTTGCATTGTGTGTTTCCCTCGACAGGCGTCCAGGCCGCGAAAGGTGGCGATGGCTCCCGCCGGAGACGCCGGAGACGCAGAGGTCGGCTTGACTTACTTAAGGGACCTTTCGCTGGAGTTACCTCTGGTGCGGGCACAGTCGTCATGGGGGGGACAGGTGCCCGTACCTCTGCTCTTCACCCTCTTTCCCCCTTTTGGGTTTCCTGGGAGGCCCTCGTCGCCACCGCTGGATTCGCCTCGAAGTTCTGGTGAGAACGCACCCTGGGAGAGAGGTCCCGGGAAGTGGCGGTAGTGGTGCCCCTCGATCTCCCCACGTTGGGGCCCAGAGATGTCTGAATGCCATGCGATAGCAGCGGCTTGCGCGCTCGGGTTCGGCCCCCCCAACGCATCCGACCCCCGGGCCCCACCCCCGAACGCCTCGCACCGGAGGTCGCTCTTGCCTGGGGTCACTCCCCAGACATGCGGCGTCCTGGTTCCCAGCCATCCTGTGGTGTTGGGTCCTCGTCTTGAAGATACCGTCCCCGCGTCTCCTTCCCCACCTCTCCTCCTCCCTCCTCCGCCCTCCTCCCATCCCTGTCTTTCACCTCCGCTCCAGTCACTGTTCGGGACAACCCTGACACGTTTTGTGGCCCCCTAGGGAGCTCGACCGAAGGCCCCAGCGGCAGGGTCCGCATGGCGTGCCCGCACCCGATTCGGTACACCCTTCACGCGCTTTTGTGGCCCCCTAGGGAGCTCCACCGAAGGCCCCAGCGGCAGGGTCCGCATGGCGTACCTGCACCCGATTCGGCACACCCCTCACGCATTTGTGGCCCCATTTGCGGGGCTCCACCGCAAGCCCCAGCGGCAGGGTCCGCATGGCGTACCCGCACCCGATTCGGCACACACACACACACACACACCCGCACACCCGCACACCCGCACACCCGCACACCCGCACACCCGCACACCCGCACACCCGCACACCCGCACGCACACGCACACGCACACGCACGCGCACACGCACACACACACACAACACTCACACACACACAACACACACACAACATACACACACAACACACACACACACTCAGACACACACACACACACACGCAAACGCACACGCACACACGCACACGCACACGCACACGCACACGCACACGCACACACAGACACACAGACACACAGACACACACACACACACCACACACACACACACTCACACATACACACACCCACACACACACACTCACACACACAACACACACACACACAACACACACAACACACACAACACACACACACACGCACACACACACACACGCAAACGCACACGCACACACGCACACGCACACGCACACGCACACGCACACGCACACACAGACACACAGACACACACACACACACACACCACACACACACACTCACACATACACACACACACTCACACACACACACTTTTCACACGCTTCGTGGCCCCATTTGCGGAGCTCCACTGAAGACCCCAGCAGCAGGGTCTGCATGGCGTACCCGCACCCGATTCGGCACACCACTCACACGCTTCGCGGCCCTACAGGAAGCTCCACCGAAGGCCCCGGCGGCAGGGTTCGCATAGCGTACCAGCACCCGATTCGGCACACCCTTCACACGCTTCGTGGCCCTATTTGCGGAGCTCCACCGAAGACCCCAGCGGCAGGGTCCGCATGGCGCCCCCGCACCCGATTCGGCACACCCTTCACACGCTTCGTGGCCCTATTTGCGGAGCTCCACCGAAGACCTCAGCGTCAGGGTCTGCATGGAGTGCCCGCATTCGATTCGGCACACGCCTCACACTTTTTTGTGGCCCCATAGGAAGCCCCACCGAAGGCCCCAGCGGCACGGTCTGCATGGCCAACCGCGCCAGATTCCCGATTCGGCACACATACACACACAGACACACAGACACACACACACACACACACACACACTTCACACGCTTCGTGGCCCCACACCGACGGCCCCAGCGACAGGGTCCGCATGGCGTGCCCGCACCCGGCCCGGCAACGCCCCCCACGCTTCATGGCGCCAGGCGGACAGGAGCGGAACGCACAATGGTAACAAGGGCCGGCGAAAGAGTTTGGAAGAAGATGGGCACGACAGGGCTTGCGTTCGGGGCTCGAGCCAGGCGCAACATGTCCCCGCAAGCGCGTGCCCGCTGCTCCTTTCCTGTTGACGCCGCTGTCCTCGTGTTGGCTCCCCTCCTCCATTTCACCTGCCCCGCGACGCTTGCAGATGAATATGGTTGGGTCCTTCGCCAGGTTGTTTTGTTCAACCCGCGGTCCCCAGAAGTCCCGACCGTTTTCCCCTGGGCTGGCCTTCACCCCGAGTTGTTTCTTTGATTGCCCCGGGGCCCTGCGAGGGCCCTCCCCAGAGGCTGAAGACCACGAGATATTTTCCGTGCTGATTTTTGTCAAGACGCGAGCATGTCTGGGTCTTTTACGCTGCATCTCAGGGCGACCTCGTCTGCCACCAAAATGTGTGTCTTTTCTTTTCTTGTGCCCGACGCGGGCTCGATGCGGGCTCGATGCGGATTCGACGCGGATTCAGCGTGGATTTGACGCGGATTCGACGTTCGACGTGGATTCGACATGGACTCGACGTGGATAGGGGCGCGACGGTGCAAACGAGGTCCCCAGAAGATGCAACATGAGGTCTTGCGGGTAGCTGAAGAGGGCTGCCCTGCTCCCGAGTCCACCTCCACGACGGACCCCTGGGATGCAACTCCTGGGAGGTTGAATTCTGCATCAGCGCTGGTATTCTCGCGGTCGATAACCGACTTAATCTGGGCTACTCCGGTTTGATCCCGCTTCATCCTCCTTGATCCCGCTTAATCCGGCTTAATATTTGGCTTAATTTAACCTTATTCGGTGAATTGGCCATCTAATCAGGCTCAGTCGCCCTTACTCGTTCCAGCGCGGACGTCTCAGAAGCGCCCCTGCTTCTTAGAAGGCGCGGGCCTTGTCCGTAGATGAGGGGTCGCCTCTTTCCGAGAAGCAGCGTTCTTCTAAGAAGCCTTCCCCCGCCCTGCAGTAGAAGCCCAGGCCGAGGAGCACCCTGCTTGCCTGCAGGGTGCTCTGGGTTTCTTGGGTTTCGATGGCTTTCCGATCGAGCGCGCGACGCTCCCACACCAAACATCGATGGACGGCCTGGGCTCCCGGGGTCGGGTTTCTTTTGGACGGTTTCTTGTGGTCGAGCTCCTCCTGCAACCCCTGCCCCCCCCCCTGCGCGCTGCCGAAACATGGAGGGGGGGGGGGGACCCAAAGTTGGCCGTGAGGGGCGCGGAGCGCGGGCCGTGAGGCGAGGAGCGGGGAGCGCGGGGAGCGCGGGGAGCGCGTGGACCTGGGCCTGGGGCACACCTGGGGCTCCCGTGGAGCGCGGACCTGCGGCCCCCGGTGCCCAGACCCCTCGTGTGCCATGAAAAATTCACGGCGGGGGGTTTTTGGTTGTTCTCTTCGGCCTCCAGGGGCCCTCGCCGGGCCTCGGGACCGTCCAAGAACGGCGCAGGACTGAAGCAGTGCTGTCTCATCGACTCCCAGACGCCAGTCGGCGCTGCTCGAATCGACGCCGAAGACGGAGTTGAGAGGGTACACCAGGCTCCTATGGTTTGCCACCGAACGTCTGGCCCAGACCCCCGACGTCATGAATTTGTCATTGATGGACCCCCAGCGGTCTGGACCCATTCCCTGGGACCGGTTTCTCGTGCTGGGTCGTTTTTCGACGGTCCCGAGGCCCAGTAAGGGCCCCTAGAGATTTGTTCATGACCCGAGGGGGTCTGCTCTGTTCCTGACGCCGAAGACCAGGAGACACCTCCCGCCGTGCTTTTTTTCAGGACCCCAGGGGGTCTGGCGGGAAGGACCTTGCCCCCGCGGCTGACCACCTCCGCGCGCCCTCCGCGGCGCCCAGCTCCGCGGCCTCCGAGGGCGGCCCCCCCCCGGACCTCTGCGACGACGCACCGCCGCCGGCCGCGCCGGCGCCGGGCGTGCAGGCGCCGGGTGTGCAGGCGACGCGGCGGCCGGCCCCGTTGGTGACCAGCGCTGACTTCGGCTCCTCCTCGAGGGAGGAGCTCGATGAGGGAGCTCGAGCAGGAGGAGGAGGAGGAGGAGGAGGAGGAAGAATGGGAGGAGGAATGGAGGAATGGAGAAATGGAGGAGGAGGAGGAGGAGGAGGAGGAGGAGGAGGCGATGGATGGAGGAGGAGGAGGAGGAGGCATGGAGGGAGGAGGAGGAGGAGGAGGGAGGAGGAGGGGAGGAGGGAGGAGGAGGAGGAGGAGGTGGAGCAGGAGGAGCAGGAGGAGGAATGGAGAAAATGGAGGAGGAGGAATGGAGGAGGAGGAGGAGGAGGAGGAGGAGGAGGAGGAGGAGGAGGACGAGGACGAGGACGAGGAATGGAGGAGGATTGGAGGAGGAATGGAGAAGGAATGGAGGATAAATGGAGGAGGAGGAGGAGGAGGAGGAGGAGGAGGAGAGGACGACCAGTGCAAACCCAAGAGTCATCAACGATGTCGGAATTAACCCTCCCTCCAAGCTCCCTCTTCACAGGCCCCTACAACGGTCCATTTCCATTGAGGGAACTGCCTTGCTGAAGACAACCGTTTGAAGATCCTGGAGCGTGCCAAAACATTGTTCTCGGGATTTCAACGCCAAGAATCAACCTGACTGCTGCGTCTTGACGATCCAGGATGGTGCCATAAAGCTATTGTTGGGATTTTGACACCGCGAATCAACATAACTGCTGAGCCCGCATAATCCAGAATACTTCCATAACAGCCTTTCTGGTACGCTGATCACCATTGCAACTGTTTAAAACCGAATGTGCGCGGCGCTAAGGCGAGAGCCACATGTTGAAAAGGACCCCCCCTCAATCCGCAAATTTCTTGCAACTTTTAAAGCAAATGCACGCGGCGCTAAGGTGAGAGCCACATGCTGAAAGCGACCTCCCTCCATCTGTGAAGCTGTGGTTATCTTTAAAGCTCCAGAGTCATAAATGGTGAGGAAGTCTCAGGCGACCCCCCCGGCCCGCCCTAAACACTTGCCTGAGGGTGCGACAGGGAAAGTTATCTATGAGGAGAAGGAATGGAGGAGGGAGAGGAGGAGGAGGAGGAGTAGGAGGAGGAGGAGGAGGAGGAGGCGGAGGTAGAGGAACAGAGGAGAAGGAGAAGGAGGAGGAGGAGGAGGCGGAATGGGGAGGAGGAGGAGGAATAGGAATGGATGAGGAGGAGGAGGAGGAGGAGGAGGAGGAGGAGGAGGAGCAGGAGCAGGAGCAGGAGGAGGGGCAGAGGAGGAGGAGGAGGAGGAGAGGACGAGGAGGAGGAGGAGAAGGAGGCGGAGGAGGCGGAGGAACGGAGGAAGGAGGAGGAGGAGGAGCAGGAGAAGGAGAAGGAGGCGGAGGAGGAATTGAGGAGGAGGAGCAGGAGGAGGAGGAGGAGGAGGAGGAGGAGGAGGAGGAGGGGGCGGATGAGGAATTGAGGAGGAGGAGCAGGAGGAGGAGGAGGATGCGGAGGAGGAATGCAGGAGGAGGAGGAGGAGGAGGAGGATTATCTCGATGAGGAGCTCGATGAGGAGTTCGATGAGGAGCTCGATGAGGAGCTCGAAAACGAGAGAAAGGTAGCGTTACCCATACCGCTACCCTTCCCTCGTTCTCGCCTTTCTGGGTCTTCTGGGTGGCCATCGTCGCCACCGCTGGATTCGTCTCGAAATTCTGGTCCGAACGCACCCTGGGAGAGGTCTGGGGAGTAGCTGTATCAGTACCTCTTGGTTTCGCCCATGTATTCCCAGACATGCTCGCGTCGTGGAAAAATTGGGACGAGATGTTTTTGGCCATTTTCGGTCTCTACAAGGCCCTCGCCAGGTCCTGGGGCCGTCAAAAATTGGCTCGGGATGGGAAACGGGGACCTGGGAAAAGGGTAGGGATTTCCGGGGACCGCGACTTCCAAAAATCAGGTCGTCGCATGTTTGGGATTTTGACTCCGACTCGATTCGATCCGATTTCGGTTGATTCTGGTTCGGATTCGATTCAACTTCTGATTGCGATCTGGATGCCGGTTGCTCTGTGGAGGCCTTACTGGCATGCTTGCTTGCCGATCTCTGCCGAGTCGAGTCCTCCCGACTTGACTGCAGATGTGCCGCCGAAGCGGGTCCCTTCGATCGCCGATCCGACGTGTCGATTCGGTTCTGGGCTCTCCCGCCAGACGCGCCCGACGACGCCGCCAGCGTCGAAGGAGCGCGGGGCGGCAGACCAGGCTCGGCGACACGTGATTAGCCCTGAGATCCGTGGGCCATGCGTCTGCTTCGCGCCCGGGCGTCCCCGCCCCGCGTGTCGGGCCCGGGGCCATCACAGATCGATCCGGCTCGAGACATGCCGCTGGGAGATTGGGTCTGGGGCTCTGGTCGTGACAGGTCGCGAAGCTTGGCATCGCTCGGGCGTGCGCATGTTTCCTTCGGCGAGGACCATCGAGGAGCATCCTTGATCATTCGGCGAGAAAACCACAAACGAAACAAAACAAGCACAGGGAATGGACGTCCGAGCGATGCCCAGGAGGCTGCATGTTCTTTTTCGCAACGTCGGATCTCAGAGGGAAGAGTGGCCCTTCGCCAGAGCGACCTCTGGTGCGCGGTTTCGGGGGCCGCGGGGGGGCTAGACCAGGGTACGCAGGTCGCCACCCCAGACGCCGGACGTCATGATTTGTTCCTTGAACGTCGACCCCAGAGGTCTCGACCCATTCTCCGCGACAGGTTCCTCATCCTGAGTCGTTTTTGATTGTCCCGAGGCCCGGTGAGGGCCCCCGGAGGCCGAGAATGACGAAACACCTCCCGTCGTGATTTTTTCATGGGCCGGGGGCGTCTGGGACAGTTGCGTCGCACGCATCTGCCGGCAGGCCGCACACACCAAAGGTCGCTCTTTGCCAAGGGCCATTGCCTGCGTGTGGCTGGTAGGTGCCCGCGTGCCTGGAGCGGCTCGTCAGCGGCGGCTCGTCCAGGCTGCTGAGCATGCCGTGCAGCGACCTCGCAGAGGATAGAAGGAGAAACAACACCATAAAACATAAACGTTTGGCGCCACACGCCGACGATGTCCCAACCCAATTTCCAGCCTTGATCGCCAGAAATCGTGTCGGGCACCAAGGAAGTACCGAAGCTTGAGGGTCTTCGCGTGCGGGGGTCCCTGCTGGGAGGCGATGCTCGTTCGACACCGTTTCGATGCTCTCGCTCGAAGCCATTTCTGGGATGTGGTCCTCAAGTGCGCTTGGAACAGCATGCCGCTGCGCGCGGATTCCTTGGATCCGCGCTGCCCCCCCCCCCCCCCCCTCCCCCCCCTTCGGCGCCGCCGCGCGCTTCGGGGAGTGGGCTCCAGCGCAGGTGCAAGACGTCCCGCGCGGAGCGCCGCACGAGTCTGTGCATGGCGCCGCTCCCTTCTCTGGCGGCGCGCAGAGGGGGGTAGGAAGAGGAGGAGGAGGAGGAGGAGGAGGAGGAGGAGGAGGAGGAGGAGGAGGAAGAGGCGGCGGAGGAGGC
This sequence comes from Prorocentrum cordatum, assembly GCA_963575745.1. Classification (NCBI taxonomy): domain Eukaryota; class Dinophyceae; order Prorocentrales; family Prorocentraceae; genus Prorocentrum; species Prorocentrum cordatum. Next base: position 390,578 of record CAUYUJ010006225.1, on the reverse strand, counting down.
GGAGGAGGAGGAGGAGGAGGAGGAGGAGGAGGAGGAGGAGGAGGAGGAGGAGGAGGGGGGAAGGCTCCTTAGAAGCACCCCTGCTTCCTAGAAGGTGCAGGCCTGCTCTGTAGATGTAAGGCCGGCGCCTTCTCAGAAGCAGCCCCCTTCTAGGAAGCCTTCCCCCCTCCCCCTATACCCCCTTCTGCTCGCCGCCAACTTCTCCTAGAGGTCAGAGACCCGAATCATCAGGGGTAACTCGGGTCAGGGCTAACTCGGGTTCGTTTTTCGGGAATCCGGATCCCGAGTTGCCCTGGGCCCGAGTTACCCCGGATAACTCGGGCGTCCAGAGCCCCAAATCATCAGGGATAATTCGGGTCAGGGCTAACTCGGGTTCGTTTTTCGGGAATCCGAACCCGAGTTGCCCCGGGCCCGAGTTACCCCGGATAACTCGGGCGCCCAGAGCCCCAACTCATCAGAGATAATTCGTGTCAGGGCTAACTCGGGTTCGTTTTTCGGGAATCCAAACCCGAGTTACCCCGGGCCCGAGTTGCCCCGGATAACTCGGGCGCCCAATCTTAGAAGCACCCCTGCTTCCTAGAAGGTGCGGGCCTCCTCTGCAGATGTGAGGCCGGCAAGCAGCCTCCTTCTAAGCAGCCTCCTTCTAAGAAGCAGTCTGTTAGACAATTCTGCTTGACAGTTCCGCGTCGTGTGGACGTTTGTTTCAGGCGTGCGTGCTGAACCTGGCACGCAGGCAACCCCAGCGCACTCAGTGCGCGCCCGTGCGCGGCGTTGGCGACACAAAAAAAAGCCTTCCTCCCTCCCCCATGCCCCCTTCTGCTCGCCGCCGACTTCTCCTATAGAGGACGCCTTCGGCGGCTTCCTCGCCTCCGCCCTGAGCGAGCTGCGGCGGAGCGTCGTGGCCGAGCACGACCGCGCCGTGCAGGCGGCGCTCCTGCGCGGGTGCACCAGCCCGGCGGTGCGGCGGCAGAGCTCGGGCTCCTCGATCGAGGAGGTCCCAGACGACGCCAGGAGGACCCACGGAGGAGGAGCAGATAAAACGACGCGAAGATCGGGGCAACATCGGATCCGGAGAACTCGAAATCTCTGAGAATCGGCGGGTTTGGAGGATGTGTTGCGCGCCGCGGCCGCTCCAGGGCGTTCCGGAACGCTCTGAGAGCGCTCCAGAACGCTCTGGAGCGATTTATCCCGATCCTAGCCCTGTTTTAAGAAGGCACGTTTAAGTCGGGCGTGTCCCTCCACAGGGGGGATATCCAAGACTAGCCAAAAAATAGTCTGGGGAGGATGTTGTCTGGTATTGTTTGACCATGTTGGTGTCAGTTGTGAGTCGTTTTTTTATATTTTCCGTCGAATATCCCTCTGTAGGGGGACACGCCCGACTTAAAAAGGTACGTGCCGGTGCCGCGACGATTGGGTTAAGTCGGGCTTGGTCCTCTACAGGAGGAAAATTCAAAATAGTCAAAAAATAGTCGAGGGACTATTTTTCCAATATGTTTTGACCATGTTGTAGCATTTTTATGATTTTTGTTTTTTTCGTCGAAGATCCCCTTGTAGGGGGACACGCCCGACTTAACGATAGGGGGGATAGGCATCGGGGTGAATGCATCTACTCCGAATCGCCCAGTCATCGCCGATAGGGGCCGGATAGCCCTACCCCGCCCAGGAACGTTGGGATTGTCCATCGAGGGCCTAACGCCGATCCGTCGGCGAGGTCTCGCCGATTCCAGGTCGGCGTCTCTCTACAGGAGCACAACTCAAACATAGAAGAACAAATAGTCCGGGGACGATGCTTCGATTAGTTTCGGAATCTGTTTGGGCATGTTTGGAAGATGTTTTATATTTCGTCCAACATCCGCCTGTAGGGGGACATGCCCGATCTAAAGCTAATTTTTGGGGGCTGGGTCTCCCCGTGAGTAGTACCTTTGGAGCACACCCCCTGGGAGACGTCTGGGCAGCAGCGGCATCGAGATCCTGAGATCCGATGTCGCGAGAGAGGCCCATACCCCCTCGGGCTACGACAAAGATCCCGACGGGAGGTTTTTCGCTATGTTCGGCATCCGGGGGCCCTCGCCGGGCCTCGCCAGCGTCAAAAAACGACTCAGGATGAGAAACGGGTCCTGGGGAATAGGTCTAGAATTTTTGGGGTCGACGTCATGAACAAATCATGACGTCGGGGGCCTGAGTAGGCTCCATCTTCCCGCGTCATGCTTCGAGCTGGATGGATCTGTAAGGGTCCTGGGCCCGAGACCACCGCAAGGTCGGCCTTCGTAAAAAGTGTTCGCAGAAGTCCCGGAAGTCCCGGCGGCCAGGCGGTCCCCGGAAGTCCCGGAAGTTCACCTTGGGTCCCTCCTCCCTCCTCTCTCCTCCCTCTATGAAGTTCCGAACTAATATGGCCTTGGCCACCAGAGAAACAGTCGAACGCCAAGGAAGCACCGAAACTTGAGGGCTCTCACGTGTCGGGCTCTGGGAGGCGACGCTCGTTCGACACTTCGTTAGCGTGTCGGGCAGACACTGTCTGGGTGCTCGGAATTATTTCTGAGATGTGGTCCTTAAGCTCGATGGGGACAGCATATCGCTGGGTAGTCTGTTGACGGTCCCGGGGCCCCAGAAGGCCGCACATAGCAAACATCTGCCTGAATTTTTCCTTGTGCGGGTCAGACTTCTGTCCATATGCACTGCAGCTTGGAGTTTCGGACTCTCTTCCCCAGAAACCCGAGGCGCATGGGGTATGGATAATCTGGCCCCTAGAGTCTTAGAGGCTCGACTTTGACCTCTATCCAGGGCGCCTTGTCCTTGCGGCGCCCCTTTGAGTAGAGAGTTCAAAGGCTCATTGCATACGAGCAGAATTTCGGTCGGCCCGAGGTAGAAGGTCGAGGTCGGTTCGGGGAGGGTGCCCTACAGTCGGGGCGCTGAAGAAGGAACCCTTTTCGTTGGGGAGGGGCTCGATGTTCCGTAATTGTTCCACACCTTGCCTAAGGCTTCCCTTACGTTTACGATGAGAAGTCGAAGTTCAGTTTATCCAAAGAAATGGGGCCTCGTTCCTTCTTTAGGGTTCCTTAGGTCAACGCTTCGACTGTACTGTTCTTCGGAAGTCTGTTGAATGTTGTGCATCCTGGGGGGGGGGGGGCCTCGAACGTTCTTCGGCTTGGGCGGCGGAGGGCCTTACGTTCTCGGGGGAGGTTGTTTTCTGCCCCGGGTCCAGCAGTACAGTCGGGGCCCGTTTCGCAGCTTGCCTCAGGTTTTCCTTATGTCTTCGATCGGACATCGAAGTTTAACTTATGGAAAAAAGGGGCCTCCTTCCTTATGTTGGGTTCCTTAGGTCAAGGCCCCGACTGTAGAGCCCGTGCGTCTGCACGACACCAGGAGCGTTGAGCTCCCGGCGCCCCGATGTTGTTCGAGGCGGGCGTGTTCGCCCAGGTTCGGGCCCGAGGATCCTCATAGATCGATCTAACTCGAAACATGGCGCAGAGGGATGGAGCCTACCCAGACCCCTCGACATCGTGATTTTCGCATGACGCCACCCCCAGGAGCCTGGATCCCTCCTCCTCCTCCTCCTCCTCCTCCTCCTCCTCCTCCTCCTCCTCCTCCTCCTCCTCTCCTCCTCCTCCTCCCCCCTCCTCCCCCTCCTCCTCCTCCCCCTCGTCCCCGTCCTCCTCCTCCCCCTCCCCCTTCTCCTCCTCCTCCTCCTCCTCTCCTTCGTCCTCCTCCTCCTCCTCTCCTCCTCCTTCTCCTCCTTCTCCTCCTCCTGCATTCCTCCTCCGCATCCTCCTCTTCCTGCTCCTCCTCCTCAATTCCTCATCCGCCTCCTCCTCCTCCTCCTGCTCCATCTCCTCCTCCTCCTCCTCCTCCTCCTCCTCCTCCTCCTCCTCCTCCTTCTCTCCTGCTCCTCCGTCTCCTCCTCCTCCGAAGCTCCAATCCAAAGAAAGCGCCCTACTAAACCGGACCACCCCAATTACAAAAAAGGCGCCGTACAAAACCGGACCCAGGGGACGATTAATAAAGGGATTTGGAGAATGCCTCCCAGATGGGGTCGGAGCAGATGGGGTCGGAGGATCGCGCCGCACCGCCGCTGCGTCGACGGTGCGGCTCGATGCGGAGCCCGATTTGCTCCACGCCGACGTCGCCGATGCATCGCCGACGTCGCATCGCCGATGCATCGGCGATGCGGCGCGATCCTCCGACCCCATTTGCTCCGACCCCATGCAGGAGGCCTCCCAGGGCCTCTTCGCCAGGCCCCAGGACCGTGAAAGACCGAGTCGGGATGGGAAGCCGGTCCCCGGGGAAAGAGATGGGGATTTCCTGGGGCCGCGCATTGACAAAGCCAGGGCGTCGCCTGTCTGGGAAGAGGGGGTGGCAACAATTCGGCGGCGATGGACGGGGGGGGATGAGGAGGAGAAGGCCTTCTCAGAAGGCGGCGGTGTCTCTTAGAAGGCCTCCGGCCTTCTGTGGGGTGTTCTGTATTTTCGGGGGAGGCTCAGAAAACTTCCTGGAAGGCTGGGGGACTTCGAGCCTTCTGAGAATCCAGGCCTCCTAGATGGGGTCGGAGCAGATGGGGTCGGAGGATCGCGCCGCATTGCCAATGCATCGACGATGCGGCTCCATGCGGAGCCCGATTTCCTACGCCGACGTCGCCGATGCGTCGGCGACGTCGACAATACATTGCCGATGCATCCCCGATGCATCGGCGATGCGGCGCGATCCTCCGACCCCGTCTATTCCGACCCCATGTAGGAGGCCTGTAGAGAAGGCCCGCCCCTTCCAACTTTCCTCCCGAGCCCGAGCTCGCCGCCGACCCCGAGTTGGGGGTGAAGAGCAGTGGCCTAAAGGGGCCCTTTGCAGCCCCTTTGGGGCGCCTGCTGGCTCGAACAGAGGTTCTAAAGGGCCCCTTTTGGGGCCCATTTCTCTTCACCCCGATGTAGGTCACCCTCATTTCCACCCGCCCGATGATGCCTGGATTCGCTCGGCTCCTTGGAGGGGTAACGTGAGGGGTGGGCGGGCTCAGAGGGGAGAAAGCATCGAGCCGGAATCGCCGATGCATCGCCGAGGGGGCTCGGGGAGCAGCAGTCGGTAGAGGCACCAATGCCGTTACTCCCCGGACCTCTCCCCAGGGTGCGTTCTGACCAGAGTCTCTCTCTCTCTTTCTTTTTGTTTGTTTTCTCTCTGTCTCTCTCTCTCTCTCTCTCTCTCTCTCTCTCTCTCTTTCTATATATATATATATATATATAGCCCCACATGCTTCGTGGGGTTATGGTTTTCTTCCCTTCCGCGTCTCACCCGCGTCTCCTCCTCCTCCCTCTCCTTCTCCTTCTTTTTCACCTCACGGAGAGCGCGGCAGGCGTGGCACTTTCTCGACACCAGGGGGGGTGCGCAGGGGGGGGTCTCTCACCGCGGCGTCTATGCGTGCCAGGGTCGGAGAGCGTGGCAGGCGTGGCACTTTCTCGACACCAGGGGGGGTGCGCAGGGGGTGGTCTCTCACCGCGGCGTCTATGCGTGCCAGGGTCGGAGAGCGTGGCAGGCGTGGCACTTTCTCGACACCAGGGGGGGTGCGCAGGGGGTGGTCTCTCACCGCGGCGTCTATGCGTGCCAGGGTCGGAGAGCGTGGCAGGCGTGGCACTTTCTCGACACCAGGGGGGGTGCGCAGGGGGTGGTCTCTCACCGCGGCGTCTATGCGTGCCAGGGTCGGAGAGCGTGGCAGGCGTGGCACTTTCTCGACACCAGAGAGGGTGCGCAGGGGTGGTCTCTCACCGCGGCGTCTATGCGTGCCAGGGTCGGAGAGCGTGGCAGGCGTGGCACTTTCTCGACACCAGGGGGGTGCGCAGGGGGTGGTCTCTCACCGCGGCGTCTATGCGTGCCAGGTCGGAGAGCGTGGCAGGCGTGGCACTTTCTCGACACCAGGGGGGTGCGCAGGGGGTGGTCTCTCACCGCGGGCCCAGGGTCGAGGCGTGGAGAGGGGTCAAGCGGGCGTGGCATTTCCTCGACACCAGAGGGGGTGCGCAAGGGGGTGGTCTCTCACCGCGGCGTCTATGCGTGCCAGGGTCGGAGAGCGTGGCGGGCGCGGCATCTTCTCGACACAGAGAGGGTGCGCAAGGGTGGTCTCTCACTGCGGCGTCTATGCGTGCCAGGGTCGGAGAGCGCGGCAGGCGTGGCACTTTCTCGACACCAGGGGGGGTGCGCAGGGGGTGGTCTCTCACCGCGGCCCCTATGCGTGCCAGGGTCGGAGAGCGTGGCAGGCGTGCTTTCTCGACACCAGAGAGGGTGCGCAGGGGGTGGTCTCTCACCGCGGCGTCTATGCGTGCCAGGGTCGGGGAGCGTGGCAGGCGTGGCACTTTCTCGACACCAGGGGGGGCGCAGGGGGTGGTCGCTCACCGCGGCGTCTATGCGTGCCAGGGTCGGAGAGCGTGACAGGCGTAGCAGGCGTTGCATTTGGTGCATGTCCATGACACCAGAGAGGGTGCGCAGGGGGTGGTCTCTCACCGCGGCGTTTATGCGTGCCAGGGTCGGAGAGCGTGGCAGGCGTGGCACTTTCTCGACATTTGAGGGGGTCCGCAGGGGTTTGTCCTTTATGCGTGGCAGAGTCAACGCAGTGGGTGCGCAGGGGATGGTCCCTCAGCGCGGCCCCACATGCGTGCCAGGGCGGGAGAGCGCGGCATGCGTGGCAGCCGGAACTGTAGACATCCTGGCCCGAAAATTGCACCCCCGCGCCGCGCATGCCGCCCAAATGTCCCATTGACGCACTGCCGCCTCCGTGTGTGAAGCTGCAGGAGTCCATGACAAACGCAGGCGTCGAGGTTAGCATTGTCAATTTGCGCAGTTGCGAGGCATCTCTGGTGAAACACGCATTTTACTCTTACCGCCGACAGCTGCAAAATTGGTGGCCTGATACGCTTCTCAAGAGGTACGATGAGCTGCTCCATCAAGGCGGGGGCGACGATACCAGGAGGCTGTGCTTGGTAAGGTACCTGCTGAACCCTTCATCTGGCGGGTTCCCAGCTGATCAGCCAGGAGTGTCGGAAGAGGGTGATGGGTCGCCGTTGGCGAAAGTTCGGCGAGTCGGCGATGCTGACGACGGGGGCGGTGCCACGCCCGCGCAGGACACGCCCATCAAATCCACGCCGATGCAGGTCTTCACACATCAGCGTTCCCCGGCAGTTCTGCTTGCTACCTCTGTTCGTTCCACAGGCACCCCTCGCATTCAGCTGTCCCCTGAGCCGGCTCGGACGGACCGCCGTTGGGCAGAAGTACCTTGGGCGCAAAGTTTGCGAGAATCAGTTCAGCTCGAGAACCTGTTGACGAAAACGGATAAGAAAGCAGTCACATGGCACAAGGCATTCGCGGCCAAGCGAGCTTCTGACCCGGAGTACTTGCCGTCGAGGAGGGGCGACGATGCCGATTTGTGGCAGGCGCTTTACGAGTACTCTACGAACGCTGGATCCTACAGAGTGGATGTACCTACCCTTCGTCTGTTCGCGCTGCAGCCTGACATGCTCGGCGTCGCCAGCGCCAAGTTCTACGGGAAGGTGAGCGACGCCGCCCCCTGGCGTTGGACGTTTCGAGCTGCTGCTGATCATCGTGGCGTCGACTCTCTGCGAGACGTTGGAGAACCAGCGCGCCCCTCGCGGCAGGCTCGTGTGGCTGCTCTGCTTGATTGGCCTGGCTGGCTGGTCTGATTACTTTGGCTGGTTATGGCTGGAACAACTGTGCCGACTGGTCTGGTCAGTCCGGTTGGTCTGGCTGATCTGGCTGGTCTGGTCAGTCTGGCTCGTCAGGATGGCGAAGCGGGATGTGATATGGTTTGTGAACACACGTGGCATAAAATAAGTATGTGGGGTTCCTCGGTAGCGTAATTCTCGCTCTCTCTGTTTTTTTTTTTTTTGTTGTTCTCTCTCTCTCTCTCTCTCTCTCTCTCTCTCTCTGTCTATATATATATATATATACATATCGGAGTAGGCCGGGGGGGGGGGGCGGCTGCTGCCTCTGGTCGCCATGGGGGCCCCCCCGGGCCATTTTTTGGCACCCACCCCTCACGAGGATCGTGGCCCCCTCGCCCCCAAGACGGTTTCAGGGAGGCCCAAGAGGGCCTCGTTCGAAATCATGTTCCCGGAAGCCTCTCCGGGAACATGATTTCCGGGTTCCGAGGACGCCCAAGAGGCCCACATGACAGCCTCAGCGAGGCCCAAAAGGGCTCCTAGAGGGCCTTCAAGAGGCAAACATTTGCACATTTCCATAGTAAAAAGTAGTTGTTCGGCATACTCGCTGGCTTCGTCTTCGCAGTGCCCCAGACGCCCCCGCGGAGCCCCAAGACAGCCCAATAGAGACCCAAGAGGGCCCCAGGCGGCCCAAAAGGGTCGGCCTGTGAGGCTCACCGAATCCCCCGAGACGGCCCAAGAGGCCCCAAAGCCGGCCCAGGAGGCCCCCAAGACGGCCTCAGGGAGGCCCAAGAGGGCTTCGATCGAAATCATGTTCCCGGAAGCCTCTCCGGGAACATGATTCCCGGGTTCCCAGGACGCCCTAAGACAGCCCCCAGAGGCCTTGGACACGCCGAAGATGACTTCAGGACGGCCGTCGACGCCGCCAAAACGCCCCACGAGCGCCTCCAGAGGCCCTCCAAAGGGCCCCAGAAGCTGAAGATCATGTGTGTTCCAATGGTTTTTGTAGCAGTCTTGCGCTCTCGCATGTTCCGCCCCCCCCGGTCCCGGACCGCGTCAGAGACCCTTCAGATCGCTCCAAGACGGCTGAAGAGGCTCCCAAGAAAACCCAGAGACGGCCCAGGAGGCTCCCAGATAAGTCAAGAGGGCCTCGAGAGCGCCCCAAGAGAGCCCCAAGAGCGACCCAAGAGGGCCCGAAGAGCGCGACATTTCAACATCTCCAGCCTGAGAGGCTCCCAGGACGCCCCCGGAGGCCATCAAGAGGCTCCCAAGAAGCCTCCCAAGAGGCCCCCCGGAAGCCCCAATAGGCCCCCAAGGGGCCCCCAGGGAGCCCCCTGCGGGCCCCCAAGGCACTTCGGAAATCGCATTTCCTAGATGGCTTTCTGGGAACATGATTCCTTCGGCTTCCGCCCACCGCCCCAACCATGTTTCCCAAGGCCAAAAGGCGCCCCTCGGTAAGCCCCCAAAGGCCCCCCTCTTAGAGAGCCGAACATATCATGCACCCGGAAAGCTTCCCGGGAACATGATTCTCTATCTCGGAGTAGGCCCCAGGAGGGGGTGGGCGGGTCGCCGCCTGTTCCCCTCATCGGTGCCCACCAGGGGTTGCGGGGGGGGGGTCCAGAGCTCCCGAGGCGGCCCGAGCCCGCCCCGAAGCAGGCCACGACAGGCTAAGGGGGTCCCGAGAGGGCCCAAGACGGTCCCACGAGGCCCCGAAGACGTCCGAGATGCCTTCAAGACAGCCGACGAGGACTCCAACACGCTCCAGTACGGACTCAAGAGGCTCCCCAAGAGGGCCCTGGAAGGCAAGATTCGCTCGTTTTCCGAGTGTTTGGGATTTTGGTGTTCTCGCTTTTCTTGCTTTCCAGCGCTCCTTCACGGCCTCGGAGGCCCTTCAGATCGCTCCAAGAAGGCCCACGAGGCCCTGACGAGGGCCCCAAGACGGCCCAGGAGGCTCCCCAGACAACCCAATTGTGCCCCAAGAGCGCGCCAAGAAAAGGCCCAGAGGGGTCCCGAGGTGGCCTGGGCCCGCCCCGAAGCAGGCCACGACAGGCTAATGGAGGTCCCGAGAGGGCCGTAGACAGTCCCAAGAGGCCCCGAAGACGCCCGAGATGCCCTCAAGACAGCCGACGAGGACTCCAACACGCTCCAGGACGCTCCCCAAGAGGGCCCTGGGAGGCAAGATTCACTAATTTTCGGATGGTGTTTGAAGGATTTAGGCGTTCTCGCTTCCCCCGTTTCCCAGCGCTCCCTCACGGCCTCGCTCGGAGGCCCTTCAGATCGCTCCAAGACGGGCCACGAGGCCCAGAAGAGGGCTCCAAGACGGCCCAGGAGGCTCCCCAGACAACCCAACTGTGCCCCAAGAGCTCCCCAAGATAGGGCCCAGAGTGGGACCGCCAACCGATATTTCGATGTCTCTGGCCCTAGAGGCCGCCTGTAGGCCCCCGGAGGCCACCAAGAGGCTCCCACGAAGCCCCGTGAGACGCCCACGAGGCCCCCAGGAAGCCCCAAGAGACCCCCAAGGGGCTCCCAGGGAACGCCCAAGATGCCCCCCAACACACCCCAAGAAATCATGTCCCCAGAAAACCTTCCGGGAACATGGTTCATCATGGGCCCGAGAGTTCCCGGAGGCCCCTAAGGGGCCCCAGGGAACGCCCAAGAGACCCCCCAACACACCCTAACAAACCATGTCCCCAGAAAGCCTTCCAGGGACATGGTTGATCATGGGCCCGCGAGTCTCCAGAGGCTTCGAAGTACCATCATGCTACAGGAGAGCTGTTTGGGAAGTTGATTGGGAACATGACTGATCGCCTTTCGCGGCCCTCTGCAGATCGCTTCGCACAAAGTTGCCCCAAGTCCCAAGTGCCCTCTTGAACCGACGACGACGACGAAACGACGACGACGACGACGAAACGACGACGACGACGATGACGACGACGACGACGACGACGACGACGACGACGACGACGACGACGACGACGACGACGGCGCGCCCCAATGTGCGACGACGACATTGCGACGACGACGACGACGACGACGACGGCACGCCCCAACAGGCTCCCCAAGACGCCCCCAAACCCATGCTCTCAGAAGGCGTTCTGGGAACCCGATTCATACGGCCTCCGCCCCGTGAAGCAATGAATTCGTCAAGGTCTGGGGCCTGCTAGAACCTGAGCGCGCGCGAAGCGCGCGCGATGGTTCTAGTAGATCTTTTATATATATATATATATAGATAGATAGATAGATAGATAGGCAGGCACAGCCGTGGCGACGAGGGCTCACCAGGAGGCCCAACAGGGCGAAGCTGAGGCGAGGGTCGCGGTCGCGGTACCGCTTCTGACCAGCAATTTACAGATCCCTCAGTCCTGTTGGGGAGGCGGCCCAAGTTAGGACCGTAATGTTATCCCCCATGCACAAGTGGCTTGCGCGTGGCCAAACATGTCTTATAAGTGGGCTAGCAGTGCCTCATAAGTGGCATGATATTCGAATCGAGTGGCTGCGCCAATCTGGCGGAGACCTCGTAGCTGCCCGAGCTACCTGGGGAACTCGCCGCCCGCTGATGAGCTTGCTTTCGCCAGATCTAGGCTACCTCGGCCTCCATTTGTAAGCTCCCTTTCCCCCTCCCCAGAGGTCCAACGCATCGAAAAGATCAAGACGGAGGGTTTTCGCGAATTTCGGCCCCTCGGGGCCCTCGCCGGGCCTCGGGACCGTCAAAAAACGACTCAGGATGAAAAACCGGTCCTGGGGAAGGGGTCGAGACTTCCGGGGACCGCGCATGGAAAAAATCACGACGTCGGATCTCTGGGTCAGCCACCCCCGCGGTCATCCCGGAAGGACTGCGGCGACGGCACAAAGTGCCCGCGCGGCCTCCCCCGACTGCCCCGCGCGCGAGCTGGCGAGGCCCCGCCGGCCCTCGTCGCTCCAGAGCCGCCGCTTCTCGGACCGGCAGGGCCACCTGGAGGTGGCGCGGGGCGGTCGCACCCCGACCTGCAACGTGATTGGACATGAAGACGCCATTGTTTCGTCGTGCAGTCGGGGCGCTGAAGAAGGAGCCTTTTTCGTTGGGGAGGGGCTCGGTGTTCCTTGATGGCTTAACAGTTTGTCTGAGGTTATCCTGAGGTTTTCCATGGGAAATCGAAGTTGAACTTATGGGGATAAGGGCCTCGTTCCTTATTAAGGGTTTCTCAGGTCAACGCCCCGACTGTAGTCGCCGTCTGGCCGCGGGCCCTTGCCGGGCTCCGGGAGCAGCAAGAAGCTGCCCTGGGTGACAAAACAAGCGGTCATGGTGAATGGGTCGGGACCCTTTGGGGGGCCAGCGTAAAGAGAAAACGCGGCAGCGGATGTCTGGGGAAGATGCCCTGGGATCCGGGCGCCGCATTTTCGTTGGCAGCGGGCGTTTTCGCTGAGTTTCGGGGCCCGAGGCCATCACCATCACAGGTCGATCTGGCTCGAAGCATGCAGCAGAAAGACGAGGTCCAGGGCTCCTGGCATCGCTCGGGCGTGTGCATTTTTTCTCGGCGAGGGCCATCGAGGAGCATCCTAGATCATTCTTCAAACAAAGAAAACACGCACGAAACCGACAAAAAAACAGGGAATGGACGTCCGAGCGATGGCCATGGCTCTGCTCGTGACTTGTCGCGAGTTTGTATTCTTTGTTCCGCAACGCCGATCTCAGACGGTCGGGCGAGCAGGCGGTAAGGCTTCGGGTTGCGCACCGCCAGCCTTATCGCGTACAGTGGATGCCTATGCCACGAAACACCCTGCTTGCCCCCAGGGTGCCCTGGATTTCTTGGGTGTCGATGGTTTTGCGATGGAGAGCTTGGTGCTCCCACACGAAAATGAACGAACGTCCTGGGGTTCCAGGGTTGGGTTTCTTGTGGACGGTTTCTTGTGGTCGAGCTCCTACAGCCCCAGATGGCTTCAACAGGCCCCCCCGAGTAGTCTGGGGGCGGTCTTATCACCCTGGCGCCTTCTCCAGAGGCGCCCCTGGGGCGCTCTGGTGTCGAGACCGCTCCGGACTAACTAATCGGGGGGCCTTTGCCAATTGGGACTACTCGGGGGTCCTGTCGAGGCCAGATGGGACTACAGCGGAAACCCATGCCAAGACACACCCTGCTTGCCTCCAGGGTGCCCTGGGTTTCTTGGGTCTCGATGGTGCTGCCATGGGAGGCGTGACGTTCCCACACAAACAAACCATGGACGCCCTGGGGTCTCAAGATTGGGTCTCTCATGTAGGGTTTCTTCAGTGGCAAATCATGAGAGCCTGGTATACCCTTTGGATTCCGTCTTTAGCGTCGACTGGCGACGATTAGCGTCTGGAATTCGATGAGATAGTGATGATTTAGCGTCGGTTGGCGTCGATTCTGCGTCGATTAGCGTCGATTTAGCGTTAATCCCAGACCCCCGACGTCATGATCTTTCCATCACGTCGATCCCAAGAGTTCTCGACCCGTTCCCGAGGACCAGTTTCTCAACCTGAATCGTTTTTTGACGGTCCCGAAGTTCGGCAAGGGCCCCTAGAGGCCGAACATTAGGAAAAACATCCCGTCAAATTGTTTTTATTACCCAAGGGGGGTGGGATTAGCATCGGTTCGCGAAAGCCGACAAGAGGGTATGGGAGGCTCCCGTGCGTTGCCACCGAACGGTGCGTGTGCCTTCCTATGGCCGAGCCAGGAGGAGGATGAGGAGGAGGAGGAGGAGGAGGAGGAGGAGGAGGAGGAGGAGGAGGAGGAGAAGAGCAGCAGGAGGAGGAGGAGGGGGAGCAGGAGGAGGAGGAGGGAGGAGGAGGAGGGAGGAGCAGAGAGGAGCAGGAGGAGCAGGAGGAGAGGAGAAGGAGGAGCAGGGAGGAGGAGGAGGAGCAGGAGGAGGAGGAAAAGGAGGAGGAAAAGGAGGAGGAGGAGCAGGAGGAGAGAGGAGGAGGAGAAAGGAGGAGGAGGAGGAGGAGCAGGAGGAGGAGGACAAGGAGGAGGAGGCTCCCGTGCGTTGCCAGCGGACGGTGCGTGTGCCTTCCTGGGGCCGAGCCGGCGGGGTGCGCGGCGGCATGCGACGCCCCCCGGGCGCAGGGAGGGCTTCTAGCCCGGATCGGCGCACCCCGACCCCCTCGGGCCGCGTGTTAGCCCAGGAGGGAAAAATACACACACTACCAGCCTCGAACATATCCCTGACGTCATGATTTTTTGTCACGACGCTGCCCCCCCCCCCCCCCCAGAGGTCTCGACCCCTTCCCTGGGGCCTGTGTCTCGTCCCGAGCCGTTTTCTGACGGCCCCGAGGCCCGGCGAGGGCCCCCAGGGTCCGAGAAAATAGCGCCCCCCCCCCCCCGCCGTGATTTTGCCATGGCTCGAGGGGGTCTGGGAACCTCGCAAGTTACCAGCCTCGAACATATCCCTATCCCTAAGATTGACATGCCAAACAACGATGACAATCTTAGGGATGCGCCCTCCAAAAATAAGGGAATCCCTAAGATTGGCATCGTGATGAGGAGATGCGCAGCATAGGGATAGGGATATGTTCCAGGCTGGTTTAAAAATACACATAGACACAATGAATCGTCGATTTTTCCAAAATTATGGGAAACTATGGGAGGTGGGGGGGGGGAAGACGAAAACCCAGAAACTATGCGCATTTATGGAGAATCCTGTTACTTGTGCGTGTTTATGTGTGTGTCCCAGGGCCCCTTCATCAACATCGGGACCCCAGACCCCCACGGGCAATGCAAAAACAATTACGGGGGGGTCCTAATTTGCGGCCTCTGGTAGCCCTTTCCGGGCCTCGGGGCTGTCAAAAAACGACTCAGGATGAGAAGCCGGTCTTGGGGAATGGGTCGAGAACTCTGGGGATCGACGGGAAGGTTTTTTGTTATTTCTAAGGAAACGAACCATGATACAAACATAATAACTCGGAGGTCCGCGCGGAGTTCTCGGATCCGCGCTGGAGACCCCTGCGGCGCCTCCGGCGCCGCCCCATGGCGCGCTCCGCGCGCCAGGGAGGGGGGTCCAGCGCCGATCCGAGACATCCGCGCGGACCTCAGAGCTTTTATGTTCATGTCCTTGCTCGTTCCCTGACTTTTCGGCCTCTGGGGGCCTTCAACGGGCCTCGTTGGAGGGGATTCGGTGTCTGGTAACTATCTGGTGACAGGAGGGCGGTCGCGTTGTTTGAGCAAGCCTCTGATGCTGCATGCAGTCGAATCCCCAAGATACTGCTGTAGTGCTTTTCTGTCCGACCGTTGGGAACAGGGGCGGGCGCGCCCTGCGCGAATCTGGCCCTAGTGACTCAGGAGGGGAAAAAACACACAGACACAATGAATCGTCGATTCCCAGGAAAATATAGGAAAATATGGGCAGTTGGGGGGAAGACAAAAACCCAGCAAATATGGGGAAATAAGGGGGATTATTTTATTTGTGTGTATTTATTTGTGTGTCCTGGGGTCCCTTCAGTGAAGTAAACCTTTGCTGGAACAGGAGTACCCACCATCGGTCGTTGAAAGTAGGTATTTTGGGATTCCCAGTGCCCCATCTACTCCAGCCGCCTTCCTGCTTCAAGCGTCGAGTGGTTTTCCCTCTTATGTTTCTACCTGCTTCTTCCGACCGATGGGTAGAGGCAAGAAAGCCTTCCAAGGGCCTGGGGACTGAAACAAACGCGGCTCGGAATGAGGAACCGGCCCCCGGGAAAGGGTCGAGACCTCTGTGGGCCGACGTAAAGTATGAAAAGATTCTGACGTCGGGGGTCCAGGCATGTAGCTCTGGATCTTCGGGGGACCTGTCCTGTCCGCAGCCTTTCCTCGATGTATTCTGGCGTGGGTTCGACGCGGTTCCGACGTGAGGTCGACGTGGATTCGGCACTGATTCGACGCAGGTGCCACGCGGGTTCGACGCGGATGGCGGGTGCGATGGGACAGACGAGGTTCTCCCGAAGATGCAACATGATGTACGGTGGGGGCGTTGGTTGAGGAATGTGCCCGGGAGGCTCCAGACCCTGGATGATTCCTTATTTGATGGTGAGCGGCGGTGGCGTCCATGAGCAAGCCTCAGGTGGTGTTCCGCCGGCTTCCAGACTTTGAATGCCTTGTATACCTCGATTACACTTATAAGAGTGGCCTTTGGTGTGGGCTCACCGGGGCCCCCCAGTCGGCCCCCCGGCAGTTTGCGCGCTCGGGTTTGGCTCCCCCCGCCCCCCGGAAGCCGCGCACCGAGAAGGTGGCTCTTACGTCGGGCCACCCCTGCGTTTGGGCGATTGCCCCAGGGTTTCTTACCCAGCGCCCTCACCGCATGTGCAGAGTTCTCTTCTCCTCTCGCGGAAACAGACAGAATGACCGATGCAAGAACTCGGAAGGCCGCGCGGATCTCTCGGGTCGGCGCTGGGAATACTAATACTATGTGTGCGTCGCCCCCCCTCAGGGGCGACGCGCGCACCGAGTGTGTGCGTCGTGGCGGGCGCTTTCTGGCCACACCGCTCGGGAAACGATGCACACCAAGATGACCACACTATCTGTTCGGGTCGGACGCGCGCCTCCCAGGATGACGTATAGTACTACCCAGACCCACGCCGCCATGATTTTTTCATAACGTTGACCCCCAGAGGTCTCGACACATTTCCTGGGACCTGTTTCTCAGCCCGCGTCGTTGTTTGACGGTCCCGAGGCCCGGTAAGGGCCCCCCCGGAGGCCGAAAAGAGCGAAGGACCTCCCGCCGTGGTTTATGTCACAGCTCGAGGTGATCTGGGCATGTCCCTGTGCGTTCCATGCCTGCTCCCCTACTGTTAAGTCGGGCCTGTCCCTCTACAGAAGAAAGATTCAAAAATAGTAAAGAGATCGACAGAGGACGTTTTCTTTTTGCATTTTTTGGGATCATTTGGGGGTATGTTCTAAGTATGTCTCATTTTCGTCGAGAATCCCCCTGTAGGGGGACACGCTCGACTCCACCCTAATGGAGGATGACGATTAATAAATGACCGGGGGTCGTGTTCACGCGGCGGCGCCCAAGATGACGATTAGAAAAAACCGGCCGCGGGCTGGAAAACTATTTTTGAATCTTTCTCCTCCAGTCTCCAGTCAGAATATTATGCAGAAGTAGCGGCAAACTATGTTCTAAATCGTCCTCTCCAATGTTTGCTCTATTTTTTTCATCGTTCTTGTGCAGAAATAGCAGAAAACTATGTGTTTTAATCGTTCTCTTCCATTTTTTATTCATCGTCGTCCCGCATCACTGCTGAGGTGGTCGTGCCCTCGGCGCCCGGGAGGCAGGCCCGCCAGCGCACCGCCTTGCACTCCGAGCTGGGCTACCGCCGCAGCTCGGGCGACCACCGCCCGCGCCGCGCGGCGAGCAGCATAGCCCGGGGCGCGTGCAGCTCCGAGTCGCCGCGCCGGAGCCCGAGCCCGAGGACTGTCTCGCAGGACTGTCTGCTCCTCCTCCTCCTCCTCCTCCTCCTCCTCCTCCTCCTCCCTCCTCCTCCTCCCTCCTCCTCCTCCCTCCTCCTCCTCCGCCTCATGCTCCTCCTCCGCCTCCTCCTCATCCTCCTCCTCCTCTTCCTCCTCCTCCTCCTCCTCCTCCTATTGCTCCCTCCTTCTCCTCCTCTCCCCTCCTCCTCCTCCTCCTGCTCCACCTTCTCCTCCTCCTCCTCCTCCTCCCTCCTCCTCCTCCCTTCTCCTCCTTCTCCCTCGTCCTCCTCCTCCTCCCTCCTCCTCCTCCTCTCCTTCTCCTCCACCCTCCTCCTCTCTCCTCCTCCTCCTCCTCCGCCTCCTCCACCTCCTCCTCCTCCTGCTCCTCCTCCTCTTATTGCTCCCTCCTTCTCCTCCTTCTCTTCCTCCTCCTTCTCCTCCTTTTCTGTTTGCTTTCCCTTGTCCTCCTCCTCCTCCTCCTCCTTTTCCTCCTCCTCCGCCTCCCCTTCTCCATTCCTTTCCATTATAGATGACTTGTCCCTGTCGCACCCCGAGGCCAGTTTTTCGGGCGGGCCGGTCTTTTCGCCTGAGACTACTTCACCATTTATGGTTCTGAAGCTGAAAAAGTGACCACAGTTTCACAGATGGAGGGCGGGCCGTTTTCGAAATGTGGCTCTCGCCTTAGCGCCGCGCATTTTGTTTCTCAAAATTTGCAACAGCTTCACGGATTGAGGGCGCGCGATATTCAAAACATGGTCCTCGCTTTAGCGCCGCGCACATTCGTTTTTTGTTAAACAATGTAAGAGCTTCACGGGTTGAGCGCGGGTCGTTTTCGAAATGTGGCTCTCGCCTTAGCGCCGCGCGCAGTCATTTTAACAATTTGCCAGAGCTTCACGGATTGAGGGCGGGCCGTTTTCGAAATGTGGCTCTCGCCTTAGCGCCGCGCACATTCGATTTAGAATCTGCAAGAGTTTGACGGATTGCCATGATCAACGTACCAGGCATGGTGTTTGGGAACGTGTCAGGATTACGCGGGCACAACAGTTATGTTGATTCGCGGAGTTGAAGTCCCAAAAATAGACGCAGCAGTCAGCTTGATACATGGCGTTGAAAACCCGAGAGCAATGCTTTGGCACGCTTCAGGATCTTCAAACGGTTGTCTTCCAACGAGGCAGTTCCATTACTGAAACAGAACCGTTGTAAGGGGCCTACGAAGAGGGAGCTTGGAGGGAGGGTTCGTTCCAACATCGTTGGTGACTCTTGGGTTTACACTGGTCCTTCTCCTCCTCCTCCTCCTCCTCCTCCTCCTCCTCTTCCTCCTCCCCCTCCCCCTCCTCCTCCTCCTCCTCCTCCTCCTCCTCCTCCTTCTCTCGCAGGAGCTCGGATCTAGGCCTCCTTGGTGGGGTCTGAGCACATGGGGTCGGAGGGTCGCGCTGCAGCGACGATGCTGTGAATAGAACCGTATAATACCCTCAGATATACTCATTATCCTCACTCTCTTGCGCCTGGCCGTTGGGGCTCAGGTATTGTTATAGATCGGTCAAACCTTCGATCGTGCAGGAGGAAAAGATATCCATCTTTCCCTCTTTTCCTCTACCAACGGATCAGGGGTTCTGTACCTTTGTACTCCAACCCCATACACAGGTTATCTGCCTTTTAAAGCTCGCAGTTCATCGAACCCCGCGTCGCGATCTCGCACGCGGCCTCGATGGAACCCAAGCCGCGCGTGCGCCGTAAGGGGTCCGTCGGGGCCTCGCGCCCGAGCTCTCCGACGGCGCGACGGCTCGGTGATGAGTTGGAGAGCCTTAGTGTGGACCGTGTGGGTGTCCCAGATACCCCCCCCCAGCTCAGACGGACCCGAGGCGCGGCTAGCTGCTGAACTTCACCGCCACGCCGCCCGCGGGGGGACAGGAGAAGGAGTAGGAGCAGGCAGTCGAGAGTTCCACACGCCTACCTTCGATCCTCCATCTCCTCTTCCGTCGGGAGCAATCCCAAGTGCGTCGGGCGCCAGCTCCACTGGTCCTGATACGCCAGGGCGCTTCCGCGCTACCCGCCGATGGAACACAGGTACTGGCATGACCAGCCCTGCGACCGTTCCTGTAGCGGAGCACGTTGCTGCCTTTGAGGAACTCGGTAGACCAGTGGCGGCGCAGCCGCAGACGCAGTGTCCCCAGGTATCATCTCATCAGACACCACACACACGGCCCTAGCCGCAGCTCGTCCTTGCGTAACCGTCGTGGGGCCACAGGCCCATACGACGAGACCAGGTCGAGCCCGCGTGCCGCCTCTCAGAGGCCATGCGCTCCTCGCGAGAGGATGCAGAGGGGAGCCGACGCTCCCCACCTCTCCTTCTCTGACGACCTGCCGGCGGTAACGTCCGCTGCAGGTGACATAGCTGAGCTCAGAGACCAGGTTGAAACCTTCGTGTCCAGACAGTACTCTGGACTGACGCAGAGCGTCCAGACGAACGCTGCCAACGCTGCTGCCCCACGTCAAGTTTTCGATGGCGCCTTAGCGATCATATATTCCAGGATCGCTGAAGATCGTCGCATCTTAGGTGAGCTGCAGTACCAGGTTGACCGTGAGGTGTCACACTCAGGTGAACTGTCAGCGACGGTCGAGCACCTGCGCAACTACCTTGCGCAGATGGAGCAACAGCTTGTGGTCGTCCGCGACACAGGCGTTTCAGCGGTCAGGATCCTCCACGACGAGATCCACGACCAGCTCCGCAACCGACCGCCTCCAGCCGAGGCCACCGACCTTGGCGACGTCCAGTCTCAGATCAACGATCTTCGATCCCACGTGGACCACACTACAGCGACGCTTCGCGCCGAAGGAAACACCAACTCGTCGTCTCTGATCGGCACACGGAGAGAATTATCGCCCAAAGGCTTGATGCGACCAACGCTGTCGTGCAGCCACTCACTATCCGGATCTCTGAAATGGAGCAGCGTTTCCCTGGTGCACAGGACGCCCTGGCAGAGTTGCGCGTCGGACGAGCCCGGACTGATCAGCTGGATTCTCCTCCCACGGTTTACGATTTCGCCCGCCTCGCTGACGGGCTGCAGGAGGTTGAAAAGGCGGCGGACCACGCGCGGCCTGAGCTCTCCCAGGTTATTCGCGCGAGAGATTCTGGAAAGGTACGCGTCGAGGAGTGTCTCGCACGTCTGGACAGTGAGCTGGAAGCACGCATCGCCCGTCTCCGAGCCCACGAGCAACGACTTGATCGGTATTCACAACGTTCCCGGGACACTGACGAGTACACACGCCAAAAAGTGGACCAGATACACGAGGATATGACGAGCTGGACAAATCAGTTGATTGACCACACCAACGACACCACACTTCACCTTCAGCCTACAACCGACCTGCCCAGGCCGACGGCGGCGCCCGCTGAAGCACCGCGCGCTTCTGCAGGACAACAACGACGCACGTCACTAGGAGCAGCCTCCGCGGCAGCTTCGGCACAGACACGCCACGTGTCTCCCGTGCGCGCAGAACCAGCTACCGACGGTGTACCGACGTACCGATACCCTCACAACCATTGTCTGCGGTTTCGGTCAATACTACGACCCCTATCAAGGAGTCAGACACCGTCCGAGTCCCCGTCTTGCCTAAGATCACACAGCTGCTTGAGCGGCAGCAAAAGGTGCGCGGGAATTTTGGGGCCGCTTCAGGGCGACCATCCAAAGCATATTCGTTCCTACGCGTGGCTGAACAGCCCGAATGTACCTTTGAAGACTTGCAAGACAGCGGAGACTCCGAGAGCATCGATTGCAAACTCGCTACCGCTCTCAGCGACATCTTATCTTCCGATTTGCGCTGCCAGATCAGGCTCATCGAGACCAGAGAGCACAAGGCAGGACGCATGCTCAAAGGACGCTGGATCTACTGGCACACCCTACAGCCCTACAAAGTGACAGAGGTTGATTACGACCTACATGATTTTGAGCGCCCTCCAATAACTGAGGATGAGAGATGAGGATTTGCAACGAATCATTACCGACTGGGACGCTTTACTATTGGATTGCCGAGAGGCACCCGACCCAAAGATCTTGGCATCTTTGTTTCGCACACAGATTCGGCGACATGCCTGGATGAAACAGGATATGTACGAGTACCAGCGCATGAAGATCAGCGACCCGAATCGTACCTATGATTGGCTCCGACAGCGCGTTCTGGACGCACTGGAGCTCGAGCAACTCGAGAATAATCAAAATAAGTTACGGTACGGGCATGAGACTCGTTCTCAGGTGCACATCTGCGCAGTCTGGAAGAAAAGGCAATTGTCGCAATGGTGAGCGCTGCAAGGCTTTACATACCTTTTCCAGGGATGGGAAGGGCAGCGGATCTTTTCCGAGCATCGACCGCCGGCGGCAACGCTCGCCGCGGCGCCTTAGCCCCTGCGAACCCCAAGAAGCCAGCATCGAAACCATTCTGCTTCGAGTTTGCCAAGCGCAGCTCCTGCGCACGCGGCGACAAGTGCAACTTTGCACATATGGCGCAGTGCAGTTACTTCACACAACAAGTGCCACAAGAGTGACAAATGCAAATCCGCTCATCTGGCACCTGGCACGAAGACACCTGAGCGAAGCCCCAGCCGACCACGGACTTCCAGCCGGACAGTCGTGGCCGACCGCCGCCCCGTTGATCGGGGAGCCGACGCTCTCCGCAACGCGGGGGGGGGTCCGCAATGCGGGGGGCTCATACAACAGACGCGATTATTCCAGGCTGCGTCGACCAGCCCCAGAGAGACAGACGGCAGAAAGGATCGCGACTTTCGGAGGCGTTCTACACTTCAAGCACCTACGTGCATATCTCCAAACAGAATCCTTACACCTCAGTTCAACCATACAAATTCAATCACTACAAGAATGAGGTGGAGCTCGTGATCGACATGCAGATTGCCACGAAGGCTGGGTGCAGATTTTGGCTCGGCGCACAGGGCGCTATCATGACTGAGGACGTGGTTCCAGCTGCCGCAATCCTCGCCATTCGTCGCATCACACCCTACCGCGAGGCAGGCAAGCAGTTGTGGCCAGAGATGGGCCCCAGCTGGCACTATCCGCCGCTGGCTCCGAGACCTCCATTGAGCAAATACGAGATTTGCGCTATTCCTCCTGGAACGGACACAAGCACCGATCCTCCTGGGATTGCCCCAACTGCGAAGGCCTACGCCACGGCTCCGAAGCCACGGACACAGTCTGCCTCGGCATCGTCGGCTCAGCAACCTATCGCCCCTCCGCTGGGGGCGACCCCTGCTGGCCACACTGCTGACGCTGACGCCTTAGATGAGGCCATCGTCCGTGACATGGTCAGCAGTTGCGAGCACAACACACAGGATAAAGAGTTGTTGATTGCTATGTCACATTGCAGAGAGGCTCTTCGACCCATTCCAGCAAATATTACACAGAAAGAGTGGGCTCGACGGCCTATCTTCAATGACGTCCGCATGGGGGACTCCATTATCGTCAAAAACTGGTGTTCAATCAATTGCTATCACTACGACAATCACTACCCCAAGGGCAACTACAACACGAGAGTTCGCATGAACAAAGGCCATATTTACTGACCAATCATACACTTCGGAGTCTTCGAGAAGTTCTTCTCAGTGCAAATACTTCCCCTCAACTACGGTCTACGATGGGTAGACGCATGGTATTGCGACAAAATCTGCCCCTCAAGGGCGTTATCTTCGCTTTGCCAGTGCGCGCTGACATCGGCCCCGTTCACTTGAATATTGCGATCCAGGGCCCGTCTTCACGCAGCGATCAGATCAACGATTTTAAAATTACAGGTGCTTTACCATATCTTGGAATGCCGAGCATTTACAAACCACGCGTCCCACGTACGCCGACCAGGCGCCCCGCTCCTCGGACACCCGATCCCGACGAGCTGGTGGCGACACCTGCTGAAGACCCTATGGCGGGCGACGAGGGATCGCAACATGACGCAGGTCAATCCACCGACGCCCTAGTCACTGTCATGATTGACACATCGACCATACCACTCACAGACGATGAGAGAGCAGCCAATGATACCATGAGGGCGGAGATATCGGCGGAAATTCACGCCGATGAGGATGTCGGATCATCCATCCTCGACAAGATCATCGATCCGCCAGACGATTTCCTCTACCATCCCGACTACGACCCAGAGGGTCATACTAAATGGATTCTATTTTCTTACGACCACCGAGTATATCGCTGGACATCGGCACCATTAGTAGACTCACCAATGATAAAGGTGAGACAAATTATCGAGCTACACGCTGGCAGAGCCAACCTTGTTGTGGACAAGTTAGAGTCATGCTTGCGATTTGAGATACAATTCGGGACAAAAACAGATGCATACCAGATGGATTACGATGACACTCATAGATGGGCACGCGATTTGCCAATATGCAGTGCAGACCATTTCTTCCAAAAGATGGTACATTTCCTTGACCCAGTGGTCATTGAGGAATCAACTACAGGCATCTTTCAATGGATTTCCAAAGTGTACCAAATTATATTGTTGGACAGCATCAAGGAGCTGCATCAGTTCACCAACGCTGCCATCAATCAGAATCATCCTGCCCTCAATACGTTGCGTGCTTTCTTCACAGAGTGCATAAAGACACATGGAAACCCAGGCTTCCCCGCATGGGAGGAGCCGGAAGAGACCTGCCGCGCCTGACCAAGACGACCCAGGCGCCAAGCAGGAGATTCCCCAGGACCCAGGTAGCGCTGCCTCGGCAGCTCCAAATCAAGAAACCATGGTACAGGTCCTAGCCGAGATGCAGAACATCGACCGCGAGGTGGGCGAAAACGAGGCCACCGTGCAGGCAGAGGCTACCCGCATTCGTGCGGACAAGGACGCACTCCATGGTGATGCGGACTCCCCGGACATCGACAGCTCCGGGTACGCAGGACTACTGGGGGAAAGGCTGTCGATGACCGAGATCGAGGGGATCGGACGATCGATCGCTTCCCGTGCCACCGCTGAGCTCAATCGTGAGGCAATGAACCAGATTGGTCATTCCCTTGCGTCGACAGACGGTGGCACCACCCGCTGGGGCTCTCTCAGGGACCTCGCCACTTCCGGGGCTCCCGAAGCGATCCAGCATGATATATCACGATGTCGGAATTGCGATAGCCTCCTTTCCTTGGGAATCGTCACGAGTGATGGGACACTTTGCGACATCTGTTGGCAGTACAGTGTCTCTGTAGGTGCCACGGGCAAAGGTGGCGCCGAGGAGAGCGACCTGGCGTACCTCCAGCAGCTGAACTACTGGATCAAGACCAACCTCTCCGAGGACGACGACAGGCGCTACATGTCAGATGGAGCGCGCGGTTACATGCCAGGCAGACGCTCCAAGCACGGCCAGGAGAAGGATATCTTGAGGAAACATGCGAAACAGGCGGGGGAGAGGTATCAGAAGTGGCTTGATGCAGGCCCCCCTCCTGGCGACCTCTGTGCCACCCCTACCGCCATGTCGCCCAACGTTTCCTCAATGACCCACGTTTCCGCCACCAGATGACTGCCGCTCGCGTGGAGACTGGCAAGCACGCCTGGGCCATCGAAGACATGCGCGACGCTTGCGACATCCATGATCGCAGCGTTAGGCTTGGCCTCGCTGGTCGCAGGAACTGGTGGTTAAACGAGGGCAGGCTGGACAGAGGCACCAGGCAAGAGCGTGGCCTCACCACAATTGCTTTGCCCCGCGGGGACGGCGCCTGTGAAAAGGTGACGCAGCGTAAGCTTGCCAAACTCGCCTCTGTCGAACCTGCCATGGGATCTGCCAATGCAGGGGGGGGGGGGGGGGAGTTCAGGGGTTAGAGCCGATCCTAATGACCCCCACACACACTCCTCCCACACGCATGGCGCCATGGAGCCGCAGCAGCCGCGGCGTCCGCCGCCGCCTCGCGCTGCCCACGGCGACGCCGCTGGATCCCGCGCCTCTGGCGCGCAGGCGGGGGCGCCCGCTGGGCCGAGCGGCGCGGCCGCCGCGCCGCGGCAGAGCAGCGACAGCAGCCGCGGGCCGGCGACGCCCCCGCGTGCCAAGCGGGCGCGTGCGGCAGAGGACTACGCAACGCGGTGGCGCCACAACCTTTAGGACAGCCCATGGGGCCCAAGGTACTGGAGCTACTACGCCAAGTGCTGGATTTACATCGCGGACAACAACGACGAGTTCGTGTAAATCCGCGACCTGCTGCACAACGAGCGGTTCCGCAACTGGACCCCAAGGGCGCCTTGGGATACATTCACGACGAGCTACGTCGAGAACGATGGCCACAGGGTGTGGGGCCACAGGTTCTACATGAGAGGCACTTCGTAGTTGTGTTGGCCGCAAGGCCCACTGCTCGATTGGCTTGAACTTCCTCTTTCCAAAAGTTCGCCTCGAGCAGCGATTGCTATTATAATCTTCGGCCACTTCACGATGCAAGAAAAGCGGCCGCCCACACGCAACTTGTGAAACCCAAGGCAGGCTCCTATGGAGCATCGCCGACGGGAGTAACCAATTGCAGAATTTGTTAATGCAGTTTTGCTTGTGTTTCTCAACGCGACTCTACGCCTGGCCAGGCATTTGCTTTGATGATTGAACGTGTTTCTTAACACGATCGCGTTCCTCAACACGACTATGTTTGCTTATTCTTCACCGTATAATTCGAGATTGCATTGCGTTGAGAATGATGTGATGCCCAGCTTTGGTTTGAAAGCTGGTGTCAACACCTGCCGCGTGCCGACGCGGCAGCTTCTGATGTTGCTTTAATTTCTAAGATCCTCTTGCTCCGCCCGCCCGTGTCTCATTCTTCTCCGCCCTCGAGTGCCGAAGCGTTTTTGGGGGGCGCACCGAGGGGGCACCAAAGTGTGCTTGGCGAAGAAACAGCGGCCCCGGGTGTTCTCCCGTTCCCTCACTTGCCTGATCATGACAGATGTTGTGCTACGCTTCTTTTTGCACACCGCTGTCGTGATCGGGGCGCAGCTGACGCGATGCAGATTTTACGCTCAGCTGCCTTGCAGCGCTGAGGATTTGAGGAGTAAAAGGGTGACAGGTTCTTTTCTCCTTTTCCCGAGCCTTGCCCTTGCGGGCGGGATTCGGGACGGGGGGTGTGACTAGAACCCGTATAATACCCTCATATATACTCCTTATCCTCACTCTCCTGCGCCTGGCCGTTTGGGCTCAAGTATTGGAATAGATCGATCAGACCTTTGATCGTGCAGGAGGAAAAGATATCCATCTTTCCCTCCTTTCCTCTACCGGCGGATCAGGAGTTCTGTACCTTTGTACTCCAACCCCATACACAGATGCGTCGCCGATGTGGCGCGATGTGGAGCCCGATTTCCTTCACGTCGACGTTGCCGATGCATCGCCGGCGCGTCGCCGATGCATCGCCGATGTATCGCCGATGCATCGCCGATGCATTTGCGATGCGGCGCGATCCTCCGACGCCATCTACTTCGACCCCATCCAGGAGGGCTCTATGGGAGGCAACTATCCCAGACCTCCTCGTGTCGTGAAAAAAATCACGACGGGAAAGCTTGAGCTATTTTCAGCTTCTGGGGGCCCTCGCCAGGCCTCGGGATTGTCAAACAACGATCAGAGATGAGAGACGGGCCCCAGGGAAGGGGTCGAGACCTCTGGGGGTTGACGCTACGAACAAAATTGCGGCGTCGGGGATCTGGGAACGTGGAGCCAACCGTCTGGGGGCGCGAGCTGGCCCTGCCGGCCTACAGGAAGGGCGGGCGGGTGCGGGGTTCTCGTGGTGCCTCTGGCGGCGTCCAGGGTCCGCTTCCGGGCCCCAGGGCCGTGTGACAAGCGGGCCCAGGGGGAAGACTTGCGCCAGGTAGACCCCATGAGGCATTCGGGGATCGATTTTGAGCGGATCTGGCCCTCTCCCCCTCCGGACAGGTTCTCTGGTTCAGACCCCCGGGTCGCCTCCAGGAGGCACGGTTCTCCTCTTTCGCCTGCTAGCGGGGGTCAGCCATTTGGGAGCCCAGGTAGGGCCGCCTCAATTCATCGGGTTTTTTTTTCATGTTCGGGGCCACATGTGTCTCAACATATATATGTTCTTTGCGATTTCTTTTGTACCTCCGATTGATTTGTTTCGCCCGTGCCAGTTTTTGTTCTGAAATTTGTTTTCACTACTTTGCCCCTCGCTGACTCAGACCCCCAAAAGCTTGACCCCCATTAGCAGGCGAATGGATACCGATACCGCTACCCTTGGAGATTGTTTTCTGATTCGGTGAACCCGCAACGTCCGTGACAAGTGGGTTTCACCCCCCCTCCATCACCACCTCCTAACGGTAACGCGCGTACTCGGGGGGAGGTTGCCGCTTCCCCCTCGTGCGGCGCGGTGCTCACAGGCATGTTGTGAGGCTGACACCCATGCTCTGGTGCTGTGGCGCTTGCAGGCAATTTGGCGAAACCGAGGCAATGCGTCGGATTCGTCTTTCGGGGCCTTCCTGGGCGGTCCTCGTCGCCTGGGCTGGGCTCGCCTCGAACATCTGGCCAGAGCGCACCCGGGGAGAGGTCTGGGGAGACGGTATGTGTATCTCTTTCGCTGGGGGCCCAGACAGTGTGGTGACCACACCGTGTGGTGAGTCAGTGGGGATTCGGGGTCACTGCACGGTTTTGGGACTCGGGTCGTTCTCCGAGGACGTCTTTGGAGTGTGTTTTTCTAGTCCGTGGCGATGACGGCCGTCACATGGGAGGGGGGGAAGAGGCCGATGACGTCACGTTTCGCGCTTGCGGCGTCTGAACATGCTTGGGAATGGTTGTGAGGACGGGTAGCAGCAGCATGTAGGCGGCGATCTGCACCACAGCGCCTGTATACACCAGAGTGTCTGCATGCACCACAGCGCCTGTGCACACCACGCCGCCTATGTACACCACGGCAGCCGCTTGTAACACAGCGCCATTGCGCACCTCAGTGCCTGCGTGCACCACAGCGCTTGTGTACACCACGACTCCTGCGTACACCTCGGCAGCCGTGTGCAACATAGCACCAGTGTACACCACAGTGCCTGCGTGAGCACACCACGGCGTCTGTGTGCACCACAGCAACCGTGTTGGAAAAGGGGCGCCGCTGGAATCACGAGTCCTCCCGAGTCCTCCGGCATAATCCTGACTCCTCCCGTCGCAGAATTGACGGTCCGAAAATTAATTGGATGGATTCCATAGATCAGTCAGCGATGCACATTGAGATGCGCTCGTGCGCTGTAGCGCCGACCCGCATGACGGGGGGAAGGATGATGGAGGAGGAGGAGGAGAAGGAGGAGGAGGAGGAGGATGGAATAGGGACGAACATCGCGTTCCATTATTAGCGCATCCCTTTCGTCGAGTTTAGCTGCTCGCAGCATATCCTCACCTACATGGTCCTACTACCTGTCCTGTGCACGTACGCGCTGTGGTGTCCACCAGCGGTGCATTGCACGCGGATGCTGTAGAGTACACACTCGCTGTGGTGTGCATTGTGGTGTACACAGGCGCTGTGTTGCACATGGTTGCCGCGGTGTTGTAATATATACAGGCGCTGCGTTGCAAACGATTGTTGCGGTGTACACAGGCGCTATGGTGTACACGCGCGGTGTGGTGCAGTCGAGCATTGGTGTACACAGGCGCTGTGGTGCAGATCGCCGCCTACATGCTGCTCCTACTCGGCCTCGGTCAGCCATAGGCATTCCTGGACGCCGCCGGCGCCGAACGCGACGTCATTTGGGGGGGTGGAGACGAGGCTGGTGACGGCTTTTACCCCGCGGGGGACAGAAAACCAGGCTCTTCCCTGCCGGGGCCTCGAGCGGTGACCAGGCGTGCGGTCAGGTTTCCCAAGGTGCCGAGGTCACCGCGCGGCCTGTCACCAAACGGTTCTGGGACCCCCGATTTGTCCGTGGGGCGCTTGAGGCCGTTCGGCCGCCGAGTCGGCAGCTGAGTGGGATCAGTTCCAGTGGGGCGGTGGGCATCGAGCCAGCTCGACCGCCGCATTTTCTCGATCCAGGACGCGCTCGGAGGCCGAATGGTCCAGCCACCGACCGAAAATGCTCCCAGGCATGCGATGTCCTGACCTTTGCAGTACGGCGTCCCTCGAAGTCCCAACCTTTTCCCCCGGGCCAGACTCTCATCTTGAGCCGTGGTCTGACGGCCCCTGGGCCCGGTGAGGGCTCCCAGAGGCCGAAGGCTGCAGAGAATCTCCGCCCTGGTCGCCTCACGACGCTCGCACGTCCGGCCTGGTCCCCCCAGGAGCTGCCGTGGAAGCGGCGCACGGACAGCCACGGGGCTGGCAGGTCGCTGACGGGCCAGCCGGCGTCCCAAGCCAGGCCCGCGGCGGCGCAGGCTCGAGGGCACGAGCCCCCCGACGACCGCGCGGAGGGGAGTGCCCACGGCCGTTCGGGCGGCGGCCGCGGGGCTCGCGGGCGCCGCCGGCGCCGCACGCTCACCTCGAGCAGCGCCTGCAGCGGGGCCAGCGAGGGCAGCGTGGTGGGCTGCAGGCAGGACAGGCCGCCCCCCGAGGCGGCGGAGGGGCAGCAGGGGTGCCTCGCGGCCTCGGAGGGCCACGACGGCGAGTTCGAGCTGCTCCACGTCTGGGAGAGCGCGAAGAAGGACTGGTGGGCAAACTTCCCACCACCACTGCCGAATGCAGGAATGTAGGACGGGGAAGAAAGGATGATGAGGAGGTCTTCCTCCTCCTCCTGCTCCTCCTCCTGCTCCTCCTCCTCCCTCCTCGTTCTCCTTGTCCTCCTCCTCCTCCTCCTCCTCGTCCTCCTCCTCCTCCTCCTCCTCCTCCCACTCCTCCTCCTCCTCCTCCTCCTCCTCCTCCCTCCTCCTCCTCCCTCCTCCTCCTCCTCTTCCTCCTCCTCTCCTCCTCCTCCTCCTCCTCCTCCTCCTCCTCTCCTCCTCGTCCTCCTCCCTCCTCGTTCTCCACGTCCTCCTCCTCCTCCTCCTCGTCCTCGCCTCCTCCTCCTCGTCTCCTCCTCCTCCTCCTCTCCTCCTCCTCCTCCTCCCTCCTCCTCCTCCTCCTCCTCCTCCTCCTCCTCCTCCTCCGCATCCTCCTCCTCCTCCTCCTCCTCTCCCTCCTCCTCCTCCTCCTCCTCCTCCTCCTCCTCCCTCCTCCTCTTCCTCCTCCTCCTCCCTCCCCGATCTATGGTAGTGGTGCTGGAAAGTGGGCCCAGCAAGGACGGTGCCCTGAGAGGCGTCAGCTTCTGGCGCCGCTGCACCCTGGGCGCGGGGAGCTCACCGGGCCGGACCTCCGTGGAGTCGGAGGCGGAGCCGCGCGCGCCGAGCTTCCAGGGCCGCGACGGCGGGGCCTGGCACGCGGAGTTCAGGGGCAACGGTATGCGGTGGGGATATAGGCATACCCAGAGCCCCTCGAGTGATGATGAAACGACGCGAAGATCGGGACAACATCGGATCGGGAGAACCCGAAATCTCTGAGAATCGGCGGGTTTGGAGGATGTATTGGGCGCCGCGGCCGCTCCAGAGCGTTCCGGAACGCTCTGAGAGCGCTCCAGAACGCTCTTGAGCGATTTATCCCGCTAGCCCTGTTTTAATAGGCATACCCAGACCCGCTCGAGTAATGAAACAAAAAACGACGGGCGGTTTTTCACCATTTTCGGCCTCTGGGGGCCCTGACCGGGCCTCGTGGCCGTCAAAGAACGACTCAGGACGACAAACCGGTCCCGGGGAATGGGTCGAAACCTCTGGGGGTCGACGTCATGGAGAAGTGATGACGTCGGGGGTCTGGGTAGGGGGGGAGTGCATCGACCCCCAATCGCCAAGAGATCGCCGACAGGGCCCGGTGGCCCCAACCTGCCCAGGGAGGTGCGGACTCACCATCCGGGCTCGTCTCCGATCTCGCGGCGATGTGTCGCCGATCCCAGACCCCCTCGAGTAATGAAAAAATCATGACGGGAGGTTTTTCCTAATTTTCGGCCTCTGGGGCCCCTCACCGGGCCTCGGGAGCGTCAAAAAACGACTCAGGATGAGAAACCGGTCATGGGGAAAGGGTCGGGACCTCTGGGGGTCGACGTAATGAAAAAATCATTATGTCGGGGGTCTGGGATTCTAGGTCGATGCATCTCCATCTATGCCAGTCCACCCCAATCGGTGCCCCCCAGGAGTGGTCGCCGTTGAGGTCGCGGTGGTGGGTCATGCCGCCCAACTCCCGCAGACGCCTGGCCTCCGGGGAGCGAACCTCGAGCAGCGGCGCGGCGTCCTGGCTCGCCGAGTGGACCGCCAGATAATGTTCTGAGAGCCCTGTGGAGTTCAGCACGACATGTTCTTGGAACACTTCTGGCCGAGACTTCCTCCTCCTCCTCCTCCTCCTCCTCCTCCTCCTCCACCTCCTCCTCCTCCTCCTCCTCCTCCTCCTCCTCCTCCTCCTCCTCCTCCTCCTCCGTCTCGTTTTAACACCTCGGGCTCGTGTTCTGGGAGCACTGGCGTTGTTCTTAGGGCATTTCTGGGTCCCGGTGGAAACTTTCGGGGTGGGCCCACAGGAATGCCTGGGCGGTCGGTCCCTGCTCAAAAGCCAGGGCACACACAAACTCCGAGGTCCGCGAGGATGCCTCGGATCGGCGGTGGAGCCCCTTGGCGGCGCCTCTGGCGCCGCCTCTGGCGCGCTGCGCCCGCCAAGGAGGGGGGTCCAGCGCCGATCCGAAAACTCCGCGCGAACCTCCAAGTTGTTACGTACTGTTTCTGTCCTCGTCTTTTCCCCACAGGCCTGGGACGCCCTGTCCATGCTCTGCATCCTCTACGACCTGGTCATGGCCCCCCTTGAGGTCCTGAACGAGCAGTACTCGGGCCCGTCGCCGATGCACTGGGTCACCATGCTGTTCTGGACTCTGGACATCCCCGCTTCCTGCATCTCGGGCTACACCCTGCCGAATGGCACCGAAGTTCACAAGCTCCGGCTGATCTGGAGGCGCTATGCAACCTCCTGGCTGTTGCCGGATGCGGCCATGGTTGGTGCAGATTGGATGGAGGCCCTGCTGCACAACGCTCTGCCGAAAGGGTGGCGCGTGCTCCGCATGATCCGGCTGCTG